>CP054671.1:13248766-13658766 GCA_013348765.1 Carpinus viminea | reverse complement strand
TGGAAGAACGACAGGAGAACACTATATGAAGAACCCCTAGCAAACCCCTTAAAAAAATATGAGTGCAAAGGGGATGGTTTGTTGCTATTTGATTCGAATTAAGATTTCTTCATATTTTAAAATTTGAGTCTTCCATTTTATCTAACAATCTAAACAAATGTAGAATTTTGTGTGTTACCGATGCAATTAATTTTACTTTTTCATATATCAAATCCACTTACCTTAGTAATACAATTTCTTTTTTATTTATTTATACCATTAGATAAAATGTATGACTCAAATTTTAGAATATGACAATCTCATATTTTTAAAAAAATATGAAGGATCTGAATCCGGTGCAGACGTCCAATTACGTGAATATAACAGCAAATATACGTTTAGCAGTGTGCAGTGTGCACATTTTTTTCTTTCTTTCATTTCAATGACAAGCTTTGGTTCAAACTTCATACATATATATTTTTTTACCAACATAAAGTTCAAACTAAATACGCAAGATGTTTAGTCATATAAACAGTGACGAGGACCCCCAATTTATAAGAAAACATAAATTTCAATGCTAAATTTTTTTTTATAAGGTACAATTATTATTATTATTTTTTTTGGCCCTTGGTCCTTACTCATTGCAATCTCTGCCTCCGTCCCTGCATAAAATTATTTGGACATATCATTCACTAAAAATATACATATATATATATACTCTCTTCAAATTATAATTACATTGACAATGTCTTTTCAAGCTATTAATTATGTTAATATTTCTCATAAACTATTAATTAGTATTTCTTTTATAATGACCAAATGTCTTCGGTATAAACTATAAAGTGGCCAAGTCGGTCAGAGCTTCAGCATGAGGTAAAGTGAAACAAAACTTATCAATGAAATATAATAAATTAATAAGGAGACAAAAATTGGTTATAGGAAAAAAAACCACAAATTAAGCTGCAGCCAAACATAAAAGGGGCCTACTACACTTAATTTAACTCGAGCCTTTTAGAGTCTATGAGCCTTATGGTGTGTGGATTACGCGTATGGCATCTTTTTGTTTCTTTCATTTTTGCACCAATCGTGAATCACATCAAGTTGGCTTTTTGCTGCTTGGTGAAACATGTATAAATTACGACTTCAAACGAAAATATATAGGGAAAATCTTCTTGTACACGCCTCCCCTCCAGCATCTAGACTCAGCACCATTCGGATTATATATGCTTTCTAATTCTAACGCTCTCCATTTGTTGCTTTTTTACTTATTATTCTTACCTTAAAAAAAATAATAATAATAATTAATATTTTTTTATTCTTTTTCCATCCGGGTGAAATAGTGGTTTTTTTTTTTTAATTCAATTGACATGGCGATTCTTACAGTATATATGCGCTGCTAGCTAGCATCTACTTAATAAGTCCAAGGTTTTGCCACATCATCAATTCACTATCATGAAAAAAGAGAAATGTTTGATACCACATCACCATTCACAAAGTAATCTAAGCTTTTTAAAATTGATTGCTAAGGGTATTTTGGGGACATTCTCTCCTAAAGATCCATGTGTGACATACGTGGGTCATTTTTTGTTAGAGAAAGCAAATTTGAGTAACAAATGGGCAACACTAATAATTTTTGAAACTTAGTGAGAGTACATTGCCAATTTTTAAACATTTGATATAAAAGTGAAAAAAGTAGTTAAATATTAGGAGGTAAAATGTATTTTTCTTGTATCTTTTAATTCTATAGGCACCGTTGTTTTCTTGTCACTTTTTATTTTCCCTATTGTGGGCGTATGCATAGCAGTGAATGTTTTGAATAGAGGATTAGGGTTAAAACTTCAAACAGTTATATGCTTTACAAACTTCTATTTTCCTCTAACTTTTAATTCTTTTGTTTTCAATTTTAAGTCCTAGAAGTTAAATATATCATATTTCCTTTTTTTAACTGCACGTCCATCTTCCAAGTTGATGAACTGTGGGTGTCAAGAAGTTGGAGCAATTAATTATAGGTATATCTCGTTGAGATTTCGTGGTTTGGAGGTCATCAAGAAGAGGTGCCGCCTTCATTTTCTTTTTCAATGGATTCATTGAAAGCATATTATCTAAATTATGCTATTCTTTATAACTAAAACTAATCAAATATAAATTAGCTGAAATAAAATATAAATACCTCGACCATTATTTGCTCAAGCAAATTGAAGAAAATTCCTCAAAGAATAGAGAACTAAAAACTAGAAAAATAATACTTTAGAGAAAGGTTCTTTGACCTATGCCTACCAAATTATTCGTGTAAATGATGGAATACAGTTTTATAGGTAGGTTAGGACCTTGAACAAAAATTATTGATTTTGTTCCTCCCATCAAGGAGCAAAATCAAGAAATAATATCTTTTCAAATTCCATAACTTCTTTGCTAGAATAAATTTCTTGATATTGTAACCGAAAAGATTATAATGAGTATAATCATTCATTGATATCGTAACAAAAAGATTATAATGAATATAATCGTAACCAAAATACGCCATAAAGGCCATACATCATCATGAGGATATTCTAACATTCTCCCACTTGGCCTTTATGACACATAAATTCTTTATACAATTCGGTTCTACAATATGGCCATTACTTTATTTATTCTAACTATTTATGGAATCCTCCCACTCACACAGGGAATACTACATATGAATCATGGCGGTAAAACCATCATATAATAAGGCATCCCTTCCATGCATTACAATATATAATATCCCTAAATGAGTACCATATGGGCAATCAAACTTTATGAATAAACTTCCCATAAGTTATTCAGGTCCCACTTTATTTTATCCCCATGGATAAGGCAATAAATGTGCACAAAAAACTTTATAACATTAACTTTATGTCTATAGACTAAAAGAAAGAACTAAGTACAAAATGAATCAATGAGCCCCATATGCTCCACATGACCTTTAAATAGCTTTACTGGTAAACCTTTAGTCATAGGATCCGCAATCATCAATTCAGTACTGATATGCTCAATGAACACTTCATTTCTTCTTATGTTCTCTCTCACCCGAAGGTACTTGATGTCGATATGTTTACTTCTGCTTCCACTTTTATTATTCTTAGAGAAGAAAATGGCAGCACGATTATCACAGAAGATCTTGATTGGTCTCGCTATAAAATCGACAATTTTGAGACCACTAACAAAATTTCTCAACCATAATGCCTGTGTAGTAGCTTCATAGCATGCAATGAATTCTGCCTCCATTGTAGATGTAGCAACGATAGTCTGCTTGCTGCTTCTCCAGATATAGCCCCTCCAGCAAAGAGAAATATATATCCTGAAGTAGACTTTCTACTATCTACACATCCAGCAAAATCGGAATCTGAATATCCAACCACCTCCAAATGGTCAGTGTGTCTGTATGTCAAAACATAGTCCTTGGTTTCTTACAAATACCTCATGACTCTTTTTGCAGCTTTCCAGTGTTCCATCCCTAGGTTGCTTTGATAACGACCCAATATTCCAACTGCCATTGCAATGTCAGGTCTAGTACAGACATGTGCATATAATAGGCTGCCAACTGCAGATGCATAAGGGATACTTTTCATCTGCTCTTGTTCCAATGCATTTTGGGGACATTGATCATTACTGAATTTATCCCCTTTAATGATAGGTGCTACAGAAGCCGAACAGTTCTTCAGTCTGAATCTCTCTAAAACCTTTTCAATGTAGGCCTTTTGAGACAGTTTTAAAATTCTTTGTTTTCTATCTCTGTGAATCTCTATGCCAATGACATAAGAGGCTTCACCCAAATCCTTCATTTCAAAATTTTGAGAGAGAAATGGTTTGGTATCATGTAGTAAACCTAAATCATTACTTGCAAGCAAAATATCATCTACATACAAGACTAAAAATATAACTTTACTCCCACTGACCTTAAGGTATATACATTGATCAACAAAGTTCTCAATAAAGCTATATGAGGTAAGAACTTTATGAAATTTGATATACCATTGACGGGAGGCTTGTTTTTAGCCATATATAGATCTCTTTAATTTGCAAGCCTTCATTTGTTATCATCAAATCCTTCAGGTTGTTTCATGTATACCTCTTCTTCAAGATCCCCATTTAGAAATGTTGTTTTCACATCCATTTGATGTAGCTCTAGATCAAAATAAGCTACCAATGCCATGATTATCCTAAATGAATCCTTCTTTGACACTGGAGAGAAGGTTTCATGATAATCAATGCTTTCCTTTTGAGTAAAGCCCTTGGCTACAAGTCTAGCTTTATATCGTTCAACATTACTAGAAGCATCTGTTTTGGTTTTATAAACCCATTTGCAGCCTACGGCCATAGCTCCCTTTGATAAGTCAACGAGATCCCAAACTTGATTTTTAGCCATGGACTCCATCTCTTCCTTCATGGCATTGAACCAGAATGTGGAGTTATCTCCATTCGTGGCTTGTAAAAACGATTTTGGATCATCTTTAGGCCCAACATCAAAGTCGGACTCTTGAAGGTATACAACATAATCACTAGGAATTGCTGGTCTGCTTACTCTAGAAGATCTCCTTAATCCTACTTCCCCCCCATTTAGAGGAGGTTGAGTAGGCTCATTTTGAACCTGTTCCTCATGAGTTGGCTGTTCTGAAATTGATTGTGGTTCAAGGCAATCATTTTGATTTCCCCTAAGCACAATCAAACGTCCTTCATGTGAAGGAGCTTCAGTCAACTCTCGTGCTTCCTCTAATTCAACCAAATGAGGATGAGCACTAGGTTCAATGATCCTCTATAAATTTTGCATTTATAGACTCAACAATTCTAGGACTATGTGAAGGACAAGAAACCTAAATCCCTTGGAGTTAATCGCATAGCCCATAAAAATCAAGGTTGTCCTTGGGTCTAATTTCTTAGATTTGGATTGTAAATCTCACTTAGGACAACCCCATATATGTAAATGATTTAAACTTGGTTTCCACCCATTCCATAACTCAAAAGGTGTCTTAGGGACAACCTTGGATGGAACCTATTTAAAACATACACAGCAGTTTTAAGGCTTCACTCCATAAAAATAAAGGGAGATGAATTACTTAGCATGCTCCTTACCATGTCCATAAGTGTGCGATTCCTTCTTCTGCTACACCATTTTGTTGTGGTGTGCAGATATCATGTATTGAGCCACAATACCTTCCTCTTCAAGGAATTTAGCAAATGACCTATCATTTGTCCCTTATCTGTACCTACCATAGTACTCTCCGCCTCTATCAGATCTTATGATCTTGATTTTCTTTTCCTTTTGTTTCTCTACTTCTACCTTATAGGTCTTGAAAGCATTTAATGCCTCATTTTATCATTTAGAAGATAGAGATACATAAACCTTGTATGGTCATCAATAAAAGATATGAAATATCTTTGACCATTTAGGCAGGGTGTAGGAAAAGGTCCACAGATATCAGTGTGTATGATCTCAAGAATCTCAGAACTCCTTTTGGCATCTTTAGTGGTCTTGGTGGTTTGCTTTCCCTTTATGCAATCCACACAAGTACCAAGGTTTGTAAAGTCAAGAGTTTTTAAAACTCCATCATTAACCAACCTTTTGATTCTTTCTATGGAGATATGTCCCAATCTCCTATGCCATAACAAAGCGGAGCTTTGATCTATAAGGCTCTTCTTTATGCCAACATCAGTATGCAATGACAAATAGTTATTTTCAAAGTTGGGATCTAAATCAATTTTGAATAAACCATCCTTTTATTCCACCACAATAAATTGTTCACCTTTAAAAATACTGAAAGTTGAATTGATAAACCAAAATCCAAAACCAACATTATCAAGTATGGAAACATAAATTAAATTTCTAGAAAATTCTGGAATAAAAAATACATTTTCAAGATCTAAAACATATCTAGATTTCAAAATTATTCTAAAAGTCCCAAGCCTTCTACTCTTGAAAAGTTTATTTCCTAATAGACTCTTTGTTCATTGCTTGCCGGTTTCCTTGTTGTGAGAAAACCCTGCATTGAGTTGACAATATGGATTGTAGAACCCGAATCAATCCACCATGTATTATTTGGAGCCTCAACAAAAAAAGATTCATGACACACTAGAGATATGAGATTACCTTTTCTTTCGAGCCACTTTATATACTTCTGGCAATCTTTCTTCATATGCCCTGCTTTCTTGCAGAAGAAACAAGTATCCTTCTTGCCAATTTTCTTGGTTGGCACCTTGTTCTCCTTCTTGAATTTAGGAGCATACTTGCCTATCTTGGTCCTTTCCTTAGCATGAATAGCCATGTGAACACCTTCTGGCTTCTCATGTTTCAACCTCTCCTCCTCTTGAACACACATGGTCAGGAGTTCATTAACTAACCATTTATCCTTTATGTGTTATAGGATATTTTAAAAGGAACATACTCAGAGGGGAGAGAGTTTAATATAAAGTGGACCAAGAATGACTCAGATATATCAATCACTAGGGATTTGAGTTGAGCTGCCATGTCCCTCATTTCCATAATGTGCTCTCGCACACTTTTGGAGTTATCAAAGGACTTGCTTGAGAGCTTCTTCATCGGGTGCTTGCTAAGGCCTTGTCAAACTCACAAATTGTTCCTCAATGGCCTTAATGAATGCTTTAGCCTTAGTGCATTCTGTGGATGGAACCCTAATGCCCTTAGAGACATGAGATTTCATGAACATTAAACTTAAGCGATTAGATCGCTCCCACCGCTTCATGTTTAGCAATCTCTAATGGCGTACTTTTCTCCGTGAGGAGGTGGTTCATCCTCACGAAGCACCAAGTCAAGCTCCAAACACCCCAATGTAAAAGTAAATTTTCTTTCCAAAAGTTGTTACCATTAAGCATTGGAACATGAAAAGTTCCATCCATTAAAGCAGTTGGAATAGCTGCAATAACCAAGAAAAATACTTTAATTGCTATGAAGTAACTTTATTTAAATTAACCAATGTTAATTTAATAGTAAATTCAACCTACACAGGGCAAAGGTTGCATCACGCATGAAATTTATTCTTTATTAATAAGACTAATAAATTTAGCATTAATAAATAAAATTCTCCGTACCTGTGGGCCTAAGAGAAATTTTATTTTTAATGTTTAAATTCACTATCTTATTCTAATTAAGTCATAAAATAAAACATCCCTGTGGGGATTGGCAATTAAATTTATGAATTAATTACAATACGATGTTAATTTTCTTTATGAAGTTCACATAATCTTGATGCAATTATCATTATAAAAATTGGGATGTTGTGGCTCTCCCAAAAATTATTATGATAATCACTTCATTAACATCTAATAACTATAGATGCCAAATAAAGTTCCCAAGAATTATTGACAAACCAACACATCAGTGGGTAAATAGTATTTTTCCAAAGTACAATTGGATAATGTCCCAGGTGAGTGGGCGAATAATGGCACACTTAAATCCCAATCTCGCCTTGGAGTTACCTTTCAACATTGGATAGTACCATAAACATTCACCAACATATATGTTTAATTAATTATATTTTCAAGTTCATGCATTCAAATAATATAATTTTAATGTAAACATTAATATAAATAATAATGCTAATGCATATAATTAAATTACAATATATAAAAATATAAGTGCATGACTTAATGGTCTAAGAGAATCTTAGGCCTTTAGAGAGCCCAAGTTCAAGTGAGCCCAGTGTGCCCAAAAACATTTTTTTTAAAAAAAAAAAAACCTGTATGGGTCTTGGGTTAAGATATTTGGGCTACTTGATTCGGATTGGGCTTCTGGGTCAGCCCACTTAATGACCCAGTTAATGTACATACATTTTTAAAAAACTGAATCGGGCTTGGGTTAAAATAAACCCATACCCAGTGGCCCAAAAACACTAGATCCGGTTTCTTTATGGGTTAAAAAACCCTACCCGGAAATCCTTAAGCCCCAAACCCGAAAATCCCAAACCACCGCCCACCTTGTTCTTCCTCATGTGCCGCCCACTGTTTTTTTTTTTTTTTTGCCAGAGGATCGGCAACCCATATGGGCTGCCATTTCTATCCATCACAGAGGCTCCGTATGGAGCTTTCAGCGCCCAAAACACCCAGATGGTGACGAGCTTGGTAGTGCAAGCTTGTAACCCAATATGGGGGCATTAAAGGTGGTTCTTGAAGAATGGGGTTTAATGGGGTTTGACCGATTGGATTCCTGTGGGGCATTAGAGTGGAGCAGGGGCAATATGTGAAAAAAGCTTTAAGCTTTATCACCTATATGACTTTTATTTTATTTCAAAAGAAACAAAACTAAAAATTGTAACAGGCAGTGTGTTTCATGCCTTGAGTTCAACACCGTAAATTGTTTCAATAATCAAGTAAATAAATATAAATATTATTGAAACAATGAAATGTTACAGTAGGCACATATGAAATGAAACTGAACAAATATGGCCTAGAGAAGGCTTTGATACCACATGAAAGCATATTATCTAAATTATGCTATTCTTTATGAACTAAAGACTAATCAAATATAAATTAGCAGCGGAAATAAAGATATAAATACCTCCAGCCATTATTTGCTCAAGCGAATTGAAGAAAATTCCTCAGGAATGGAGAACTCAGAAAACTAGAAAACAATACTTTAGAGAAAGGTTCTTCTGACCTATGCCTACCAGAATTGTTCTGTGTGAAATGATGGAATACACAGGCCCTTTTATAGGTAGGTCAGGGATCCTTTCGGAACAAATATTATTGATTTTGTTCCTCCCATAAGGAGCAAAATCAATAAATAATATTTTTTCAAATTCCATAAATTCTTTTGATAGAATAAATCTCCTGATATTGTAACCGAAAAGATTGTATAATATTTTATTGATATCATAACTGAAAAGATTATAATAAATATAATCGCAACCAAAATGTGTCATAGAGGCCACACTTTACAAGGATATTCCAACATCAGTCTCAAACTTCTCCTCGCCTCACTGGCTATATTTTCTGTTACAAAAAATCCTTCCTGCACGTACAGGAGTTATTCAATCATTATCCATCTATACTATATTTTTCATAACTCAATCAGTTTCTTACTTCTTTCACATGGGAATATATAAAAGCATGACGAAGTTTGTAAATGGGATGTTAATGGATGCCACAATCATCTCTAGTTATAAAGATGCTTGAGTTAAGACCATAAAATTCACTACATAGGCCAAGCAAACTAAGCAGAGTTGTAGAGATTGTACAGGCACATAATAAACCAACTACCAACAGGTTCAAAGTATTATAAAATAAGAAAAAAAAAATAATAATAAAGAAAGCGTAAACTATGAATTGTATTTATTATTGAGAATTTGATATTTAATTATGTCATCTCGACTCTAGTTGTCTTTATGTTATCTAGATGCTTTTAAGGATTGACCTTAACGTGAGAAGTTCTTTTTGTTTCAATTTTTATAGTTCAATTCTGTGTCAAGAAAAAGAGATATAATTTTTGCCATTTTTATCCCACACTAATATTAGACATATACATATATAATTGGACCATTAAATCTAGGTCGCTAGATTGCTGCCATCATTAGACTTGCAGAAGGAAACATTTCAAAATGTAGGACTAAGAAGTCAATGAGTAGACTAGGTAGCATGGCATGAATTGCCATTTCCTCCGGTTTTACACACAGTTTATTTTCATACTTCTTCAAACGTATCTTTTCTTAATCCAGATATCTTAAACTTAAAGCTATAATAAAAGCACCGATTCCACAAGAACAATAACTTTTTGTTTGAGGTTAAATTTACCATTTTGACTTCACTTATTATTATTATTATTATTTTGACCTCACTTATTATTGCATTATCATCTTAAACAATTTATGGGCACTAATTTCTTTTCAAAGATCTGAAAAGAAAAAAGAATGTCGTGGTAGGTAATTGGTTGCGTGATTTGATGCTTCCATAGAAACTGTGATATTTGTTTTTAAGTGGTAATTCAATCGATTGTTGATCATATTTAATAAAATGGTGGTCACAAATTTGAATCTTTTCTCTCTTTTTTTTTTTTTTATGTGAACATATATATATATATATATAACTGTGATATTTTGTTTGAGGCTAAAAAAGAAAAGAAAAGTCGGCAGTTGCGATTTGGTAGAAGGGAGAAGAAAAAAAAAAGGATAACTTCACTAATCCCTTTGAAGTTTGGCCATTTTTTCAAATATCCTCCTAACGTTTAAAAATTTTCACTTATCTCCCTAAACTTTCAATTACTCTCAATTTGGACCCTTAGGGCACAAATTTTTTTAAAAAGATCAAAATACTCCTCATTTTTATTTTTATTTTTTTAAAATATATATATCTGGAAGTTGGAATTTTATACAAAAGTCACCATTTAAATTTCACTATTTAAAATTTTAACTTCCAAAATGTTTTTTTATTTTTTTAAAAAATTGAAAATCAGGGGTATTTTGGTCTTTTTAAAAAAATTTGTGCTTTAAAGGTCTCAATTGAGAGCAATTGAAGTTCAAGAAGAATAAATGAAAATTTTTAAACATTAAGAGGGTATTTGAAAGGGGTTTGCTAGGGGTTTGCTAGGGGTTTTCCTCATAGTGTTCTCCTGCCGTTCTCTCAATCTTATATAGAACATCATTTAAGAAAAAATAAAATTATAGTATTGTTTTTTTGTTAACAGATTAATTTTTATGAGTTAATAGTTAGGTTTTAATGCTTTAAAACTTGTTTTTGGATTTAAAACTAAAACTTAAGGGTGGAAGGTTAACCATTTAGGGATAATATCACCAAAAATGAATTTGATTATCCTAAATTTGATGTTAATGCCTCACAAATTTGGTGCTAATGCCTCAAATTTGATGTTAATACCTAAAAAAATGGTGGTGGAGGCTACTACAATTTTATTTTTTCTTAAATCATGTTTTATATAAAACTAGGAGAACACCAAGAGAACCTATGGGGAGAACCCCTAACATTTTCCTATTTGAAAAAATGGTCAAACTTCATATTAGTGAAGTTATAAAAAAAAATTAAAAAAAAAAAAAAAAGGTAAAAGAAAGAAAAGACACTTGTGAAACAGTAGACATTTTGTTTGAGCCTAAATGAAAGCTATAATTAATGCTAGAATAAAGGCACCGATTTCACAGGAACAGAAACAGTAACATTTTATTTGAGGCTAAATTTACCGTTTTGACCTTATTTATTGGATTATCATGTTAAGAAATTATGGGCATTAATGTCTTTTCATAGATTTGCAAACAAAAAATAAATAAAAATAAAAATAAAAAAGAAAAGTCATAGTGGTAGTTGCGTGATTTGGTGAAAAGGGAGAAAAAAAAAAGGGAAAAATATAAAATTAGTCCATGTGGTTTACTTGATTTACAATTTACTCCCTATGGTATTAAAATGAGCTCAAAAATCCCTCTGGTATGCAAAAAAAAAAAAAAAATAGTCCCTATAGTTAAATTCTATCCATTGACTTAATGGATTCTGTTAACGTGCTATGTCACATCCAATTAAATTATGAAACGAGTCATGTTTTATTTATGACTTTTAAAAATCACACTTCGATTTTCCATGTCATATTATTATGCCAACTAATATTTCAACCTCAGCCTTTTTCTTTTTTTTTTTTACATTAAACACATTAGGTAAAATATTTTTAAAAACCCTAATTCTACCAAATTATTGATCTAAAAACCTACTTCAAAAGAAAGCAAATTATTCTTCTTCTTTCCTCCTCTTCTTCTTCGTCTCTTTTTCTCTGTCTTCTTCTTCTTCTTGTTCTCCTTTTCTTTTTCTCCTTTTTTCATCTCCTTCTCCTTCTCTTTTCTCCATTTTTTCTTGTCATGGTTTTTCTCCATCTCTTCTTCTTCTTTTTTCTTGTCGTGGTTTTTTCTTTGTCTCTTCCTATCTTCTATTTCTTCGCTTATGCTCTTCTCCTATGTCGAAATTCCTCTTTTCTTGGCAACATTCAAGAGGGCGATAGAGACGAGGAAAAAAAACATTTGCGCACACGATAAGATATAGAAAAGACAAATGAATTGAATAAACCAAAACAACAATTTGAAGTTTTGTTGGTTTTCGATGTCAATTGCATATACTTTTGTGTTATAGAAGAAGAACAAGAACAAGAACAAGAACAAGAAGAACAAGAAAATGGAGAAAAGAAAAAGGAGAAGAAGAAGAAGAAGAAGAAGAAAGAAAGAAAGAAACGAAGAAGAAGAAAAAAAGAGACAATTTGTTTTCTTTTGAATTAGGTTTTAGATCAATAATTTGGTATAATTAGGGTTTTTAAAAATATTTTATCTTATGTGTTTAATGAGAAAAAAAAAAAAAAAAGCTGAGGTGCTGGCATAATTATATGATGTAGAAAATTCAAGTGTGATTTTTAAAAGTCATAAATAAAACATGACAAGTGTCGTAATTTAATTGGATGTGACATAGCACGCTAACGGAATCCGTTAAGTCAATAGATGGAATTTAACTGTAAGGACTAAATTATTTTTTTTTTTCATACCACAGGAATTTTTGAGTTCATTTTGATACCACAAGGAGTAAATTGTAAATCTAGTAAACCACATAAACTAATTTTATATTTTTTCCAAAAAAAAAAAAAGGTCTTTTAGGTATTTTAATTACTGTCTTAAAGAGTTCAGACTTTTTCAGGTATTCTTTTGTGAGTGGCTCTTCTTCTCCACGAAGAGGTCTGCTTTTTCGTTCCATTTCTTACTACCCCACTCCCTCTTACTTTGTTCTCTTTCTTCCTTCTTATCTCCACGCCAGCTGCCTCACTCCTTCCCTCCCCCTCTTCTTCTCACCCACGGTCTCTCTCTTCTTCTCTTCTCTGACACCCGGTTTTGATCTTGAGATTTTATTGGTATTTTTTTTTTGGGTTTGTTTATTCATATTTTTCTCTTAAATCTCTTGAGCTTTTGGGTATTGGTTTTTGAGATTTGTTTTCCAGGTTAATTTTCAGCTTTTACGCACATCGGTAAGGATTCATCAATTGAGCTTTTGGTTATTTTTCTCTTAAATCTTCTAGATCTTGACTTTTTTTGTATTGATTTTTGGGATTTTTTGGTTTATTTTCTCTTAATCTTCTGTATCTTGAGATTTTGTTGGTATTGATTTTTGGGTTTAATTTATTTTATTTTTCTCTTAATCTTCTGGATCTTTTGAGATTTTTTGGTATTGATTTTTGGGGTTTTTTGGTTCATTTTACTCTTAATGTTCTGGATGTTGAGATTTTTTTGGTATTTTGATTTTTGAGTTTTTTGGTCCATTTTTCTTAATCTTCTGACTGTTGATATTTTTTGGTATTGATTTTTGGAATTTTTTTTTTCTCTCTTAATCGTCTGGATCTTTTGAGGTTTTTTGGTTCATTTTTTCTTAAATCTTCTCGATCTTGAGATTTTATTGGTATTGATTTTGGATTTTTTTAAAAAATATTTTCTCTTGAATCTCTTGAGCTTTTGGGTATTGGTTTTTGGGATTTGTTTTTCAGGTTAATTTTCAACTTTTACGCACACCGGTAAGGATTCATCAATTGAGCTTTTGATTCATTTTTCTCTTAATCTTCTGGATCTTGAGTTTTTTTGTATTGATTTTGGGTTTTGTGTATGTTTCTCTTAAATCTCGACTTTTGGGTATTATTTTTGGGATTTGTTTTCGGGTTAATCTTCAGCTTTTGTGTATTGATTTCTTGGTTTTTTATATAATTTTTCATAGTCTTCTTGATTAATCTTAAGCTTTTTTGGGTATTGATTTGTGTTTTTTTGGATTTTTTTTCTTTAATCTTGAGCTTTTGGGTTTTGTTTTGGATATTTATTTTCTTAGTTTTGGGTAAATCTTGAGCTTTTGGGTATTGAATTGATGTGTTGTTTTCTGTTTCTTGAGTTTGGCGAATTATAGATGATTATGGGTTAATGTTGAGCTTTTGGCTATTGATTTGTGTGTTTTTTCCTTAAATCTTCTGGGTTTAATCGAGTTTTTTGAGTATTGTTTTCTGCTTTTTCTTTTATATATTTTTCCTATTATTTCGGTGTTAATCCTGGTTCATTTTGTGTATTAATTTTTTGGATGTTTTTTAATATATTTTTTTGGGTATATTTTCTCTCCTCACGCACACACCCCTGAACAAAAATAGAAAAAAAAAATGAAGGAAAGAGAGGAAGCATGGTGCTGCGTGTGGGTAGAGAAAATGGTGAAAGGAGGAAAGTGGAAGAGGGGAAAAATTTTTTGGAGAAAAATGAGAAGAACACAGAAAAAAAAAAAGTGTTTTTTTTTTTTTATGAAGAAAAAGGAAAAAAACGTTTTGTGTGCGTGGAAAGGGGAGAAAAGAAAGAAAGAAAAAAAAATTTTGATCGATGTTGTCGGCAAGTGAGAGAGAATAAAAAAGAAAAAATTGGTAAAGTGGTGTGTCGCAAGTTGGGGAGAAAGTGAAATAATAAATAAATGTGTGGAAGAAAATGGAAGGAGAGAGATCACTTGCGAAGGCAAAAAAATAATATGAAAGTTTTTGTATTGAATTGAAAAAAAAAAAAAAGGGAAATTTGCTTAAATGATGATAAAGATGCGTTGTCAAATATATATATAGGAGGATATGATTTAATCTAATATGTACCATATCATTTAAAGATAATATTATATGAGTAGCACTAAGGAATATTATATATGAGTAGCACTTCTCCTTTTGCGGACAGGGTGCGCGTGAAGTGCTTCTTAATAGCATTACTCGGGAATTGTTTAGTGGTTGGGGAAAGGAGATGAATAAAATAGAAAGAAAAGAAAAGAAAATGATGGAAGGAGGCGTGATGGAGGAAAGAGAAAGAAAGATAAAATGAATAAATAAATAAATAAAAAGTCGAAAATAAGAGTGTAAATGTAAAATTTGGTGACTGGTGACAGTGAATTTATTATTTTGTCCTCAATCTTTGTCTTTTATCATCCTCAAATTCTCCATTTTCTTCTCATTTTCTCCTTGAATCAATATTTTTGCTCCGCTTTCTCCTTAAATCATGAGAGAAATTGAGGGGATCATTGAATTCCTGTTCATCATACATTTTCTATTTTATTTACTATATGATGTTTCTAAGTATTCTACTTACGTTTGCTTTCTTTTTTCTTTCACAATTTTATAAAAAACCAATCCAGCTGAAATCATTGACAATGCTATCGGCCAAGAAAACTAGAAACAAAAGAAATTGCGATAATGCTATTGGCCAAGAAAACTAGAATGAAAGGAATTACATGTGCCAACAAACACAAAAATCAATACCCAAAAAAGGTTAGATTTAGACTTTTGGGTATTGATTTAGGGAGGAGTGATAAAAGTAAAATAAAATAATGACATAATAAAATACTAAAAATGATTGTCGGCAATATCAATACCCAAAGGCCAAAGCTCAACATTAACTCGAAGGGAGTTGCTATTTTTTCCAGAGGTAAGTAGATGGCAGCTTTACAATTGTAAGACGTTAAAAACTTTTATCTATTTATTTAAAACAACTCAAAGTTAAGATAATTTGTACTTTTGGGTATTGATTTTGGTTTTTTATTTTTATATTTTCTCTAATCTTGAGTTTTTGGGTATTGATTTTGAATTCTTTTAAACTTTTATTTCAGGTTAAGATGATTTCTACTTTTGTCCTTCGAGCAAGAATTCATGATACGAGTTCGATCATTATAGTTTCAATATCACTACTCTTCAAGAATTAAGACAATAAATGAGTTTACAAGATCAAAAAAATTGCATTTCAATGACTATTATGTCTTATTGTGTGAAAACCTATGTGTATATATTATATTTGTTTTGTACATTTACCTACTATTTTGTGTTTATGGTGTGGTACAAATTACTATTATCTTAGTTAACTTGATTGTATCAAGATATTTGCTTAAATAATAATTTGCATAGTAAACCATTCTATATAAATATTAAATCTATTTATAATAACTTATGTAGATATTGTATTTTTAATGTTAAGAATTATAAAAATACATTACATTGTGAATTGCACGTGTTCTCTACTAGTGTTTGAAGATAATACGGAACAAACCAACTTTCGCCAATTGATTATTATACAAAGTAAACATGCACCACATTCGAAATGAAAATTAAAGATATCAAATACCATATATTTTATATTTGATTAGAAATGGTTATCAAAGCATTTCTAATGTGGATGTCGGGAGAAAGTTAAATTTTGCAAACCAAACAATATCTCTGGCTCCGTTAATTCACATCCCCCCATTAAAATTAAATATTTCACGTGAAAGGAGTTTGAGCCCATACGTAAAGGGGAATGTTAAACTATTGATTAATTGATTAAATTTACCTCTTTCTATCAGCTTAAGCATTTGAGATAATAGATAATTTAACATAGTATTAAAGTCAAAGGTTTTGTGATCGAACTTTGACTCCGTTAATTTACCCTATTTAAATTTGTTGATGCACAGTTTCCGACTGGTGACGTGGCACGCTGACTTGACTCTTGGGTTGACTGCTCCGTGTACAAAGGCTGCACAAAAACAAAAAAGGAAGTAGGGTCAAGAGAGACCGGGTGAGCTGGTGAGGGCACTCCGATGCCTAAGTCATGAACTGTTGTAAGGAAGATGAGAAACAACTAAAGCTTGAAATGTGCTAGAGTCGCCTTACCTTTGCATGTGATGGGGACTTGTATTATATAGGCATGGAGTGACAATGCCTAGCCAATGATTGGTCTTCCCCGATTTCTTTGAGGCGCTTGTTATCGAGAATCTAAAGCGATTACTCGTTCCTTGATCTTGGAGATCAAGATAGGATTTAGCGTTGTCATTTGAATTTTGAATTCAGATTGGTGATTATCAGATCCGGGTTCTTAGGTATTTGGCGTGGAGTCCTCGATTTGAGAGCCCATGACCTTGAGTCTCGGAGGCCTCGAATTCGTAATCGATCTTGAGGAAGATTTCGAATCTGCCTCGAATTAGAGTCTAGGACCCTTGGGTCTCGAAGGCTTCAATTCGAGGCTTAGGTCTTCGAGAAGGTCTCGGGGCGTGGGGCCTCGAATTCGAGAACAGGACCCTTAAGTCTCGAGTTCTCGAATTGAGTCCTTAGTCCTCGATCTCGAGATCTTTGGGCGAAGCGTCGTGGGCTCCAAAGCCGGTCGATGCAGTTGGGCTTTTAGGAGGTTGATCCAGATCCATGATTTACCCCCAATTTCCTGATGCGGAAGACTCACGGGAATTTCTATGTATTCGAAGAATGGATCAACCTTTCAAAACATGTTGACTAGTATCGAGGACTCGTTTTTTTTTTTTTTTTTTGCATTTGGGCGGAAAACTTTTGAATTCCGCCAAAAAGTATTCGAGATGCTTGGTTGGCTCGAGAAGCCGAACATTTAATGCTGTCGTGTCCGCGGGCCACGTGTCGAATTGAAGTGGTGAAGCGCGGTATCTCATAATGTCCGACGGCCGAAATCGAGCGTTCTGGTTTGAGAGTCTCTCAACGTTTTGAAGCGTCTTTTCGGTTTTAATGCTGTCTCTTGATTTATCAACGAATGTTTCATATTCCTTCCGATTGCCTATAAAACTTCAGGTTTGAATCATATTTCGAACTTATTTGCTCGTGTGATCATCTTTACGCCTAATTCGCATCTGCGTTTCCCAGATTTTCCATTTCTTCTTAAAATGACAAAGGGCGGACACGATTACGGACGGTTTGGGAGAAACCCATCCGCCTTTTGGGCATCCCATCATCATTTGCCGATGAGAGGCGCATAAGGAGGAGTGCTTCATTCAAGTTTCATCAAGATCCGTTTTGATGAAAATAATTCCGCGTGGCTCGATCGGATATTACACGAAGTATGTGTATATGAGCACATGTTCAAGCGACTTCGACTTCCGTTCGTTTCGATAATTAGAGAGCTGCTCGGCTTTCTTAACTTGTCACCCCACCAATTGTCGCGAACGCTGGAGGACTTTCCTAGCTGCGTGATCTTGTGGCCTCTAGCCCAGGTCAAGGTCACATACTCACGATAAAGAGTTCATGCACATGTATCGGCTCCAAAAGAATCCACAGAGCTCTGCGGTCTACAACTTCCAAACAAAAAGGGAGGTTTATCAAATTGACTCCCAATATTGAGTAACCCTAAATGGAAGAACAAGTACTTTTCATTTCGGACAGTGGGAGTTCGTTCCCACCGAAAGCTCAGGTCCTAGGGTACCCCAGATATTACGACCCCACGAAGCTCATGATGAGCTGTGTTGACCCCCAGATGATTCATCGGGTCAACAATGTTATCAAGTGGGTCGGGAGCACCGAAGATGATGTTTGTGGAAGCCTTGTTACCTCGCTAAGCTATCCGAATTAGTCTATGATGTGAATCTTTCCGGCGTCCCATGAGGCCAGGATGATCCTTCTTGCGTCTGGACCCCCCAGTCGTGGACCCCTGTTCCTGCGCTAACACACGGGCCTCTACCCTCGAAAGGAAAGGGTGAGGTCCCTTTGGCGCTCAAGTGAAGCCGGGGTTGTCGACAAAGGGCAAAGGCGAGAAAGTCGTCGATACAGGAAAACCCGAAGGGTCTACCCCATAATGGTGGCGGGGCCTTTAAAATTGAGCCCAAGGTTCCGACACCCCTTCACTCCCCATAAACCCGCCAACGATGAAGGGCCTCTTGGTGGAGAAACCCGAGAAGCCCTCGAAGGTGGCAGTGTAAGCTACTCGATGAAGAGAGCCGAGCGGGTGGGCCTATAGAGGATCTTAGGGATTCGCGTAAAGCGCCTTTCGGAAGTTGAGGAGTCGTGGAGGTTATCGAGGCTCCGCTATTGAAAAAGAGAAAGCTGTCCAAGGGGGCGGAAATGGACGTTCCAGCGGCTGGGACCGGTCCCCAAGTCGACGAAGCGGCTAATATAGCCGGATTTTTGGCCTCTCGGAGGAAAAGGCTGCCTTCAATTCCGCCGCTAGGGAGGTCGAGAAATTTATTGCGACGAGCTGTCTTGGCGTTCTGTGGCGGTGGCAAAGGTGGTTGAAGAGAGCCCTTGCGGCGCGGGGTAGTATTCTGTCTTGAGTCAACCTCTTGGTTCGAATATCCGCCACATTCGGAGGATATCGAGATGATGTCGGATGACTCGGTGGGGTTGGCGGTGATAACATGGGGCCTCTCCTAAAGCACGGAGGAGGCTCCCGGAAGGGCTTGTCCCCGATCCCCGAGGTCGGAATTGTGAGAGCTCCAACTCCAACAAGGCCTCAAACTCCGACTCTGAAGGGTCGAAGGAAGCGGAAGCGGTGCCAAACGCTTCGAGGCGTCTAGGGATTTGAGCTCGAGGATACGGTTGAGATTCAACGGAAGGGGCCAAGGGGAAGTTGGCTAAACTTGGAGGATTTTAAAGATAATCCTTTCAAGGCCGTGGTCGACCTTCGATCACGATGGTCTCGATTGAAGCGAGATATAACTCTCTCGTGGGTGGCGAGGAGATCTGACCATGCAATGCACAGTAAGTGTATCAGAATTGAATCTTATTTTCCGAAAATTTTTTTTTTTTGACATTAGGCTTGGCTTTGTCTGAGGCTTTCCTCCGGTCCACTATCTTGTCGCTACATGCGGAAGGTTTTGACTTAGATGGTGGGCGGAGAACTTACAAGGAGGCTTTGAGGTTGAGGAGGAGAACGCAAACCTCAAAAGTCCGTAGCCAAGCAGGAAGACATCCGGGTTACGGCGGAACATTCCGCCATGATGGAATGCGAGGCCTCCGATGCTTGAAGGCTAGGGATCTTGCGAGGCTAAGCTCTCGAAGCTCTCAGGAAATCGGCGACTTCGTTAGAACACGAAGCTTGGAGGATCACCAAGTTCTCGAGGCGGAAAACCGAACTCCTAGAGGACCACTCCATCCTCAAGGAGGATTATAAGTTGCTCGAGGAGAAGCATTCCGATATTATTAGAGCAGCTGCGGAGAGTAAGGCCTCGAGCGAGCGGTCGAAGCAAGGTAAATCGTCAGGAGAAGTTTCAACACTTAACACCTGTATAAGGGTATGAGGTTGGAGCTCAAGGAAGCCAAGCGAAGGCGGTTGATTACTTACGTCAGCTCATTCTTGAGAGTCGAGATTGACGTGGGCTGATGGACTTCACCTTGGATTCGAGACCTTGAGGGCTGGTGGAGGGATCCGGCTCGGAAGATGGACCTCAACTCTAACATCGAGGATATTCCTATGACAAAAGAGGCTATCCGACGGTGATCGACCTTAGTCGTGAGGAGATGCCGGATGCCGAGGATTGACCAGTTCGCCTATCGGAAGCGGCTCCGGAAGGTGAAGGCGGAGAAGGAACATGATGGTGTTGAGGAACCTCCCCCAAGACCCCCAGTCTGAGTAGCCTCTGTTGTATAAATATATTTATTTTTTTTTGTACTATATTGTAAATTCGGTTAATGAAACATACTTTAGTATATTTCAGTTAACGATTGTTTACTTGAATGGCTTTTAACATAACGTAACTAATCAAAACAAAAGCAATGATCAAGAATCCAATCGACAAGTTATTCTTCTCGAAAATCTCGAAAAATCGATGTGTTCTCGAATCATCGTTAGGTCTCGAATGCGAGTCTAGCGATAGCGCCTCGGATCGTATCTTTAAATTATTGAGTCGGGTTTTGATGCGAACTGGTGAAGACCAGTCTCGTGTCGGACGTGACATTATTTATTTTAAGTGTCGGGCTTCGATGCGAGACTGGTGAAGACCAGTCTCGATCGGGCCGTGATACTATTTCTTTTAAGTGTCGGGCTTTCGATGCGAACTGGTGAAGACCGAGTCTCGTCGGGCCGTGATACTATTTCTTTTAAGTGTCGGGCTTTGATCTGCGAAACTGGTGAAGACCGGTCTCGTGTCGACCGTGATACTATTTCTTTTAAGTGTCGGGCTTTCGATGCGAGCTGGTGAAGACCAGTCTCGTGTCGGTGATACTATTATTTTTAAAGTGTCGGGCTTTGATGATACTATTTCTTTTATTTTTATAAGAAGAACTATAAATACAAAGTACAATAATTAAACGAAATACTTCTTAAGGTGATCAGCATTCCAAGGTCTCGGAAGAGCTCTCCCCGTTGAGTCTTCGAGGTAGTAGGCTCCTGGCCTCTGGCATCTAATCACCTTGTAGGGTCCTTCCCAGTTTGGAGCTAGCTTTCCTTCAACTGGGTCCTTGGTGGCGAGAGTAACTTTACGCAGGACTAGGTCTCCGGTTTTGAAACTTCGATGGTTCACTTTCCTGTTGAAGTACTTCGCCATTCTTTCTTGATAGGCTGAGAGTGTGATCTGGGCATAATCACGCCTTTCTTGTAGCAGGTCTAAATGGAGCTTTAGCCCTTCGGCGTTCCCTTCCTCTTGATTCGATTACCCTTAAACTTCACGATCCCGATTACGCGGAATGGCCTTTCGGTTCGAATGTTAGAGCATAAAGGGATTCTTGTGGAGTTTCTCTTGGTGGTTAAATGGGCCCAAAGGACTTAGGAGGTCGTCGGCCCGATTACCTTTTTGTCGCCTAGCTTTTTTTCAAAATTTTGAAAATGGTCTTATTGGTGGCTTCGACCTTGTTTACTGTGGATGTCCGGAGAGGAGAAATAATTTCTTATAAGCAATTGACACCACTTTCGGAGCAGTTCATGATCAACTGTTTTCCATTATCGTGACGTGTGGCACACCGTGATAACATTCTTCCATAAGAACCGTTGGATTCTGCGATCGTGATGTTTACCAAGGGTTCGACTTCATCCATTTGGTAAAGTAATCTCTGCGACAATGCAAATCGACGCCCCTTTCCTCGCAACGGTCCCACTATATCCACCCCCATTGTGAGAAGGGCCATGGGGAGGAAATTGCTCAACTCCTCGGGGTTGTTTGGTGATGTTTAATCGTTGGCACTTGTCACAATACGACTATTTCGGTTGAATCCTTATTCATGTTTGGCCAGTAGAATCCTGACCTGACGGCTTTATGAGCCAGCACCCTAGCTCCCGAATGACTTCCACAGATTCCCTCATGTATTTCCCGGAGTACGTAATTTCCTTCTTCCTTTGAAATACATTTTAGTAAAGCGTGAATCCTCTTTTGTAGAGTAGTCCATTTAATATCGTGAACCTTCTCGCCTTCATCCTCAATTTATCGCAGACTTCTTTCGGAGGGCAATGTTCCATCCGCAAGTAATTGAAGATTTCTGCCTCCAATCCGAGGCTTCCTCGATCGACAAAATTCGAGGTCCTTCCGAGGGCTCCTCAAAATCGATGGTCGATTTAGGGTCGGATGATTCCCTCGTTCTCATCAAATTCTTCTTTACTGCACGCCATTCTTGCGGATGATCGCTTTCGTTGTCCTCGTGGAATCTTTTGATGCGAACTTCAAAAGTGCATGCCTTGTACCTTTGTGAGGTACTTCTTCATCTTTTCTCCTTTGGCCTCGAATTCTCCTCATATGCCCCACGATAACTTGGGAGTCACTCCGTATTTCCACGGAATCGGCCCCTAATTCGAGGGCCACTCGAGGCCCACCGACCTCGTACTGCTTGCTCCATTGTTGGTGGTCTTGAACTCCAGCCTCAAGGAGCTATTCAACTCTTCCCCATCCGGAGTGAAGAGTACTATCCTGCACCCCTCTCTTCTTTCATCGTGAACCATCGACATAGACCACCCATTTTCGTACCATCGGTTCTTCAACCGGCATGTTTGTGAATTGGCGGAAAATCTGAGTGCTTGACCCTTGATGGCATTTCGAGAACGAACTCGAGATCGAATCTGTCCCCATCAATCGCCCAATTCGATCTACCCGACAAGTCCAGCTTTTGCATCACCTTTCGGAGCGGGTACTCCGTGAGAACCCGGATGGTATGGGCGAAAATAAGGCCGAAGCTTTCTCGAGGCCATAATGAGGGCAAAAGCAAGCTTCTCGATATGGGGGTACCTCCCTTCTGCACCGTGAAGTGCTTTGCTAACGAAATATACCGGCTTCTGTGTTCCTTCATCTTCCGGATCGTGCCGTCGCCGTAGGGGTAACCAAGTATAAGTATAGGACTTCCACAGACGATTCATGGAAAAGGCCTCCTCGCATTCATTCGTCCCAAGGTTTTCCTCAAGATTTTAAAGAAAGGAAGGCACTTATGCATGGAGCGAGAGATAAACTCTGTTTAAAAAGCTAATCGCCCGGTCAGTTGTAGCTGTTTGTTGTCTTGAGGGACTGCATTTGAGGATCGTCGAATCTTTTTGGGTTGGCCTCGATTCCTCGCTGAAACCATATACCCCAAGAATTTTCGGAGGATACCAAGCGCACTTTGCGGGGTTCAATTTCATTCCATAGTGCTTGGCGTGGCAAAGGCTTCGTGAAGGTCACGGACGTGATCCCACTCCTTGCTTTTGACCAACATGTCATCTACATATACTTCCATGTTCCTCCCTATCCGGGCTTGGAACATTTTGTTAACCAATCATGGTAAAGCACTTGCATTCTTCAAACCGAAGGGCATGACCTTATGTGATATAGGCCTCGATCGGTGATAAAGCGTTTTCTCGATCTTGTGGGTGCATGAGGATCTGATTGTACCCAAAATGCGTCCATGAAGCCGGAGCAACTCGTATCCGGAGGTGGAATCGACCAAAGCATCAATGCGGGAAGAGGAAAGCTATCTTTGGGACAGCTTTATTAAGGTCGGTGAAGTCCACACATTCTCCATTTGCCATTGGACTTCTTTACCAAGACTACATTGGCCAGCCATTCCGGGTAATAAATCTCTTCTATGAATTGTGCCTTCAGGAGTTTTTCGACCTCCATAGTTATCGCTTCGACCCTTTCTGGTGCAAACTTCCTTCGCTTTTGCTTTACCGGCTTCGCGCTGGGATTTACGTTCAATACGTGGACAATCTCCTCGGGGCTAATTCCCGGCATGTCTTCGTGTGACCAGGCGAATACCTCCACATTCCTCTGAAGGAATTCCACAAGGCCTTCTCGAATTTCCTTCTTTAGGCAAGTCCCTATCTGCAAGACCCTTCCTTCCCAGATTGAAACGTCTTCTAGCGGCTCTGCTGGTTCCCCTTTGACCTCGTGTACCGAAGCCACTGTGAGTGTGGTTGAATCCGATACTTTTTTCATCGAAGTGTTGTAACACTTCCTCGCTGCCAGTTGATCGCCCCGTACCACTCCTACTCCCTCCTCCGTCGGGAACTTCATCATGAGGTGGTAGGTCGATGTTGCTGCTTTCAATTTGTTCAGTGCGGGCCGCCCTACAATCGCATTGTAGGCAGAGGGCCGGTCGATTACCAAAAAATCGACCATCACAGTAGCCAGTTGAGGTGCCGTTCGGTTACTGGTAGGGGAATGATCCCTATCGGGAACACGACTTCTCGCCAATCCGACTAATGGGGATGCAAATGGTTTGATCCTTTCACGATCGATACCCATTTCGGAAGGCGGCCGATAAAGGATGTCGTGAGCTTCCATTGTCCACGAGAATTCGATGTATCCCATGGTTAGCAACGGTCAAGGTCACTACTAGGGCATCGTCATGGGGCATCACTACCCCCCGGGCGTCCTCCTCCGAGAACGACAATACTACTGAATCCGCCCTTGCCGCCTTCGAGGGCCTATGTAGCGAATACACTTCCCGGCCTTGCAAACTTCTTGCATGCGCCTTTCTTGCCGAATTCGAGTCTCCCCCACCAGCAATTCCTCCGGCGATGGTGTGGATCTCTCGAACGACCTCCTGATTTTGGACGGGTTCTTCTCGAATATCCCTCCGTTCTTGGTTACGCCGAACTTCTCTCGGAGCTTCGTCCCTACGTCTTGGTTCTGCCCTTTCGAGGCCTTCTCGAACTCCCTCCGGGGGTCCTCGACGATTGGACTCTCGATTCCTTTCCTCCACGAGGAATCTAACTAATCTCCCGTTTTGTATGAAGACTTCGATTTCTCGACGGAGAGATATACAATCCTCCGTCAAATGCCCGTGATCGGCGTGATACTCACAAAATTTACTTCGATCCCGTTTGAATGGGTCGGTCTTCATCTTTTGTGGCCATCTAAAGGCTGGGTCCCCCTTTATGGCAGAAAATACCTCAGTGAGGCTAGTGTTTAAGGGGGTGAAGACTTCCTTAGAGAATCTCGGTGGCTCTGTTTTTCGAGGCTCACTTCTGAGTAATGGGCCCGGCTTCTTTTCCCCTTTTTGGGGCTTCTTTTCTTCCTTCGACTTGGGAGGATTCGAGTCCTTCTTCTTCTCCTTCTTAGTCTGTTCTTCCAACGTCTGGGCTTTGAGAAGTGCCCCGACTAGCTCCTCCTGGTGGATAAATTCTTCCGCTCGGTTCATAAATTGAGGGAGGGTCACCTTCTTCACATTTTTCCTCCCTACTTCGGCCATAAGCGGCCCTTCTGCTCGTACGCCCTGCATCAAGGCACAGAGTAACGTCTTGTCGTCGGGAGTATCGACTTCAAGTTTCTCCCTATTGAAGCGAAGCATGAAGTCCTTCAAACTTTCCTCCTTGTCTTGACGCAAGGTCAACAGACAAGTCGGATCCTTCTTCCTTTTCCTGGTGGCTAGGAACTGGGTTAAGAACAGCCCCAGATCCTTGAAAGTGCCGATTGACTTAGGGGGGAGCCCGGTGAACCAATCTTTCGCCACTCCCTTCAGGGACAGAGGGAAAGCCCTACATGCGATCTCGTCAGGAGTGCCATGCAAGATGATATGCTCTCGGAAGGCCTCCAAATGCTCCTGTGGATCTCCATTCCCATCGTACTTCTCGATCCGTGGCATTTTGAATTTATCCGGCATGGGGTAGGCCTTCACGAGCGGTGAGCAGGAGACTCTCGTCTTCCAACATGTCCCGAGCCATCAATTCGGATCCTCCCCATCCATTGGCGAGCATTCGGGTATACTTATCCTCCGGTCTTTCATCTTGGCTTCTGGTGGCTTCGAGTTCCCCGTGTTGGGATTTTTCTCGGTGCCTTGATCGGTGAGACCTTTCTCCTTCGTCTCTCTTCACAAGACCTTCTACCCCTCGTGCGAGATTCTGCGTGGGGACTCTTCTCGATGGGTTCGATCCCTTTGAGACCCTACATTCGTGCGACGGGATTTGTCACGATTTTCCTCGTTCTCCCCCTGGACGGTGCTCTCATTGTCCTCCTAACGAGGGTTGATAGGCCGTTTTTCACGGTGCACCCTGTCTCTTTTCTCCTTCTCCGCCCGTTCGGCGCTCTCTTTCTTTCTCCTTGCCGCCGGGCTTGGTGCGATAATTCGACATTGAGTTCCTCGTTACGCTTTACGAGGACTTCCATCGATTCCGCCATAGATTTGAGGAAGTTTCTCAAATCCGGTCCTTGGATACCCGGTGCACTAGGAAGTGGTGGTTGCATCCTCAAATCCGGGTCATTGGACGCCCTAGACGCGCTAGGAGGTGGCTGTATTGGTTGAGGTTGCTGAGGGTATGAAGATCGTGAAAAAGAGCGTGTATTCACCATGTCGGATAGTAGATGAATGGAAATTGATCGAAAAAATTGGTTCCCACAGACGGCGCCTGCTGATGCACAGTTTCCGGTGACGGCGTGTACTGACTTGACTCTTGGGTTGATTGCTCTGTGTACAAAGGCTGCACAAAAACAAAAAAGGAAGTAGGGTCGAAGAGAGACCGGGGGTGAGCCGGTGAGGGCACTCCGATGCCTAAGTCAGTGAACTGTTGTAAGGAAGATGAGAAACAACTAAAGCTTGAAATGTGCTAGAGTTGCCTTACCTTTGCATGTGATGGGGACTTGTATTATATAGGCATGGAGTGCGATCGCCTAGCCAATGATTGGTTCTTCCCTGATTTGCTGCGAGGCAGTTTGTTATCAGGGAATCTAAGCAGTTACTCGTTCCTTGATCTTCGGAGATCAAGATAGGATTTGGCAGTTGTCATTTGAATTTTGAATTCAGATTGGTGATTATCGAGATCCGGGTTCTTAGGTGTTTGACGTGGAGTCCTCGAATTGAGCCCGGGACCTTGAGTCTCGGAGGCCTCAATTCTGTCGATCTTGAGGAAGATTTGAATCACGGGCCTTGAATTGAGAGTCTAGGACCCTTGGGTCTCGAGGCTTCAATTCGAGGCCTAGGTCTTGAGAAGGTCTCGACGTGGGGCCTCGAATTCGAGAAGGACCCTTAAGTCTCGGAGGTTCAAATTCGAGTCCTTAGTCCTCGGCCTCGAGATCTTTGGGACCGAAGCGTCGTGGGCTCCAAAGGTCGGTGCCAGTTGGGCTTTTAGGAGGTTGATCCAGGATCCAACAAAATTAATTATTCTACGTGAAGCGAGTTTGAGCCTACACGTGAGGGGGGGTGTTAAACTAATGATTAGGTTATTAAAATTTATCTCTTTCTATCACCTTAAGCTTTTAGGATAATTAGTGATTTAACAGAAAGTAAGAGAAAACTAAATAGTTTTGTTTGCACATCCAAACATGAGGTTAAGAGATTGATATGAAGCAGGACTCCAAAGAAAGGGGGGCAGTTTGTAGTATTAGAAAGTCACCTATCAACCCAATCTCTTCGATGAAAGAAAAATTAGTTCTGGTTGGCTAAGGGAAAAAGAAAAAGAATACCCAAGCTAAGAAACTTCACCGAATCAAATTATCAACCATGAAAAGTAAAACTTCAACAAAGATTTGACATGCTCTATTTACTTCCTAAATTTTGATATCCCTGGGTATAAATTTTTATTTATACGCATTTAAGGTAGGACCTTGGGCCGTTCTAATTACATTATAATAAATTTCAAACCCAATAATCAATCTATTGCATAAAAGAAACGTCATTTTGGGAATGAAAAGCAACCCAATGGAGCAAATTTTGGTAGGAAGTAAACAAAATAAAGGGAAGGGTTTAAGAAAAAGAACCTAGTTTTAATGTTGGAGAAACCCGGAACGAGCATGGGGAAGATGTGGTGGTGGAATAAACAAACAAAGGTATTCTTTTTCGGTCATATTGTAGCTTGAGAATGATATACAAATAAAGGAAAAATATAGGAACAAAAATGCTCCTAAGGTATGTTACAATCACTTTCCTTAAGAAAATATTTGTCCTCACCAGAATTGGTATGCAACAGGGTTACAACAAATTTTGAGTAATTCTACAAGTCTCTCTTTCGTCCCTTTAAGAATGATGTGGCTATTAAAATCATCATTCGATCAAAATTCAATAATGATAAATTACAAACACAATGATGATTTTAATAGCCACATTATTCTTGAAATAATTCAAGAGTGACACAAAAAGAATTTATAGCATTACTCCCAAATTTTTCTCCATGGTACAGTGGAGCCCATAAACTTCTGTATTTTGAAGTTAAAACCCGAAAATACCCTTAGATTTCCTATTCCAATCAAAGATTGAAAAAGAAAGGATAATACTAATTAAAAAATCAGATAATGGTATTAAGTAGAATTGAATTATCATTGAAATTATCTATAATTTCAAATTTCAAAATTAAATTGTTGTTTTGAATTTCGAAAATAAAATTGCTATTAAATTGCTGTAAATCACGATCTTGATTGTCCAAAAAATGAATGGTCATGATCAAATCGTTCCAATACTTCGGGCTAAGTGCGCCATCAAGGAACCACTCGCGCCCTATAGCCTAAGCCATGTGTGCGTGTGCGTCTGGTGCTTCGCACCATACTGTATCATGCATTAGAGTATACTCATTTAATAGCTTAAATTTGTTGGGACTTATATATAAATGCCAACAAAATCTTCACTCTTTTCAATGTGGGACAACTTTCATTCAATGCTCTTTAATATCTTCCATTTAAAATATTCTTCAAGACACAAAATAATATATATATATATATATATATTGAAAATATTTCAACGGAGAAGAAATATTCTATCTTCCATGATTTTCATGAAAATGAATCAAATGAAAGACAAATGATGAACCATAAACCAAACCATACACTTTCTCAAAAGGAAATTATATATGTGATTTGGGACTCATGACCTTAATTTTAACTAAGGACAAAGTAGTCCTCTAAACTAGATTGGAAAAATTTCCTTCAACCGAGTATATAAAAGTGACATATGTCTCTTGAACATATGAATTGAACATATTTTTTTAATAATAGGGACAAAATTGAAATAAATTTTATTAAAAACTCATGTCCATCTCACATGTTATTAAAAAAATAGACACATGTCACTTTTATATAATAGGTTGAAAGAAATTTCTCCAACCTAGTTTGAAGGAAAACTTTGTCCTTTAACTAATAAGTCCTTTTGTTATATTTTTTGTCCAGTTTTTAACAATAGAAACGAAAACTCAAATTTTGTCAGGTGTATCATTATGTTTTTTTTTTTTTGACATGTCCGCACAAAAGGAGGAGGGGGATTCGAACTAGTGACCTACACTTCATTAGGCGAGGTCCCAACTAATTGAACTGCCTCTTGAGAACGTCAGGTGTATCATTATGTCAAGCATACAAAGTTGTGCCTAAAAGATTAAGAGTTACAACACACTAATTGTTTTGTAAAGTATATTGTTTTCCCGTAACACAGGTATAGTCTTTGTATTTATAATTGAATTGGTTACAAGAGACAAGCATTTACATATATGCATATGCATTTGAATTCTAAATAGATAAACAGATAGACTTTGGACTCTAACTTATCTGACATCCCTGTTTTAGTCCCGTGAATTCTCATTTTATTCTAAGACCATCTGTAGCAGTACTAGGTAAGTAGGTATTGTACATAATGAAAAATTACAATTCTTTACTTTAATTACTGTTTTTTCACTACACATTTCAACAGGTTCTTTATTTCATTCTCTACTTGCTTTAAAATATTATTTCTTATTCTTTTTTTTATTATATTATTGCCAATACTTAATTAAAGAAAAAAAAACACATATATAGAAATCATTTATAAAACCAAAAATAAACACATATGAGGAACATTCACCTCACATGCAGGTACTAATTCTTAAAATTAATAATATAAATAAACTTTTTCATCCAACTTCAATTGATTTGTTTCCATCGGTGTGTTTCCATGCAATAATTTTTTTTTTTTTTTTTAATTTTTGCATTAAATTTTTTCATCCAACTATAATTGATTTGTTTCCATCTGTGGATTTCCATGAAATATATATATATTTTTTGCATTCAATTTTTTCATCCAACTGTGTGAAGAAATTTTGTGTTTGAGAGAGAGACGTAGCATATATGAAGAAGTGTTCAAAAGAAATAAAAGATGTTAGGTGAAAAGAGGTGAAATAGATAGACAATATTGTTTTCATCTAATGTGCTACAGTGAATAGCTCCAAATTGTCATTCACTGTAGCAATGTAGCTATTCTAGCTAATGGCCAGAAATTTTGTGTTTGAGAGAGAGACCTAGTAGATATGAAGAGATGTTCAGAAGAAATAAAAGATGTTGGGTGAAAAGAGGTGAAATAAATAAATAATATATATATTTTTTTCATTTAATGCATTACAGTGAATAGCTCCAAATTGCTATTTACAGTACTACGGTAGCAATGTAGCTATTCTAGCAAATGGCAAGCTACTATGTTGAAGCTAAAAAGAGAGCAATAATAGTTAAATATAGCTAATATTGATCTTGTAGCGTGGCCGCTGGAGATGATTTAATGAAATTTCCAACTTCCAAGGAACAAAACCCCAAAAAATCTCGTAGAAGCTTAAGCCAACAATTTTTTTATTCACGTATTGGAGTATACCGAAGAAGGTTACGCCAATGATGCAGTTAGCGATGCCAAGACCAACGGAAGGCTCTAACACAGCATATGTGCCTGTGACAAATGCCACCCCCATTGCTATCATGGCCCACACAATGAACTTGAAGGCCAACAAGACAAGTTTGGTGCGACGCTCTTGACCATCAATATTCTTGTCGAAAATAAATGGTATTAATAGGTGCATGAAGACAGCACAACTCGACAACACCATAGATATAGTATCTGTAACGACGAATGCATTGAAAGCAGCATTATTCCTAAGAAGCACAGATCCTTGGTGTTTGCCTTTTTCACCTAAGAATCCCCCAGGCATATTAATACATGCTGCAAAGGTCACAGTTGCAATGAGTGTAGCCACTACCAAATGGACTTCGGATGCTTTCTGCAACTTTAATCTTGTTTTTCTCATCTTTTGTGAGTTATTACTCGTTGAGGCAGTTGACCCAATGCTCCGAAAATTTCTGACACCTGTGTAATATTTATACAGGTATTATTAGGAAGTTGTATATAGCCTATAATACAAGAAGAACACGCACAATATTTTTTATTTCAAAAGGGGATTTGATATGGTTTTTTTTGTTAGGCTGAATTTTCTGTTAATGATTTATTATGAATTTTTATATACCTCATGTTCATTTCTTTTTTCTTTTTTGTCAAAATATGAATATTGTTGTTGCTGAATTATGTTTCGGAGCTTAATTTATTTCTCGAAACTATTAGTTATCATAATTTAATTTATGGAGTTTTAAAACGTTAATTGCTTACGTGTAGATATATCATACATGTTAGGGTAAAAGTTTATATACCTTCTCAAAATACCACCAAATTATGGGTGGGTAGAACCCACCCGATCCGACCAACCCGAACCGGCCCGCCCCAAACTGCCTCGACCCGGGCAGATTTTAGGCCTTCTTTCGCAGGTTCGGATTGAAAATCCCAAAACCCATTCGGGTTGGTTCGGGTCTCGAATTTAATAAAACAAATTGGACGGGTACCCGCCCCGCCCCGAATATACCCGCATATCCCCTTACCTTAAAAAAAACCCTAGAACTTTCCAATCTTTGAGCTACAGAGGCGCAGACCCTCAGACATTGTCCTGATCCTAGCTGTTCGAGCTCTCTGCGTCAAAACCCTTGCCGGTGAGGACGTGCTCGCCTTGAGAGAGATCGGCGTCCTCGACTCAATCGGAATCTCCACGAACCTATCGGCATCCATGCCGTCGATCGTTGATGGCGAGGCACTCCGCCAACCGTTCGAATACGACACCTTTGACTTTGAGTTCACCGAAACCTTCGGCCTGGACTAGTTGAACCGGCCATTCGATCTCGCCTCAGAGATCAGCTGGACGCTCAAACCGTGAGGCTTTCTCGTAGTCCATACTGCGACCAAAGATCGGTACAACCTAGACTCTCTACTCGAATTTTTCTCCAATTGCTGTAGATCGACTAGAAATACCCGACCAGACCTAAGCAATCCGAGCAACCCAACCAAAAAACCCCGATCCGAACTGCCCGATACCAGCCGGTTTTTCATGTTTTCACTACTGCCACAAGTTGGAAATTTCCATACCCGACACGCACAGGTCGATTTGCCAAATGGACCAAAACCCGCCCGAACCGACCCGTGCCCAGCCTTACACCAAATCGACAATGTTCTATCAAACTTTTAATTGTAGCAATGTCTCTCATCAAATTATTAAAACATTGTCAATGTCCCCCCAAGACTAGTAAAAAGAAAAAAAAAAATGCCTCTATAGATAGATTTCTCAATAAGATAAAAAATACCCCTATAAATTTGAAGAAAAAAAAATAGTTTTTTAAAAACGAAAATTTTAATTAAAAAAAATGACAATTTTTTTTTTTTTAACGGTGTTAAGAATATTATGTTAGTTATTTACTTCCTTAAGTATTTTAGGTCAATTAGGTTTACCTTTTCTTAGCCTACTAAGTTACTTACCTATCGCTCATAGCCTCTCTATAAATAGAGGTATCTGTATTCATATTATCATTAGACTCAATATGATGTATTCCATTATATGCTTCTGTTCTCTCTCTCCTTCTTCTGCTCTCTATAATATATTCAACAATATATTTAACATGGTATTATAGCCACTTTCGGTGGCCTCCAATAATCGTCTTTGACGTTTCCCAACAATCTCACTTTTTCGGTCGTTCGCGCACCGCCAAGCAATCATCCGCTCAAAAACTCTTTCATGCCTTCATCGTAGCCTCATCTGGAAAAATTTATACCAGATTCATGCTTGCGAGGCATAGTTATACAAACTGTGGAAGATCCGCCGCCATAGTCCCTCAAACGCGACTCCATGTGCCACCACCAGTTTCTACACACGCCTCCAAGGGTTCTTCACACAGGCAATCACTTCTAAGCACCGACACAGTTGTGACAAAGCTTCACACTCCACTCCAATCGACAGATTAGATGCCGCCAAGTCCAAATCCGAAGAGATTTGGAGCGTCCAAGCTTCCACGTGCCCTTACACACCTCTAGGAGGTTATGTCCGTCACTCCCTGCACTGCCATGTTGGCTCGATTAGCAAGGTTGCTGGTCCACTCCATAGATCTGGCACCGCCGGTTAGATCTCCACCAAGCATGCCACCATTAGCCTCCGGATGCGCCCCCATGCGCCGATAGAAGCTTTTACGCGTGGGCTTCACAAGCTCCGGTGCTGCCAGCTCCTCCATGTGTGCACCACACGTGCTTGTGTCTTCAAACAGCCATGTGACAGCCTCTCAACACGCCCTGTCAGCCCTGGATCCGCTTTCAACCCAGTCCAAAACCGGTTTCTAAACCAAGTCATCGGGTTTGTTTAAAAAAAAGATTTTTTTGTTAATTTTGTTTTAAAAAACAAAATAGCCCTTTCTTGATGAATGAAGTAGCCTGTTCAAGAGGAACAACAGCCACCTTCAGCCATCACTGCAACCGCCACCTCGCACTTTCAGCCATCAAATCAACTACATCCATTCAATTGCAAATTAACTACTAAATACATGGAAGTTGATGGCCTCTGCATTACGAGATGTGTTTTAGAGAGAGGGGAAAAAAGCTTTCTAAGCTCCTTGCAAACGCATTAACTTGCTATTGTCGCATGTGAGATTTCGTGGGATGCATGAATTCCTTTCTGTCAACAGTTTTCTCACACTTCTCTCTTCTATATCTAATCCAATTGTTTTCTCACGTGAAGGAGGGCTGCCTTTGAATGATGGCGGTCCATATCAAGGTTGAATCCGTCATGGAAGATAGCTACTTTGGCTTTAAATACTTTCAGGGGAGGGAGAGCAAAGAGAAAGATGAAAGTTATGAAACTCCCTAGATCTAGATCTGGATTTATGTGACTAGAAACTGTTTATGCCTTAAACAACGATATGCCCATTTAATGAGATGAATGGCATTCAGCAGTAGTTGTTGAGAGTAATTTTAAAAGTTCATCTTGTATCTATCTTAAGTCCATCAAAGAATGATGTGGCTATTAAAATTATCACTTGATCAAAATTCAATAATGATCAATCACAAGCCCAATTGTGATTTTAATAGCCACATCATTTTTAGATGGACTCAAGATGGACAAAAGATGGACTTGTAGCATTACTCAGTTGTTGAAGGTGGTTGTTGTTCCTCTTGAATGGGTTGCTTCATTCATCAAGAAAGAGGGGTTTATCTTTGAACGGGAGTGCTTTGATTGTATGTGAACATCCTCTATATTATTTGTGAGAAAAGTTGAGTTGTCATTTTTTTTTAGACGCCGCAAAAAACTTTCTTTATATCATGACGTTAATAGTAGGGACTCTCTTTTCAAAAATATGAGATTCTTATATTTTTAAGTTTGAGCTCTCCATTACATCTAATAGTCTAAACAATGTAGAAGTTTGTGTATTATTGAAATAATTAATTTTAGTTTTCAACATATCAAACTCATTTACCTCAATAACACATAAATAATATATTTATTTATACCATGTAATAGATGACTTATATTTAAAAATCTAAAAATCTCATATTTTAAAAAATATGAGAGATCCTCATCTTGGGATTGGGGTGGGTTGTGACAAAAATGGGGGTTTTCAAAAAAAGAAATGATTGATGTCAATAATTTATCTATGTTTATCTCATATTCTTCTAAAAATTTAATAGATCAATCATTAGATTTGTGAGGTCTATATAAGTCTACAAATTTAATTGTTGATTTATGAGATGAAAACCGAAAAAATGGAAAAAAAAAAAAAAAAAAAGGCAATATGTAATTTTTTTTTTCAAATGCAAAATGAAATTATGTGTTACCTTTCTATCTGATTGGTTTAGAGTTGAAGCAATCTCCCATGCGTTGTGGTTTTTTTTGTTGAATGCCATCTTGTCGACTCGAGGGTGCTTCAGAAAATTGCTTGTTGATATCAAAGAAGTGGAATTGGAATATAAATGAAGAGGTGTGTCCCCATCGGCATTCTTCTCATTCAAAAGGTTGCTCAGAGACCTATTTTTTATGATAATTTCCATGATTTTCTCTCGGCTCCCTCCTTCGACAGCAAAATGGAGTACATTCCAACCTCTATCATCAACCAGTTCACAACAATCTGGACACCTTTCTACAATCACTTTCATTGCATCAACACAACCACTTTGAGCTGCAATATGAACAGGTGTCCTACCCTCTGTGTCTTTCATGTATGCTACTTCTCTATCTTTATCCAACAACTGCTTTACTATTTTTTTCGAGTCGAGGTATGCAGCCAAGTGAAGTGGAGTCCAACCGTTATTGTCCACCTTTCTACTTATACCATCAAATTTTTCCAGAATTCTTGTGGCCATACCTAAAATAATTTAAATATGTTAAATTTAATGTTTTCTAAACGACACAAGTTACGGCTTGTCAGCAGATTAAAAAATGTTCTTTATGAAGATAATTGAATCTCAATGTAATTTATTAGCGGAAAAACTTCACAAATGACCCATGAACTACAACATGATTTTAGAAAATCACTCTAAATTTTGAAAATTCTCAATTTCACCAATCAAACTTTTAATTTAATCCAATCTAGCTGGCCTCTTCCGTAAATTTTTGACGTTAAACCCTAACAGAAACCCCAAAAAGACCAAATTGGCCTTCAATTTTTGGTTTTTTTTTTTAAAAAAGAAAAATAAAATATGGGCCACAAGACAACCCAATCGTGGGTCACTTGTGTTACCCGTGGGTAAGTAGACCCAAGGCTAAGTCTCGGCTAGACCCATCCATGGATTAGGTCACGATCAAACCCTCATTGGGTAGCAGCCATGGCCCATGTGGGTCTGTCCACCCACGATGAGTCTCTGGCCAAGTCTCATCACGGTCAGGGGTATAAAGATCATTTTATCAATTTTAACATCTAGTAACTGATAAACGGGGTACATTACATCAAATTAAAAGTTTAGGAGGTGAAGCGGAGAGTTTTTAAATTTTGAGGGGTCTTCTCAAAGGGATAAATGCGAAATTGACCCTTGTAGTTAGTTTAAATTACAAATCATTCTATATGGTATAAAAAATAATTTATAAGTCTATGTGGTTAGCCTAAATTATAAATCACTCATTGCATTATAAAAAAATAATTTATAGGTCATCAAGGTAGGCCAAAATAATAATTTACTTCCTGAAATCAATTTACATGCTCTAAAGACAAATGATATTTTAATAAAAAGAGTAGCCAAATTTTCTCAAACTTAATTTTAAGGAAAACTTTGTCACAATTTATTAACTTGAATGTTCTTTTTATTTATTTTTCAATGGCTAAAAGATGTGACTGTCAAATTCTTGCAAAATGCTCCCAAATCATGCTGAGGAAAATTAAAATGAGAGAGGGTTACACACATAGAAAACTTTGGAGATAGAAGAGATAAGGTTAATTTACTAAAACAGTATAACTTGGAGTGAGGGTGAATGTGTAATTTTAGCTAAGGTCCTAAAATGATGTGAAAAACCATAGTTGTCATTTTTTAAAGTTAGAAATTAATAATAAGATGTGTCACGCTTTTATTGAGTATGACATGACAAAGTAACAGATTCTGTTAAGTTACTTAACGGAAATTTGTTTCAGTGAATAAACTGTTATTTTGGCTTACCATAAGGACCTATAAATTATTTTTTATACCACAAGAAGTAATTTGTAATTTATGCTAACTACAAGAACTTATAATTACTTTTTATACTACCATGAGTGATTTGTAATTTAGGTCAACCACAAGGACCAATTTTGAACTTATCTCATTCTCAAAACACAAGGTAATCAAGGGTCTTAAGTGAATTTATTCCTTATTAATGTTTAGTTTCTGCTTTCTTCATAAAATTCAAACTACCAATAATCTCATATATAGTCACATTGTTAAGAAGTACTTATGCAAATAAATGTTATCAACTCCCTTCCATTACATCTTTTTCATGAGTTGAACTGCAACAAGCAAATGCAGACACAAGGAACACGTTTCACTTAGTCCTTAATTTAATTGATAAATAGTATTAGTTATGTTCTCTACTAACGTGGCTTTCGTTGCAACTTGCCACTATATATGTTTATTAAGGGGAGAGAGGAAATTTCTTCTTTCAACAAAAGGGCGATATTATAGATTGAGCTGATAAGAGTGAAATAATAAGGAAAAAGAAATCGTCATTTGGTTTTTACTTTAATATTTATCATCTCCTAACGAGGCACGAAAATCCATAATAAAGTACACTAATCTCATTGTTTATAAAAATTTGTAGTAAAAATAATTTAGTTAAAAACTTATAAGTTTGTTGAATTGTCATACCATACATATCAAGTGTCCTTATATATATTTCAGGAATTTATTATTTTTGGTCCACAAAATTTTTATCAAAATTATAATAAACTTTATTGAATTAAAGCTAAATTACTCATTTCTAAATTAACCATGCAATTAGAACAATGAGAAAATAAATACATAGTACCTATATCATGTACCATGGCAGCATGCAAAGCCGTCCTACCAAGGGGACCCTCAATCTTTGGATTTTTGCAGTTGTCTAAAATTTTGAACAGCACATCTTGCCACCCTCTCTCGGCAGCTATGTAAAGTGGAGTCTCACCAGCATCATTAGCAGAATATGAAAATTTTGAGTCTTCCTTGATTAACAATTCTACCACCTTAAGGTGATTATAACGTACAGCCTCATGCAAAGCTGTGTCTTTATCTTTGTTCGTCATCCTGAGCATTCCCTTTACTGGTTGAACTAGATCTTCAAGGTCTTGACGGAGAGTTTGGGCACAATATTTGATTAGAACTTTCACTATATTACTATGCCCATACCTTGCCGCAATGTGCAATGGAGTTTCACCTTTGGCATTGGCTTGCCATAACAGAGGGACACATTTTAAGAATTTCTTCCACAAATTTGGTTGTTGATTTAAATTTAGCATTGAGGGTTGTAATGTAAATATGGAGGACTGTGTTCTTATTTGGAGTTAGTAGGAGGTCAAGAGACTTATGATCGGTGAAGACCTCGAGTTTGCCTTCTGCAGCAGCATTGTAGGAATCACAATCCATGCAAGTGATCATGGTCGTTGTTTGCTCGGGCTGATTAGAATTAACAAATATTTGAGATTCAGACAAATTGGAGGGGATCGATTCTTTTTACTGACTCTTATAAATATCTCTCCACACAATATGGTCCTTGGGTTAATAGTTTCTATGCCTCGTTGTATACTCTTTGTTCTGCAATTCACGAATATCATGAACTATGCATTCATAAAGTCATGTGGAATTCAAAACAACAATCCAAGGAATTTTAAAAAGAAAAAGTGCATGAAAATTAACATGTCATTCCCTTGTTGTAGACATAGACGGTTAAATTACTAATTATTCAAAAAAAATTAAATTGATAAAAAAATAATTTATTTATTCATTTAATTAATATTATAACACATATTCTAACATGCAAGCTTAAACACTCACTTTATTTAATTAAAATTTTATGACTCCATTTCACATGTAGGTTCAAACTTTCCATTAATAAGTGAACTCCAATACGTAAAATATTTCATTGAAATAGAAGATGAATATCAAAAACAAAGTTCTTGATCAGATGAAAACAATAGTTAGGAAACCATAAGTCTATAGTTAGGAAACCATAAGTTTTGTTCATATTACTTAATAACGTCGAATTTGTTCACCTAATTCCAAATCCTCTTGGTCTAAATGTTGCAGGTGTAGCACGTACTCCAAATATTAAATAATATTAGGGAGTCTTTGGCATACTTGAATGAAAAATAAGAGGGAAAAGAACATGATACTATAGAAAGCCTAACACTGCCACCAATATGAATTAGGCATCAAACTCTGGCTACAAATTCCTTTGGGAAATTTTCATAGCTAAACACCAACAACCAAATGAGAGAAAAAGCCCAAATATCCTAAGTTGTTGAGTAAAAACGATGAGATATGTTGAAATGACCGAGCTGAATCCACCGTGAAAATGGTGGTGATGACAGCCGTAAATTGCAGCTTCTGTCGGAAAAGTCACTTTAGGTCAATATGCTTAGATCGAGCAACTATGTGATGTAGCAAAAGATTAAAGTAACTAATCAAATAGCAGCGTCTTTCAGCCTAAAGATAAGTTCAAACCTGCAGATTGAGAAAAGAGCACAAACTCCACATACTTTTGAGAGAAATTTCTGATTTTATAACAACTCAACGAGTCCTTTACATTACAAACTAGCCTATTTATAAAAGAAAGATACTTGAAGAGAAAGTAAACATAATCCTAGTAGTAATAGTAAACATAGTCCTAATAATGAAATGAAAGTAAAGTAAATAAAGCAAATCTAATCCTAATAAATAAATGAAATAAAGTCCTAATCAAATTAAATATTCTACAAATAAAATCCTAATAAAATAAAATAAAATCATAATATAAAATTGACAATCAACAGGGAATCGTAACAATCTTTTCTTTTATACTTGTATCGTGTGAGAATGAGTAAAATTCCAATCAAACTGTGCTACTCTAATATTATTTTTGATATTTTTCTTATTTTCGATTTTACCAAAAATATGGGTAAATATAGTCTTACATTAGACACCCCCACTTGAAAAAAAACTTGTCATTGAGTTTTCTTTGAGACATGGCAGGTGCAACTTGTCCAAAGAAAGGTACTTTGACAAATCTACGTAGATAGTACCAATATATGATTTTTCCTTTTCATCTACTTCCACAAAATTAAATTCCACCAACAATTTCTTCTTGGATATCATCTTCAACTTCATTGTTTTCTTCAAAAGAATCGTCATTGTTCTTTATTTCTGTGGTGATTGTGATTGGCGAAGGAGGTGGTGGTTGTTCTTCCACTGGTGTAGTCATTGGAATCAATGATTTTGGCAACACATATTTTTTCTCTAATGAAGATTTATGAATATGGTTACGGACAGGTCGAATGCAATGTACATTATCATTAAAGAACTTGTCAACATATGGAAACGAAATGAGTTTCACTCAGATCCCATAGTCATCTTGGGCATCATTGTCCATTTGATTCCAAAGGAAACCCATTTGCATGCATTCCAACATCTCCCACAACTGGTGCATCTACTATTGCACTGTCTGCTGGAGCTCTTTGAATTTAGCTATCCAAGTAGCCTCTGACCACTTGATGTATCGTTGGTAATTGAATATTGAAACACCACCTTTCTCACTAATTGCGTCATTATAGAAGTTGTTGTTGTAGTAGAAGTTGGCTATCAAATCCAAATAATGCTGGCTCGAATACCCCATGAATTTGGCTCTCGAAAGAGCCCATTCACTACAAGCGGCATTATTGGAGGAAGATTGTCACGATTATACTGACATGATTAGGATGAAGTCTACTTTGATACCAACTAACGTAGCGAAAAACTAAAATAACTAACCAAAGCACAACGTCTTTGATTTTGCAAGGAGAAGCATTTTCGTGTAGGTTGAGAAAATAACACAAACTTCACAAAGTTTTGAGAGGAATTTCTCTGATATTATAATAATTAAAGGAAAATGTTAGGGGTTCTCCCCATATGTTCTCTTGGCGTTTTCTCAGTCTTACATAAAACATGATTTAAGAAAAAATAAAATTGTAGTGGCCTCCACCACCTATTTTTTTAGGCATTAGCATCAAATTTGAGGTATTAGCACCAAAATTGAGGTATTAGCATCAAATTTAAGATGATCAAATTCATTTTGGGTGATACCATCCCTAAAGGGTTAACTTTCCACTCTTAAGTTTTAGTTTTAAATCCAAAAATAAGTTTTAAAGCATTAGAACCTAACTATTAACTCATAAAAATTAATCTGTTAGCAAAAAAATAGTATTATAATTTTATTTTTTCTTAAATCATATTCTATGTAAGACTGGGAGAACACTACAGGGAGAACCCCTAGCAAACCCCAAAAAATGAGTCTTTTGCATAACAAACTAGCCTATTTATAGAAGATAAATACATATAGAGAAAGTAAACCTAATAGTAGTAGTAAATATAATCTTTAATAAGGAAAATAATTAAAGCAAATCTAATCCTAATAAGGAAAGGAAATAAAGTCCTAATCAAATTAAATTATGATATAAAATTGACAATCGGCTAGAATTATGACTGTTAGAATATATTATTATTAAAATAAAGAATAAGCGGAAGAATGAGAGAGAGAAGAGAGAGCGGAAGCAAAACGTAAGAACTACATTGTATTGAATTTGATATATCTAAGATGATTATATAGACCTCATTATATAGAGAGGTTATGAGTGATGAACAAGAAACTCTAGACTAATTAAGGTAAGAAATAAACTCTAATAGGAAAGACAATAAACATAAAGAATAATATATTCTAACATCCCCCCTCAAACTCAAGGTGGAATATTCTGCAACCTTGAGTTTGAAATCTGAAATTATGATGACGGTGATGGCGAAGGCGGGGAGTGGTCCATAGATGGTGGAGACTGCCGGAGAAGATAGAGGCTGGCGGGTGGCCAACGACGGCGGCAACAGGTGGCTGGTGAATGCAGATCCAAAAGGGCTGACAACGGGCCTGGGCTGACAATGAGCCAAACTTCAAACAGAATAACGGGCCTGTATTTATAATGAGCCAAACTTGAAAAGGGCTGACAATGGGCCTAGGCTGACTAGGGCTAAAAACATAAAAAGAAAAATGAACCCACTTCGGTGGTTATCAGATTGGAGCACTGAACCTGACCGGCGCGTGACACGCGTGAAGTGGTCTCTCAGACCACTTTTTCTTCTTCAAAAGGGCCGACAACGAGCCTGGGCCGACTATGGCCAAAACATAAAAAGAAAAATGAGCCCACTTGGGCGGTTATCAGATCGGCATATCGAACCTGACTGGCGCGTGACACATGTGATGTGGTCTTTCAAACCGCTTCTTCTTCTTTAAAAAGGGCCAACAACGGGCCTTAGCCGACTAGGGCCAAAACATAAAAAGGAAAATGAGCCCACTTGGCCGGTTATCAGATCGGCGCACCGAACCTGACCGGCGCATAATGCGCATGAAAAGATCCACTATGACCTTTTTTTTTTCTTTTTTTTTTTCTTTTTTTGTGCACAAGTGCTGATCTGGTGTAGCTGCTGTAGAAGAGAGTTGGTGAGCTGTGCTGATTTGGCTTTTGATCTGCTGTGAGCAAGTGTATGGGAGGGTTTGTAGGACCTCAAGGCCACGATCCAATGTGGCACACACACGTGAAGCCGCGGGCTCAGATCTAGTGTGATGCATGTGTAGGTGGATGGTTAAGTGGACGGTGGATGGTAGCAGATGACCTGTCAGTGATGAGGGTCGGCGGTGGCAGGGATGATGGCCGATGACTGAATTGCTGCTGGCGATGAACGGGCAAGCGGTACAGACGGTGGCGATTCAGCATGGACATGCAGATCGGCTGCTTCAGGTCCGGGATCTCGGATCCTCTTCTGTAAACGACGACTGAGACTACGCGAAAGCAGGTAATGAGGGCCAGCAGTGGCAGGGATGACGGCAAGCAACAGCGCGTGCAAGAGAGCTCGCAGGAGAATCGCTCCGGTTCGTGGAGACTCCGATGACGGCGTGCTCGGTAGACCTGGCGTCTACATTAGTGGGCTGCGATCAGTGCTGCAAGGTGAGTATGGCCGCGGCGATGGCCAACCGGGGCAGTGTAGTTGACTGTGGGTTGCGACGCCTCGTGGTTGAGGTATGGTGGATCGTTGGTCAGCGTGATGATGCATGGCCCGTCGGCGCGGTGGCTTCTGAGGTGCCGTGGCGGCATAGTTTGGAGATGGTGGATGACGCAGCTGAACGGTGCCGGTTTGATGGCAGAGAAGACGATGGCCGCGGCAACGAGTGGTAGTGTGCAGACAAGGGAAACAGCACACACGTGTGTGCTACAAATCTTTCTCTTTTTTTTTTTTTTTTTTTTTTTTGCAAGAAACAAACAATAAATTGAAGAAAAATATATATCTCACCGGACTATTAGATTGATTGACATAAGCCAAGCTCTGGTACCATGTTAAATATATTATAAAATATCAAATAAAAGAAATGTAGTCTTTACATTTGCTTCTACTCTTTCTCTTCTCTCTCTTTTATTTGTCTTTCATATTTTAATATTTGATATTTATAATATATTTAACAATTACAATTTTTCTTTTTGTACTTTCATTGTATGGGAACGAGTAAAAGTATGATTAAACGATACTGATCCAATATTTTTTTTTAATTTTTTACAAAAAGTATAGATAATATCGTCCTAACTAGAAAAATGAAGAAATGATCTTCGTATGGTGGAGTGAGGTAACGTTGTTCCCAAATATATCTATATAGGCTATAGCTAGGCAAATGCTTTGAACTTTGAAGATTAAGGCTCGGTAATGAGGCAGAGAAAGAGAAAAGAGAAGTGTCTTAATATTGCTGGCATCAACTTTAATTAATATGAATATTTTACTTTGTTATTGATCATGATAGTCTCCCAACAATGCCCGTGCGAAAGAGAAACCGGAAACAGTACTAGTAGAACATGTGCTTTGGCAGTGTCCAGCGGCAAGGGGTGTGTGGGGACTCAGTGTACGTACTTTTCAAAAATGCAATTGTATGGGGTTGGATTTTGCTGGAATTTTCGAATACATGGTAAACAGATGCAGCAGTGATGAGTTGAACTTGTTTGCTGTAACTGCTAAATAGGCATATGGAAGAGATCGAAGAACTGTGGTCGTGCATGGGGGAGTGTTTACTCACCCTAATTAATTATATCGTGCAGGAGGCAGGTGAGTTAGTGGAACAATTAAGAAAGGCTATGGCCTATGGACAAGGACGACGTGATGGAAACTAACCGCGGCGTGGGAGAGTTAGTGAAGTGGCAGAATATTCCCAGTGGCATCTACAAGGCCAACTGGGACGTGGCGCTGAATTTGGGTCATCAACGGCTTGCCATTGGGGTGATAGTATATGATCACATAATATATTAAAACGCTTGAAAAGATTGAACAATTGTCTATTATTCAACCGCTCTCCAATTAAGCGAAAGAAAACTCACAAGCCAAAGCCAAATTCGTCTATAATTTGTATCCCCTCCTTGTTTTAGCGTCAGTTCAATAACATTTGAATAACCCATATCACATATTAATATTGATCAAAATAATATGTGATATATATGGTTGCTTGACCAAGAACAGAGTAATTGTTAATAAATAGTCATAGGAGCAAAAAGAGCCTTTACATTAGTAAGTGTATAAGACTAAAAGTTTTGTTCATATGACTTATGACAACTTGTGAATTGTCATGACAAAAAGTATGTATAGAAAGACGCTCATGAGAATGTTGAGGCACTTTTTTTTTTTTTTTAATGGTCTTGGATTTATATATGTGAGTTGAGAGTTGCATTCAAGGTATGATTTCAACATCACTTGAATAATATCAATAACTTAAAACCACTTTATGTGCTCTCTTTGAGAAGACCGGGCTAATTATTTGGTTCATTTTCTACTTTGTTACTGTTATCTGCATTGGTAATTTTTATGTTTTGGTCTATTGTAGATTATTAGGGAAGCCCACCCCTTTTCAGTAGTTTGATTACTTGTAACTATTTTTCTATCTGATTAGGAAATAATAATAATAGTAAATAACAACAAATCAACTTACTTGTGAATACATTTTATATGTATTTTCAGTAGTTTTTATCCAAAGCCTAACAGTACCACCCCCAAAAGCAAAGGCAGTAACCTAGCTATCCGATTAATCATGCATCGAATTCCCTGTATCAGCGCCCAAAAAACCAATCAAAACCCCAAAAATAAATCATAACAACTGCATTCTAAATCCATAACGAAATCTTTTGCTAAATTTTCACAGCTATACGCCAGTAACGAAATAATTAATTCAAAAGTAACTTTCATTTTGTGACCTAAATATTTGCATATATATATATGTATATATATCCGGCAACACTGTGAGAGAAAGTTAAGTTTAGGACTCACCTTAAATTTCCCACAGTAGAATATAAACACCTTGAGATATAGTTGGTTGGGAGTGAGGACTAAAAGACCAAGTTGTGTGTTTATATTAATTATTGCAAGTGGAAAGTTATTCCAAAAACATAAAGAATTAATCCCCTCAAATATTTACATGATAACCAGCTGGTGGAGAATCGAATTCGATCGCCATTTTAATGAATAATCCCATTCCACAAATATTAGAAATCAGATTCTAATTCTCACGTTATTTCAATCCTCGAGCCAACTCAAACATATATTTCTTGCAAATTAACCAAGGTGGTCACCTCGCAAGAATCCAAAATCTCTGATGCCGAGGACAGTAAAGGATTATGAGAGAAAAAACTGAATAGATAAAGTTTTTTGTACAAGCCATGCCCTTTTTAGAATTGGCGTAAGGCTTCTTGGAGGTAGTTCCTGATGATTATGGGTGAAAATATGATTATGGTTAGTGGTTATTAGCTAAAACCGCTAACCACCTAGACGGTTAATAAATTCATTAACCACCTCCGCTAACTGCCTAGGCGGTTTACCGGTAGTTAACAGTTAGTAACTCTAATAATTGCTAATTGTTTTTTGTTAGAATAGTTTTCCCCATGGTGGATGCACATTCTTCGAGGCCTTCAAGATTTGTAATACATCATCGTGTGCACTCTAATTTCCTACAAAAGAGCGAAAAGCGTCAAAAGGCCCATCGATGTTTCTACCGCGGGCACTCCGATGCCAAAGTTAAAATCTAAGAGAAATATTATGCTTCGACGCACGATAAATCAATATGCCAAATCATTTCTAGTTATGATCGAGAGAATATCCTTTTGTACCTATCGTAGGGGCCTATTTATAGGCCAAAGTGCTGAGGTTAAATTGAATAGGTTCTCCTGGAGTTTGAGTTTGCATTGGACTTGCTCTCATGAGATTGTGATATAATCAAAACTGTTCTCCTAGAGTTTGAGATAGAATTAAACTTCTATTGACTTGTAGATTTAGAATAAGACTCTGATATGCCAATGCGATCCTAATTGAAATATATTTTATATTAATTAATTAAATAACCATTGCTGGCTATTTAATTAATATTTTTACATGGCAATTCTCCGCCCTTGGGCCCATAATTAGATGGGCTTGTAGTATGAATTTATTCCCGATAGTTACCCCCCAATTCCCTTAGCCGAGGTACTTGGGTAATGGGAATTTAGTCAAAGCCTCCATGCGGCTTGCCGTTTGATCTTGTCCAAGGCTCGTGTCTCCTGGTGAGTGTGCTTTGAGCTTGTCATTTGGAGCTCTTCATCTCTGTTTTTAGCATTGCTTGAATTCCCCAGAGCACCCCCAGCTCGATCAATTGCCCGGGGGTTAAACTTGTCATAGTATTGAGACACTTGGGGATCATGTCCGGTTCTTTCTTCAAATCATCAATAATCCGAAGGTGTAATCCAACACCCTCCCTTCAAGTCATCCGAGATTGACATCCAGATATTCTGCAAAGGCACCTAGGGATCATGCTCGGGTCTCTTCCAAGTCATCTGGTAATCCGAAGTCGGATCTGCCACCTTCTCTTGAACGTCCTTTTGACCAACTAGACTTTGAACCTTTGTAATAATTTCAAATAATTCACAAGTACCCCCCAACTCTTTCCTTTGCTCGGGGTTTAAGCTTGTCATATCCTTGAGACACCTGGGGATCATGCCCGGTTCTCTCTCAAATGCCTATTTTGACAAACTAGGCTCTGAACATATATAATAATCTTCAAATAATTCACAAGTTTTCAAATATCCTATTTAGAGGTTGTCTCCTATCCATTGTTTTTGAAGGTTTTCTCCTTGTCATTGTTTTAGAGGGTTGTCTCCCTATCCATTGTTTTTATCCAAGGTTTTCTCCTTGTCATTGTTCTATAGGGTTGTCTCCCTATCCATTGTTTTTATCCAAGGTTTTCTCCTTGTCATTGTTCCAGAGGGTTGTCTCCCTATCCATTGTTTTTATCCAAGGTTTTCTCCTTGTCATTGTTCCAGAGGGTTATCTCCCTATCCATTGTTTTTATCCAAGGTTTTCTCCTTATCTGTCTATTTTTTACCGAGTTGTCTCCCGTTAATTGTTTTTTCTAAGGTTGTCTCCTTGTGGGGGTGGCATACCCAGTTCTTCTTTGACATATTCGAGGGTGACATACCCAATCTTTCATTGAAATATCTGAGGGTGATATACCCAATTCTTCATTGAAATATCCAAGGGTGATATACCTAATTCTTCTTTGACATATCCGAGGGTGATATACCCGGTTCTTCATTGAAATATCCAGGATTGAAATATCCAGGGGTGATATACCCGGTTCTTCATTGAAATATCCGAGGGTGATATACCCGGTTCTTCTTTGAAATCCGCTTGATAGACTAAGCTTTAACTTGCAGAATAATCTTCAACCATGATATATGAATCTTTCAACAGACAAACCTATGTTCCCCGTTCACCTTGGGTAATTCTTTATTTTTGTCCAAAGTTTTTTCTTTGCCCTGTTTACCAAAGAGTAATTATCAAAGGAGGTCCTCTGAGGACGCTCTGATGCTTAAATCATCACTACTCTTTATTCAAATCAAATTCAATTATTGAAAGACAATTGAATGATAAAAACATAAGCCAAATCCTAGGTCAAATCCAGTATTGAAAGACAATTCAATAATAAAAGCATAAATAAACCAAACAATGGTACCCGAGTGTGCTATTGATAGCACCCTACTGAATCTTCTTGTTTTTTGTCCAAGGTTTTCTCCTTGCCTCCAAGTACAAGCCTTCTTGTTTTTGCCTAGGGTTTTCTCCCTGTCCTGTCTACCAAAGAGTAATTATCAAATGGGGTCCTCTGAGGACCGAGGGCATTCTAATGCTTAAATTAGAATTACTCTTTATCCAACCCAATTTACTATTGAAAGATAATCAAATAATAAAAACACAAATCAAATGATAAATACTCGATAAATAATAGCACAAGAATCTTGTTTTTGTCCAAGGTTTTCTCCTTATCTCCAGGTATGAGTCTTCTTGTTTTTGCCTAGGGTTTTCTCCCTGTCCTATCTTGCTAAATCTTCTTATTTTTGCCTAAGGTTTTCTCTTTGTCCTTTCTACCAAAGAGTAATTGTCAAAGGGGTTCCCAGGGACCGGGAACACTCCAATGCTTAAATTAGAATTACTCTTTATTTAAATCAAATTTATTATTGAAAGATAATCATATAATAAATAACACAATAAATAAAACAATGGTACTCAAGTGTGCTACTGATAGCATCCTATCGAATCTTCTTGTTTTTTGCCCAAGGTTTTCTCTTGTCTCTAGGTATGAGCCTTCTTGTTTTGCCTAGGGTTTTCTCTTAAATTAGCATTACTTTTACCAAAGAGTATTATTAAAGGGGTTCCACAAACATCAAATTTATTGAAAGATTTTCATTACTCTTTATTTAAATCAAATTTATAATTGAAAGACAATTGAATGATAAAAACATAAGCCAAATCATGGGCCAAATCCAATATTGAAAGACAATTCAATAATAAAAGCATAAATAAACCAAACGATGGTACCCGAGTGTATTACTGATAGCACCTTTCTTCATGTCCTGTCTATCAAAGAGTAATTGTCAAATGTGTTTTCGGGGACCAGGAGCACTCGCATGCTTAAATTAGCATTACTTTTTATTCAAATCTAATTTATTATTGAAAGATAATCAAATATTAAAAAGTACAAATAAATAGAACAATGGTACCCGGGTGTGCTAATGATAGCACCCTACCAAATCTTCTTGTTTTTTTTTTTTTTCCAACGTTTTCTCCTTGTGTTCGAAGTTGACTCATTGCCTTCTCATTTCCTTTCTCTTTTTCTTTTCTTTTTTCGTCAGCCCCATCGTCCAACCTTTTTTCTTTCTTTTTTGTTTTTTTTTTTCCCTCTTATCCAAGATAGGATATCCTCAAAATGCACTAAGTTGGAATAAGAGCCAATCCAATCTTATTACCAAACAGTCAACCCTTTTAGTTATCAAAACAGGATAAGGAATCTCTAACTTAGAATAAACCTAACCTTGTTCTGGAATAACAAATTCTGCCAAGTGCTGTAACCAAACAGCCCTTTTCTCCCACAAATTAATTCAACATGTAGCAGCCTGTTGCTTTTTTCCACAGGTGGTCATGGCGGTGCCAGCTCGGCGGTCACGGGGTGCAGGCCAGCAACGGTGGTGACAGGCGCTTGGATCTCCGGCAGGGGCATTTTTGGAGGTCACGGGTCTGCAGTGCAGAGATTGGTTCCGCGGGTTTAGAGGTCGTGGATCTAGGCTCTGGCAGTGTCAAGACCGGCGAACGGAAGAGCTGGAGATATGGAGGACCAGCCATGATTTTTGGGTTCCTGGTGAATGGCAGTGCAGGAGATTCGGCAACGGAGTGATTTTGGGTAAAACCTTTGAAAACCACAGTGCTATGCAATAGTCATCCCATAAAACGACAGCGCAATGCTAGGCTGTAAAAGAAGCTTTAGTAAAGCTTCAATTCCCGACTTCTCCACAAATAACCAACAAGGTTCAGAGTTTTCCATTGTCCTGTGAACGAGTACCAGCAAATGAAATATGCAGAGTTGGATGAATTGCTCATTATTGATCCCTTCTGGGGCCAAATCAACTGCAGCAACCAGAACACAATGGCCTTCATTTCCTTTGTCCTCAGAATTCATGTCCATTGCAGTGCTGCCAGTTAATTTCCTTGGTGACCTTTGTAGCCTGGGTCAGATCGGGCGCTCCAAATCCAGGAATTTCTTTGATTTATCGCTTCTTCTTTCTCCTCCCGATTAGAGTCGATAATAAGAAATAAGCCAATATTACTTATAAGCCTAATTAATCAAGTGCCAAAAAATATAGATCTAGAAAAATTATATAATACTAAAGCAAAGATAGCCATGTTTTGTCTCCAGAGAAAAACAACGTTCAAGATTTCCTTTATGCATCCACGTGATATCTCTATAAAAGATACATATGCTTTTTCATAGGTTTTGACCAACAAGTCACATCACTTGACATTTCAATGATTTATCAAATGTTATTAAATTCACGAACTTAAAAAAAACACATAGGAGAGACTTTTTTAGCAAATTTGTTGAAGCAAACACCGAATTGGGATTGGGTGTAGATGTGAGAAATGCGTGCAGATCTACCAATTAAGTCTGAACGCGCAATCATCATGATTTCACTTGGCTTTCGCCAAGTGATTTCCAGATTTGCTTGAACTAAAGTGGATCTGTGATTTCACTTTGTTGTGAATGGGGATCTGAATATGGGAGGTAGATTTGTCCACATCTGCTATGGACAAAGTAGATCGGCGAGTCTTTCCGGTTGGTTGTCGTTGGAATACGTGCTCACACCCTGATGAACTTTTTTTTATGAGAAGCAAACTAGTAGTTCTCACAGACGGCATCAAACTGTTAGAATAGTTTTCTCCATGATGGATGCGCATTCTTCGAGGCCTTCAAGATTTGTAATACATCATCGCGTGCACTCTAATTTCCTACAAAAGAGGGAAAAAAATCAAAGGACCCATCGGTATTTCTACCGCGGACACTCCGATTCTAAAGTTAAAATCTAAGATAAATATTATGCTTCAGCGCACAATAAATCAATATGCCAAATCATTTCTGGTTATGATCGAGAGAATATCCTTTTGTACCTATCGTAGGGGCCTATTTATAGGCTAAAGTGCTAAGGTTAAATTGAACTGGTTCTCTTGGAGTTTGAGTTTGCATTGGACTTGCTCTCATGGGATTGTGGTATAATCAAAACTATTCTCTTGGAGTTTGAGATAGAATTAAGCTTCTATTGACTTGTAGATTTAGAGTAGGACTCTGATATTTCAATGTGATCCTAATTGGAATATATTTTGTATTAATTAATTAAATAGACATTGCTATTTAATTAATATTTTTACAGGACAATTCTCCGGCCCTTGGGCCCATAATTAGATGGGCTCGTACTGTGAATTTATTCCCAACACTTTTAAAAGAAAAAAATTTGTTAAAAAAAAAAAGGAGACCAAAATGATGTTGCTTTTATAGTAATACAATAATCTATACGACATCATTTATAGATTTTTATACATATATATATATATAAGCGGTTAGTGGTTAGTGATTTTTACTAACCACATTCAAAAGTGGTTAACGATTAGTGCGAACTCGTCATAAGTCTACAAGTTAATCATATGATTCATATTATTCATGTATAATGATAGTATGATACTTACAATTAAATTAAACAATGTATTACCTATAACCACAATTGAATCAAATCATTATTAGATACTTTATACTTAGAAAACATATATTACATTATTTTAGATTTTTAGATCTAAGATAATTTTATTATATTAATATGAATTGTGATTTGTGAGATAATATGATCATATAATTTAAGTATGAGTAAATGACCATTAAATCATTAGGAATTTAGGACTTAAGAGTTTGAGCATTATCATAAGTTTCATTAAAAAAAAAAAGATTATAAGTAAGTATGATAATAATTTAAATTATTAATCATATGATCTAATTTAATGAGATCATATGATTATATACTATCAAAGACATAAGTTTGTAATTGAATAAAATATATTTGAAACTGTATATATTTATATCTTCTAGCATTTATTTATTTAATTTTTCCATATATATATATATATATATATATATATGTTGTCTATTTTATATTAATAATAATAAGAATGAATTTTACATTAAAACGACGTCAGTTTTGAGAGAAATGCATTAAGGGTTAGGGTAGGGATTTTCATCTTATTCTGTTCTCCTTCCCTATCTCACTCACTCCTTCGGCCATCCCTCTCTACAGACTTTAGCTGTGGACCATCTCTCTGTTGTCACCTCTTTCTCTCTATCTCGCAATTTTAATGTTTTATTTGAACTTTTTTTTTATTTTTTTCTATATGCTTTGTTGAACTTTTTTTATATTTTTTTATATGTTGTGTTGAACTTTGTTTTTATATGTTGTGTTTTTTTTAAAAAAAAAAAATGTTAATCGGTTATGAACTTATGATTTAATATTTTTAAGGATTTTTTTTTTAAAAATTTCAAGTAGGTCAAATATTTTTTATTTTTCAATATGAGCTCTTTTTATAGCAATTTGGTCCAAGAAGACACTAAAAATACAATAAATAAATAAATAAATGAGAGTGAAAAATGATATAATGCTTAAAAAAAAGCCCAAAAAGGCCCAAAAAAATGTCCAAAAAGCCTAATTTTAAAAAAGCGGTTATAGCGTGCGGTTAACTGTTTTACTAACCAATTATTATTGTCCAAAAAAAACCTTAGTTCTCTCTCTTCGAAAGAACTCCCCCTAAGAAATTTTTCTTTGAAAACTTTCTTCATCTTTCTGTCTCAAATATTGGTCATCTTCCTCTTTTAGCCTGCTGATCCATTCAACTGTTCATTTTCTTTCTTTCTCATTCCATTTTCTTGGCCTTCACCTTACCTACCCCTTTCAACCGATCCTCTTAGCTGCACATCTTTGTTGCAACGTGGATATTGAAGCTTAGATAGCACAGACAGAGGCCCTCTCCTGGGAGGACCCCTCTAAACATATAGAAATTGTCACAACCACCACCTCCAGTGAAAGCTTACCATTAGTGGAACAACTCATCTCACAAAAAACCAACAATAACCAAACTGTCCATGTAGCCCTTGACAAGGCCTAGGAATTTGCTCGGCCTTACTCCTTTGCAGTTATTGGTCCCAACAGGTTCTTATTCAAGTTCTCTAAATAGGAGCACCTAGACAGAATCCTTAACCAAACCACCTGGAATGTAAATGGATATTTGCTCTCTTTGCAAACCTGGTCCCCTAATGCTACCTTGAGAGCTCTCTCTTTCAAATTGTCCCCTTTTTGGATCCAAGTTCATGGTTTTCCCCTGGCCAACATCACTCTTCGTAATGCAGCTACTATTGGCAAAGCTTTGGGAGATCTTATGCAAATGGATGACTGTAGTGGAGCCCAACAAACATTCAAAAGCTACTTAAGGATTCTGGTCAAGATTAATGTCTTAGAACCTCTGAAGCCTGGCTTCTACTTGAGCTGTGAAGAAGGAGATCCTCTCTAGATTTCTTTCAAATATGAGAGGTTAGATATATACTGCACGAAGTGTGGTAGAATTGGTCACTCAGAGAAACATTGCAATGCACCCTTTGCAGAAGTCATTCCAGGTAAATATTCCATTTCTTTGAAAGTTACCATCTTCTCAAATTTGTCACCTATGGCCTTCAATGAAGGTGTCTCCTCCCAATCTCAACCACCTCCATCCCAAATAACCACCATGCCTCTCGGAGCTAAGCCAAATGCCACAAAATATTTTAATCCCACTTCCCTCAAACCCCACACCCAACTGTCACAACAACCTCAACTTTTCACTAACCCCTATGTCGAAACTGCCCCCACCCCTCTTAAATCAACATACCTCTACATTAAATGCATCCCCTGCAAAGCATATACCCCCCACTAGTTGTGATCATGTGGAAACTCCAAGAGCTGCAACACCTCTCCACCTAACCCATCAGCTCACCAACATTGAAACTTGTTCCCTTAAAGCTCCCACTTCCAGTTTATACCCTGGTTCACTTTCAATTGCACTAAACCAATTCCATCATGGGCCTGTTTATGCCCCAAACAAAAAAGCCTAAGCCAAAAAGTCTCACTCAAGCCCAACACCACCAACAGAAAAAACCAACTTTCCCGCCAGAAATCTTACTCCTTCTCAAAGCAACTACACGCTTGAAAACAACAAACACCAAACCCCATCTGTTATTTCCCCCTAAGCTATCTCTGAAACCACTTACCCCATCCCCAAGCATCACAAAACCCCCCAAAAAAAGAAAAGGCATCGCCTCACAAATCCCTCCAAACCGCACAAAAAAGGACCTGCAGCCACCTCAATAGATCATTTGTCCTCAGATGACATGGACATCTCCTATCCTGCAGAAACACAAGCCATTCCTACAAACACTGACCCTCCTCACACCACCAACCATTTCTTCAGAGCAACCAAATAGGGGAAGAAGGTTGGTTTCTCAGCTCTTTCTTCCATCAACTCAGGGGACAATGATCTGTCCCCCAAACCCTTATGAAGATTATCTACTGGAACTGCAGGGGCCTTTCTAGACCTACTGCAATTCGTGCCATGAGGATGCTAATCAGGGAGCACAATCCTGATCTCCTCTTCCTCTCTGAAACCAAATCTTGCACCTAAGTTCTTTCTATCCTCAATGCTCTAGGCTTTTTTCTCATGTGCCAGGTTGCTCCTATAGGCTCTAGTGGGGGTCTTGTCCTCTCCTGAAGAACAGGAGTAGACTTGGAATGCTTCTCCTCTAACAAGAACACCATCTCTGCTTGGTGTTACTCACACCCCCTCCCCCCCCCCCCCTCATTCTCCTTGGATCCTCTCATGTATATATGGCCCCCCGGATCAAAGAGAGAAATCAATTTTTTGAGACACCTTCATTGATGTTGGTAACTAGTTTGTTAGTCCATGGCTCTGCATAAGTGATCTTAATTTTGTGCTTGACCAATCCGAGAAGCAAGGAGGCAAGTTGGTAGCCAGCTCCTCTTCTTGCCCCTTCAAGCAGTTCATAGATCACTTTGGCATGCTGAAGTTAGGATTTGCTGGAAATCCATTCACATGGTGCAATCAAAGAAAAGGTCAAGCCTCCATCAAAGAGAGACTAGATAGAGGGCTAGCTTCTCCTAGTTGGATCCTCCTCCACCCTGAGTATTAAATCATGCACACCCCAGCCACAACTTCTGGCCATCACCCCATCTTACTCAACACCAACTATCATGCAGCTCTTTTGCCTAGGCCCTTCAGATTTGAAGAATTTTGGACTAAGGACCCCTCTTGTGGTTTAGTCATTCAAGCAGCCTGGGATAAACATGTTTTTGGCTCTCTAGCTCACTACTTGATCAAAAAACAAATCCACACCAAAGATTCTCTCAAAAGATGGAATGCAGTTCATTTTGGGAATATCCAGAAAAAGATTAAGGCTACTAAGGCCTTGATTGATAAGGTGCAGCAGCTCCTTCCTTGTCGTAGCACTCTCTCCTTAGAAGCCAATCTCAAGATAAGTTTGGATGAGCTGCTCATCCAAGAATAGATTCTCTGGAAATCTAAATCCAGATAAATATGGCTCACAAGCTCTGATCTCAACACAAAATTTTTCCACTCATCCACCATCATTAGAAGAAGAGCAAATGCAGTCAATTTCCTGAAATCCAATGAATGGGGTTGGATTTCAGATAGAGCAGAGATTGGAAGTAATTTTGTTAACCACTTCTCAAATCTGTTCTCCTCTACAACTCCTATTGCTAAAGCAGAATTGCAAATTCTGTTTCCTCCTGTCATCACTGCAAAGGAAAACATGGTTCTTTGCTCAATCCCCACTGAAGCTAAGGTGGTTAAAGCCTTCTCACGTTTAGGCTCCTCTAAAGCCCCAGGTCCGGATGGATTCACAGCTCTATTTTATAAAAAATATTGGCCTGTGGTCAGGGGTGCAGTTCTGGATTGTGTGTGGGACTTCTTTCAGAACAAGAATCTGTCTAGAGAGCTGAACCACTCTTTCATCACACTGGTTCCTAAACAAAGTGGATCTCACTCAGTGAACCATTTTAGGCCAATCAGCCTATGCAACATTTCTTACAAGATAATATCCAAAATCCTAGCAAATCGGTTGAAAGATGCTCTTCCTAAGATCATCTCCCCCCTGCAATCAGCATTTGTGCCAGGTAGAAGTATTCAGGATAATTCAATCATTTCCCATGAGCTGCTGCACTCATTCAAGCTCAAGAGAGGGAAATGAGGCTTTATGTTCCTCAAGATGGACATGGAAAAGGCATTTGACAAAATGGAATGGAACCTAATTCTAGCAATTCTGCAGAGCTTGGGGTTTCAAGCTAACTGGATTCATTGAAATGAGGCATGCATCTCAACCACCTCATTCTCTATTCTCCTCAATGGCAGCCCTTATGGTCAGATTGAGCCTGAAAGAGGTCTAAGGCAAGGGGACCCTCTTTCCCCCTTCCTGTTTATCTTAGGCTCGGAGGTCTTCTCTAGGTTACTGCTAAAAGAGAAAGGTCAGGCAATATCAAGGGAATGAAGATTGCTAGAAACTCCCCAGCCATAAACCACTTATTGTTTATAGATGACCTTCTCATCTTTAGAAAGGCCACTCTCCTTGAAGCTTCTACTATCAAAGCTTGCCTTGACAAATATTGTGCTTGGTCAGGTCAAACTGTCAATGCAAACAAGTCATCCATCAGATTCAGCAAAAATACCAACCCCACAACCTTCACAACCATTCTCAACATTCTTCCCTTTAATCCTCACCCAACCTGTTCCACCTCTCTTGGCCTGCCAATTCTGATGGAAAGATCCAAAGGTGCAGCTTTCCAATATATTGTTGATTCCATTTAGCATAAGATGGAAGGTTGGAGAGCTAAGACTCTATCTCAAGCAGGCAAGCAGGTTCTCATTAAAGTAGTAGTTGTTGATGTCCCCTCTTATGCTATGAGCACTTTTCTCCTTCCTAAAGGCCTCTACAGAAAGCTTGATCAGGTTTTTAAGAATTTTTGGTGGGGTTTCCCTCCTCAAAAAACCAGGAACCTATCACTGAAATCCTGGAACTCCCTGTGCTCTCCAAAAGCCTCTAGTGGTTTAGGATTCAGGAAAATGGAAGAAGTCAATCTTGGCCTCATTTCTAAGCTGGCCTGGAAACTCCTCACTCAGTCAAAATCCATGTGGGTGGCTAAACTCCAAGGTAAGTATCTATTTTCTGGTTCTTTTCTCTCTCCCCCCTCCCCATTCTTCTCCTTCATGGCTTTGGAAAGGTATCCTAGCTACTCAGCCTGTCATTTTAAAAGGTGTCTGCCATAGAGTCCATAAAAACTCCACTCTTTCTATTTGGAACTCCCCCTGGGCTCCATCTATCCCCTCATTCTCTCCTTCTCCATCTTCTCCTAGTTTTATCCAATCCACTTATATGGTGGTCTCTGATCTTATCAAACAGAATGACACATGGAATATCCCTCTCATCTCGAGCATTTTTTATAGTCATAGTGCAAGGGAAATCCAGAAAATTGCTATCCACACTTCTCCTTTAAGTTCAGACTTCATATAGACTCCTTCCCCTTCTGGAAAATTCTCCACTAGCTCAGCTTATAGGCTCATCAGTTCTCAAATAGTGTCTTCTCATTCCTCTCCATTAAAGCCTAAGCATTGGAAACTTCTGTGGAAACTCAACCTTAATGCCAGGCTTAAGCTTTTCCTTTGGAAAATAGCCTGGGACATCCTTCCCACCAAAGCTAGGCTTAATACAGTTTTTCCCATTGCCCCAGCTGATTCCCTTTGCCCTCTCTGCAATATGGCAGAAGATTCCTTAACCCACTTGTTTTGCAGCTGTAGCTTTGCCAGAATAGCTTGGCGTTCTTCGTTCTAGCCCCTAGATTCCCTAGCTTGGTCTTCCATCTCTCTCTCTGGCTGGGTAAAAGGGATCATATCTCCTCATTCTGCACTTGGCATTCCTCAAAATGATGTGCACCTTTTTCAAATATTTGCTACTGTTCTTTGTGACTTGTTATGGTTTAGTAGGAACAAAGCAATTCACAAAGGAACCATCCCAAATATCACAAAGCTAGCTGCTTCAATCAAGAAAAACTCTCTAGCTCATGCTGCTGCATGGAGCTCCATCCCAGCAAAAAAAGATCAAGCCTGGATCCCACCTCGGGTAGGACAATTCAAGATCAACTTTGATACTGCAATAAGGGATCACTTTTCTGTCCAAGCAGCAGTATGCAGAGATAGCAATGGCACCATATTGAAAGCCATCTCCTAGACTTCCCCCCTGCACACCTAACTATGGTGAAGCACAAGGAGCTTCTAGCCGCCTCCTTAGCTTCTCAATTAACAGATTTCATTATAAAAGAGACTCTCAAATTGTCATTTCTACATTACTTTTGATTGGCATATTGAAAAGATCATCATAGACACCTTAGCTCTTCTTCCTCCCACTTCTAAGTAGGAGGCCAAGAAGATTAATGTATGCAAACTTGTAGCGCCTTTATTTTAATAGTCTTATTTTTGACATATTTATTTGATAACATTATTCAAATATTTTCTTTAAGGAGTTTATGGTATTATGGAGGGTGGTAATTAGATAATGGTAGTTATTGATTAATATGATAGTAAATGGTAAATGAAATAGTAATGTTGGTAGGTGTATGGGTAGGTGAAATAGTAATGTTGGTAAGTGTATGGGTAGGTGTAATAGTAGAGGTAGGTGTATGGGTAGGTGTAATAGTAGGGTAGGTGTAATAGTATGAGTAGGTGAAATAGTAAAATGAGGTAGAATTGTAAATGAAAGGTAGAATAGTATCTTCAAATTTTCCTATAAATAGAGCTTCTCCTTCACAAATTCACCACTCCTCTCCCTTCTCTTCTTATTATATTCTTCCTTCTTCCGCTTTCTACTCGGTCTTTCTTCTTTCAAGTGTTTACACGAAAAAGAGAGAGAGAAAGAGACAAGCAAGAAAGGAAGAACATGAGAGAGAAAGTCGATGATTTAGAAATTTATGGGTAATGATCAGTTATAGCGAATGGGTTTCAACAAGTAATTACTTTTGATGATTCATTCCTGTAATTCACAAGTATTCTTACTTATTGAGTATGATATTGATATCCAATAATACGATTCTTGTGGCTTTATAATTTTATGACCTTTTGATATATATATGATTCAACAATGATTTATATTATTGGGAATCAATTGACTCATTACTTTACAGCTTTGTAGTGCTTGCGAATGGATAATCAAGGTAATTATTTGTTGTGATTAGAGGTTCATCTTGAGATGTTCGAGATTCCAAGTTAGTGAAGTTTTATCTAGAGTTTAGACAGTTGGATAGATTCGTTTAAATGCCATGTTCGGCATAGTTGTGGGTATTTTGTATAAAGAAAAGTATTTTAATGGTATTGTTTTGTACTAAAAATTTAAAATTTTTCCGCTGTGTGAGATTATTTTAGCGTAACACTTGAATTTATTTACAAGATAAAAGAAGAGAAATATCGGGATGTTACAAAACTTCTGCGCCCATCATGTGGCATATTGGGCCGCGGCAAGTGTTTTCTTGGGCTGCATTCCCATCTCCTCTCTCCTTCTTTCTCCTCCACCTTCTTGTAGTGGTCTGGCACCACCTGCTGTTTTCTTTCCTCCTTGAGAGGTTGTATGTTGTTGCTTGGTTTTATGCTATGTTTGTTACCAAAAATAAAAAAATAAAAAATAAAAAATAAAACTATTTTACTAACCTCCGACTAACCGCTATCCGCTAACCATCTAGCGGATGTGGTTAGTAAAATTTAATAACCGCTCAAACGGTTACGGTTAGCAGTTTTTGCCAATAACCGCTAACCGTAACCACCTTTACACCCCTACTTATGTTTGAGTCAAGATATATGCTTATTTGCTACGACCTTAAGTATGTTAAATTATTTTTTCTCTCAAAAGTTTAAACTTTTATTTGAAATTGAAGGTAAATGACTAAGACAAAATTTGAACTCAAAACATTTGCTTTGATATCATATTAAATCACAATTTATTACAAAATGTTAAACTAATAGGAAAAGATAAATTTAAGGGAAAATTTCACTTAAGATTTTTGAACTATCAAGTGTTTTAAGATCCTCAAAATTTCAAAAACTCTCAATTTATCCCCTCAACTTTTTATTTAATTCAATTAACCCCTCTTCATCAAATTTTAAATGTCAAAAGTGATAAACAACCTTTATACCCCTCATTTTTTTTTTTTTAGGAAAAAATACAAAATTAGTCCCTGGGGTTTACTTGATTTTCAATTTACTCCTGTGGTATCAAAACAAATTCAAAAGTTCCTATAGTAAGCAAAAAAAAAATAAAAAAATAGTCCCTACAGTTAAATTCCAGCAATTGATTTAACAGATTCCGTTAGCGTGCAATGTCACATCTAATTAAATTATGACACGTGTCATGTTTTATTTATAACTTTTAAAAATCACATTTGGATTTTTCACGTCATATTATTATGTCAACTAATATTTGCACCTCAATTTTTTTTTTTTTTAAGTTAAACACATCAGGTAAAATATTTTTAAAAACCCTAATTCTACCAAATTATTGATCCGAAAACCTAATTCAAAAGGAAAAAAAAAAAAAAAATTCTTCTTCTTCTTCCCTCATCTTCTTCTTCGTCTCTTTTTCTTTGTCTTCTTCTTCTTCTCTGTTTTTTTCTTTCTTCTTCTCCTTCTTCTTCTTCTTCTTCTCTTTTTCTCCCTTTTTTTCTTGTCGTGGATTTTTTTTCTCCGTCTCTTCCTATCTTCTATCTTTTTCTCTTAAGCTCTTCTCCTATGTTGAAATTCCTCTTTTTCTTGGCAACATTCAAGAGGGCAATACAAAGATGGAGAAAAAAAAAAAATTCTTTGCCAACACCCCTGATAAGATATAGAAATTTAATTCTAGACTTTCAGTATAGTTTGTATATATTCTCATTTCCTTTGTTACTTCTCACAACATCTTTAACAATTTAAAATAATTGATTACCAAAAAGTTTATAGAGTTCTTATAAATTAATTTATCTATGGACAACGAAAGTAATTTTTATTTACAACAATTAAATTTCAAAATAATAATTTTTCTAACCCAAACTCCATTGAAAAGAACTCACTAATTCCGTCAAAAAAAGAAAAGAAAAACAAATTGAATAAATTAAAACAGCAATTTGAAGTTTTTGTTGGTTTTCCGATGTCAACTATATGTACTTTTGTGTTATTGTGTACAATGCAAAAGAAGGAGAAGGAGAAGGAGAAGAAGAAGAAAAAAAGGGAGAAAAAGAGAAGGAGAAGAAGAAGAAGAAAAAAAGGGAGAAGAAGAAGAAGAAGAAGAAGAAGAAGAAGAAGAAGAAGAAGAAGAAGAAGAAAGAGACGAAGAAGAAGAGGAGGGAAGAAGAAGAATAATTTGTTTTCTTTTGAATTAGGTTTTCAGATTAATAATTTGGTAGAATTAAGGTTTCAAAACATATTTTACCTGATATGTTTAACGTTAAAAAAAAAAGAAAAAAGAAAAAAGAAGGCTGAGGTGGGAATATTAGTTAGCATAATAATATGATGTGAAAAATCCAAGTGTGATTTTTAAAGGTCATAAATAAAAACATGACTCATGTCATAATTTAATTGGATATGACATGGCACGCTAACGGAATCCATCAAGTCAATGGATGGAATTTAACTGTAGGGACTAAATTGTTTTTTTTTTGCATACCACATGGACTTTTGAGTTCATTTTGATACTATAGGGAGTAAATTGTAAATCAAGTAAACCACAAGAACTAATTTTGTATTTTTTTTCCTTTTTTTTAATAAAATTTCAAATTTACCTTTAATTTCAAATTAAATTTTAAAAAAAAATTATTAAAAACAAAAATTGACCCATGCTAAGTCACCTTGTGACCCAAACCTAGGTGGGTCACCCCCAGGCAGGTCTCTAATCAAGACCCAGCGTGGGTCATGACCTAACCCACAAGTCACAATGTGACCCACGATTGGGTCACCTTGGATCCCTTAAAAAAAGAAAAAAAAACTCCTTTAAGACTTAGAAATAAACTTTGGTGTCCTCGAGTGGTATCTCAATTGGTTGGGGACCAAGCTTCATAAAGCGAAGGTTAATAATTTAAATATCTTTTCCTCCCTCTTTTGTAGACATAATAATAATAAATAAATAAATAAACTTTGGTCGACTTCAAAAAAATAATAATAAATAAATATATAAACTTTTGTCCAAAAGAATTTTCAACAAATGGCTAAGATCTCCTCCAATTGGGAAAAAATTGGAGATTCTCTGATTATTAATCGTAACCTTTCATTTTAAATTTAATAGTCTATAAAATACTAACTACTTTTGTATAACCAAGGCATTAAATGTTGGCTTTCGTTTTACGAGGTTTAAATGATTTTATGGACCATTTGATTTAAAATGAAAGGTTACGATTAACAATCGAAGAATCTCTAATTTCTCTCTATTGGAAAAGGGATTCGGATCCCCAAAATGGGTCTTTGAAACTTTGAAGGAGACATGTTTGGATGAGTTCAATAATTCACTTTCAATTCACCTCAAATCCTGTGTCAAAAATTTCCTTTTTCTGGACAGCACCTAGTTTTTCAACTTTTCCCCCTCATTACATTCACAACATAGGCTATGAACAAGTTAGACACCCAAACAAAACCGGTCACCCTTCGAAGTAACATAAAATAAAATCCAGTTGAACAGCCAGCTTCTCAAACATGTCATTGTCCAATAAGTCCTGACAGCAGGTCACCAAGACACCACAATAAACTAATTAAGTTAGCAAAACTGTCCATCTTGTATGAAAGGCCAAATCCAACTAAAAAACCAGCAATCTTATAGTCTGTTCCTTTTCTTTTTAGAATTAATTATGCATTGCAACAACATCAGTCAATTGGAATAATAATAAGGAAATAAATATAGTTCCAACATAATCTCAACATCCACTTCACCACCTATATGGCCACATAAAACCCCCACAATGTGCTTAATTAGGAACTTGTAAATTGCAGTATCTATCGACACTTCAACAGAAAATCTAACTACGTACTTAATACTCTTGTGATCCAAAATCAAGAATGCACGGTTTGATATATTGTGCAGGAAAATGACACTAAATACATCTCAGCGTTATATGATATATTGGTATTGGTGCATTTTGGTGTGCTGTTTCAGTCTTTCAGAGTTGCTAGATATTGTTGAAAAGAGCCAAAACAGAGAAACAAAGTAATTAATGGAACAGTAGGATACAACCAGTACAAGTAAAAGATACCAAAAATATTAAAAGTTAGTACTTTAATGGCCGAAGTGAGGTAACTAGGAAAAATTTGATGCAAGTAGAGAAAATGATTGTTGATTTGCTCCTCTGCTTTCTCAACAAGTGTTGGACTAATTACGATAACAGCACTAGATAATGAATTTAAGCCATGCAGGAGAGATATCGATTACCATACGTTAGGCTACACAACTTTTTTATGGATCTTCTAATTCACAAATTGCAATCTAGGCCAATAATATTTACCAATATTCTAAAAAAGGGATTATAGTAATTAATTGAAGAGAGGGGAATGCAAGATCATGTGGCTTAATTAAGTTAAACACATGTAAAGATCGGTAACACTTGTCCTAATCACTAGACAAAACAATAAAAATCCCTTCACGAGATGTATTTTTAGAAGTTGTCGATCACCCTAACACGTACAAGATTCAAGAAGACTCCACAAAACTAGTATGAGAAGAATATTAAGGAAGAATCTTACAATCTCAAAACAAAATTTAGTAAAAGACAAACCTAGAGTACGTAGGAGATAAAAGATTTCTAAAAATCTCATTTTATTGACACGACTAGAAATAAACCTGTAAGGTATGATACTTAAAAATAATACATCAGAAAATATTTGTATTGCTAATCATTTGATTGAGGCATTAAATGTGCAAAATGTGCAGTTTATTGTATATAATTTGTAGCCAGGTCAACTATATGTAGGATGCTTATCAAAATTACCGTAAAACACATACTTTTTCGAGAAAGCATACAACGTACAGCTATGTCTTAGGCAAATTAACACATCAAATGTCAGCTCTTATGGATCATCAATTCGTAACATGCCAAATTAAGTAATAAGAAAACTCCAAAAAAAAAAAAAATAGTAACAAGAAAACTCATTCAGACTACAGTACTTCTCACTTAATATGATTGTCGGATATCACATTCTAAATAAAACAACCTTGATCTTCTCTTACATGTTAGTTATTTTTCCAATTTCGACGCACAAGGAAGATGATAACAAAGAAGGTTAAGCCAATGATGATCTTCGGTGCTACGTACTCAGATTTGTGCCACGCGGCAATATGAGTAGACTTGGCTATGCTGGTTCAGCTCACCACAGCAGTCTTGCGTAGAAACTTCCACGTACACCTTTGTGTAACGCCCGTCACGAGCTAGGACACCACTACAGGCTTATTAGCCGAATCTTTGAATTCTAGTAAGTAATCCTTATTTATTGGCTCTAATTCCTATTGCTTAGTGAACAACAAAATTCCTTCTTTTTTTTCACACTAAGAATATTGTCACGACCCCCTTAATATATAAACAAAATTGCAAATCCTCACAATACTTGGTGGTATAGGATTGTGGTTCATAGCATGACACTACTCCCTCGTGGTCCTCAGAAATAAAACTCAAATGATTAACCAAGTTGAAATATAAATTTGACACTATTTCCAAAAATTCTCAAAAAAATTGACTTAAATCCCATCAAAATAATTACATAAACTAGACGAAGGAAATGGGAAGAAATACAACTCCACCTTGATGCCAGCACATCGATCTCGATCGTAGTATTTTGTTGGAGGCCAATTTGTAAATACAAAGTCAATTAGATCTTCGGTTTTAAAGAATGTTGGGATTTTGACAGGGTGATCATATCAACAAAAAACAATTACTCTTCTATAAATAAAGCTTCTATTTTCTACAGAAAATAACAATCTTAAATATTCATCTCCATATATCAGTTGCGCATATTCTATTAAAATATATACCGTCGTATTACAGAGCTGAATCCTATTTCGATTGAGATGGGGAGCAGGTTTCCATTTCCTTCGTCTTTGTTGTGGTAGGGTTGGCAATATTCATACGTTGGAACCTTCACGGTGCACACAGAGACACTGACATGCACACCTACAAATGCCATCGACAAGAACATCAATATGTTTCTTTCTAAAACAAGAGAAAGAGTCGATTCCCTTTATCTGGTGGAGTGAAATACAGTGTTCTACCCTCACTTTCGGGCTAATCACCACAACCATAGACTCATTCCTAAAGTGCCACTCTTCCTTGATGAACTTAATCCCTGGTAGTACGTGTAAAAATTGCTGCACAAGGTACAATGGCACCTCAGAGCTTCGGTTTCTAAACATCCTTTCCATGTCGATGCTCGTCTGCCCCACAATTAATGGAACCCAAACAATCTTACCACGATTGCCTATCTCTCTATGAAGCTGCTTGAGAGTCCTAAGATCATTATCCGACATATCTGGGCCCGAAATGAGCAACACATATTTATGCTTCAGCACAACATCAAAGTCAACCTGCTTGTGCCATATAATTATGGTGTTAGCACCAAACAAGAAAAACATGGTATGTTGTGTAGTTATCATTGTTTGTCTGTCAATATGAGACACGAGCTCTTTTCGGAATTTTTATTTCAAAAATTGTTAAAGTATTGATTAAACAATTAAATTTATCACTTTCTATAAGTAGAATGATGCAGAGCAAACCTCATTAAACTGATTAGAACCATCAATGAGCGGCTGCAAATTACTCTTGCCATAACACAGCGCCTTAAAAACCTCCACTATTTTGGGATGGATTTGAAATAGATTCCTGAGTGTCTGATAAGCCTCCTTCTCAGTCTCCTCTGCATTTAACACAATCTTTCATCAGCAAGTCATTTTTCATGGCATTGCCAGGCAAAGGAAGCATATTGGGTTCTATGCAGAACACACAGGCAGGTATAGTTCGTTACTGAGTAACTAACCTACCTATTTGTTGCTTACAAATATTTAGTTGCTTCTTAAGATTGTTGAGGATGCTGTCGAGATTGTGAGCCAAGCTGGATAGATCCACTGATTGGTACCTGAAATCAGGGCAGCCATGGCTATCTATTAGCTATGATGAGTTCACATGGCAAAGAAGGATACAATCGAGAAATGGTGCAAATTTTTTATTCATTCAAAAACCAGAGTCTTGCCCAAAATAAGCAACTTACTCATCATTAGTGACGCGAATCATCTGAGCAGAGCAACCGACAACAGTTCTAACGACCCAATAGACATCCACGGGGACATGGTCCATGGTTTTTGACAATGCTGGCACATTCTCTGTACCATAGTTAGGAAGCTTCTGCAACTCAAAAATGCACCTAATCACTTCCAATGCGGCCTTGTTCAGACTGACAAGGTCAGCAAGTGCTTGCTTGTGTTTCTGCAGCCCTGGGAGCTCTGCCAAGACAGGTAGTCCCTTCAGGAATGCCAATGAGTTGGCGAGCTGATTAGATGAATGAATCCTCATGAGGATACAGAATCCACCAAATTCCAAAGCAAAAGCTGCGAGGGTCATCACTGCCCTTGCCCCCCATGAGTAGTGTGATAGCATGTGAAGTATCGGCAGTGTCGTCTCGTGTGCATTTACCACACCCAGAGCCTTGCAATCCATCTAAAATTACATTTTCATCAGCTCGATCTTAATTACAAGACATATTAAAGAAAAGCTAGTCCTTTATCTGTGATGTAGGCCTCTATAGATTTTTATGATAGCACTAAAAGTCAGTAAGATATGATGTCAAATAGATGAATTATAAAGTGAAGGGTCTGATTAGAGATCCCTTTGAACGAGTCAGTGCTACTACGAACATTTTGGTAAAAGATTTACACATACCATGGGATTTGAGCCCCATAACAAAGGCCATTAACGAGTGTGAACAAATTTTTGCACAACCAAGGCATGAAAATTCGTCAAAACGTTTGAATATATTGATCTAACCAATTGTCCTTTCATTATCAAAAGTTAATGCATTTGAACATATTAAAAAGACAGTATTTGACAATGATAGAAGAGAAAAAGAGAAAGAGAGAAAGGTAAAATATCATGTGTATCTGGTGGGTTCCATATATGAATCTCTCCTACAATGATAGAAGGCAATAACAACAGAAAATTCAGTACTGACCATGCAGGAAATCTGCTTAAGTGTACAGAGGGGTGAACTAAAAGAGGCACTAGTGTCCACGTCCTCATTTTTTCCCATAGGTGCTTGGGTACCCTGCAGTAAAGGCACAAGTAGTTATCAAATAGAATAATTGTAAAAAAATTAAGAAGAATTCCACGGAGAAAAAAAAAAAAAAAAAAGGTCAAGTTAACATTAATTATATGGCCAGCACATACATCAAGCATTTACTTTAAAGCAATTCTTGGGTGTATACTCTAATTTGCATATGAATATAAATCCAAAAGACTAGGAGTAAATATAATTAAGCGTACCGGCAAAAAAGTATCAAGAATAGGGGCGGTGTGCTTAAGGATGTTTTCCACTAGAACGAAAAGAGGCTCGGCATCAAACCGTCCATCACCAGTGACAGGGATCGCATCAATTTGATTTCTGATCTCCTCGTCGTTGTACCTGGTCCCCGCTTCCATGCTGCTCGCCGTTTTGCGTTTGCACAAACCAAGAACTGGTCAGAAACTTGAATGTGTTAATGTTGCGGAAGATCAAAGTGTTAAGAGTTAGATTGCTGTCGTACGTGCATTATGTGGCGGACTTGCGTGGCGTAATTGTAACCACGGAAACTGGGATGAGGAAGACAGGCGAGACCTTGCACGCATCAATGGTTTGTCCTTATTCTGCCAGTTTGAAAGGTCAGTAGCTTCCACTGGGGTCCATCTCAAAACCCAGTTTTTAAACCTTTTAAGGGAGTAATTCTTGGAGCGAATTGCAATTATTAAAGATTAACTACTAAAATCAAGAAAAAAAACAAGCTCAAAGCAAATGGATCAATGGGTCAAAATTCTTGGCAGAGTTCTCAGGAACAGTGCATCAATAAAAGCATCACACTTTACGGCATCCAAAGGCTCCATTGAAGAAGGGTCATGGATATTCATATGGGATTGGTCCTGTATTGAATGTTCCTTCAGAGAATTTATTTGGCTTAGGTTCAATCTTCTCCACTGGCAAAAGTTAAGAACAAGAAGATGGATTTGAGTCTTTTTTTTTTTTAACTATATGTTTCTTGATATTCCTTGTGATTAAGAAATGTAAATATATCTAGAATAGGGTGCAAGAAGACGGAGATAAATGGGTGCATGATGGAAGGGACAAGGAATGGCACATGTTTTGGAGCACAAAATGACACTTACTGGTGCTTTCATCAGTTCATGACCGTCCCGTTCCGTTCTTTTTAATAAGCTTTTGGTCTTTTGCTCGCACATGTTGCATGGATTTGATTAGGTAGGTGCTTGTATGTCAGGAGCGTTTGTGCTACTGACCTTTTCATGATTTTAGTAGAAAGACTTTTCCCAATCGCTCATAACTTTTTGTTCGCAATTTTTAAAATTACTTGCGAATCTAATACAAATTCAATATAAAATGAAAATGTTATGGTCAAGAAATATAATCCATTTAATTAAATGAATCACGTTATAATTTATTTATATAGTCTTATACTACTGTCTCAACACGCACTACAATGGCCAACAATTTTTTATAAAACTTGTGAATCCAACACAGATTTAATACAAAATTAGACTGTTAGGGTTGAAAAAGTTGATCCAATAAAATTAAAGTTGACTTATATAATCTATACTCATATCTTAACGCATCCAAATTCGACACGAATATGCTTACGTTGTGGGTTGTGAAACGAGTCAATGTGGATGCGTTTTTTTTCCTCCATTTGGAACCGCATTAAGGTGTTTTTCATTATAAGTTTTTCTACAAAGTCGTTTAAATTAAAATATATTAGAGATAAATCTAGACCGTCAATTTTTTATACACCAAATGCTCTGTACTTTCTCAACAGCATAGAAGCGCGATCCGAAGTCCCACACAAATCTTAAAGAGCGATAGTGTGATTATAAATAGTAGTAGTCGTAACCCATTGGGTTCCACCACTTTACAATGGGCCAGGCGTTCTGTAAGGCTAGCTCGATGCTACCTTGTTTTGTAGCCATATATAATAAGCGAATGAATTATGAATCCATTAGATAAAAAATTAAAATTAAAATTAAAAAAAAAATCAAATAGAATAGCGGTGATCATTCTATTGTCCTCAAATTTGTCAATCATACTAATTTTGTGGCTTATTAGGGAGTGAATCATACATCTGCTCAGGGGTTATACATTTTTTGTAAAATTATTATGAATTAGTCATCTTGTTAGCACATTAGAGGTTATGATGCTTAAATTTCATTTGAATTAAACCGTAAATCATGCGAAAAACTAGGATTATTGCAATTTGGGTTTAATTCTTACACCGACGCAAAAACTTCAAGTCCATGAAAGATGCAAAAACAACAAAGGGGGTGGGGGTGGAGGGAGATCGTAGAATATTGTACAAAACAACAATGCCCGTCAACATGAAAACCAAAAGGATACCACTTAGTGATGAAACATTGATACAGACCGAGTACACAAACACCTCCAATTTCATGAACCAAAAGAAAGGAAAACCACAACCCAAGAAACCACACATCTCCCATTTTCTAGTGGCATCAGAAAACGTCATAGGAACACATAGATATTAAACAAAGGGTCACATCACACCTCATATTAATAATAGCATTCGGTGATCACCAAGTTCCACGTTATTTAATTAGTAGTAATACCAGTCCGAAGAAAAGCAGCCACTTCAAATTAGTGCACTCCATTGGCAGCACCATCAATGTGGCAGCACTTGAAGCTGATATACGTCTCCATGATGCGGGGGCAGTCGGGGCACTTCATGTTCTCTGGAATTTTCCCACTGGTGTTTGGAATGTCAATGCGGCAGCAGATGTGGGCAGTGTGGAGAACCTTGTTGTGATACTCCTTGAAGATGAACTCGAACCCCTTCTCCTTCACAAACTCCTTCCATTTCTCAAAATCCTCCACCACCTTCAAGATGGTCGTCCCGTGGCCGCTGAGCACCACGGTCGACCCCTTGCTCAGCACCGCCCACCCGCTCTCATTCTTGTAGGAGAGCAGCTTCTGGATTTCTAGCGTCACGGCGTCGGTGTCGGTCTTCCTGTGAGTCTTGGAGATGAACATACTCTCCATGCCTGTCCAGAACCGCCCGAGGATGCCGAGGTTGTCCTCTCCCTTGCTGCCCTTTCCGACGCATACCAACTCTATGGAAATCCTTGCTTCCTTCAATGTCGCATCATTGGCAAGGAGAGTCGCTTTCTTAGTAAATTGTTGGATCCAGTCGTTGTCCTTGCCTCCGTAGAAAAAGATGTACTTTTTATCTTTGATCTGATTAAAGAACGTTAAAGTAATGATTAGATAATTTAATTTAATTTTCACATAAACAAATAGATTGCAAAGTGAATTTACCCAGTTATCAATATTAGGGTGAACGTTGGTGGCAATGGAGCCAATCCACTCCTATCATTGGACAAAGTTTCTTCCACTGTGGTAGTGAAAGGGAAGGCCTTTATTCCCCAAACTCTGATCATGTGGATTGCATTCTCATGCTCCACCTTTCCTTGTGGGTTCAACACCACCACAGAGGGCTTGCCCTTGAAGTGCCACTTCTCCTTCACGAATCTGATGCCTGCTATTGGTGAAGAGTACTGCACCACGTACCATGGCATCTTTGACTTCAAGAATTCAAACTTCTTCTGCAGCTCATCAGTCCATTGGTCCACAATCGGGATCCATACAATCTTGTACTGATCATTCTTCCTTATTGTCTCATGAATCGGCCTCAGGATTGAAATGTCTTCTTCTGTTATGTCTAGCCCCGAGATGTACAATAACACATTCTTCTTCTTCAGCACATCAATGTTAACCTGGTTTTGCCATATAATTAGTGAAGAAACTGGTGTTAGCAACGATTTCAAACGTTAAAAGTAAGACAAATCATCAAGCTTCAAATAATATGTAGATTTTTCGAACTTGTGGACACATAAGTCGCTTTGAAACTTTTAAAAAAGCGATTCTCAATTATGCATGCATTTCCTTTTTCATTGCAGAAAAATATTCCTCCTTTCACTACTTCCAAAGGGCCAAAGGCCAGACCCTTCAAACTTAAATGAAAAAAAAAAAAAAATGGAATGGCAACCCGTCGGGTTAGATACATCATACATCTATATTGGCCGAACAACCCGTGGGGTTTAGGCCAGAGAGATCCTAAACCAAACCAAATTAATTTCAGGTAACCCGTACGACTGTACCCGCCTGAACCTCTATTTAAATTTTCACGTGTTGCCCGAGACAGTCCTACGTATGACGAGACATATCAACTAAAAGCAATTAATGGAAATGGTCGGTCCATGTCCCGAATACTGTATCAAAACTATTCTCCCTCCCTCTCTTGTGTGTTATGTGAAAAAAAAAAAAATTATTCTCATTATTACAAAAAGTGCTGATCTAGCCAAAAAAAAAAAAAAATTCAGGATATATATATATGTATATATGTATTTAAGTAATTGATCGATTGAAATATATACCATATTCGTGTCAAATCCATCTTAGTAGGACCCGTAAAATGTGACCCCCTACAGTCTACACTACAATGCATTATTAGAAAGACATGTATGGTGTATCATTATCGGCCAACACCTTGGCCTTGTTTGACAACGGGGGTTTGGGTTTGGAGGTTTGCATTGTACAGGTTTATACTGTACATTTTGATAGAAAAAACACAACTTTTCAAATTTTTGTCCGACAAAAAAACGAATTTACCCTTACTTTTATTTTCTTTCTTGCTTTGTGCCGTTGGGTTGTCACTTGTCACATCTTAGCCCCTCGAATTCTTATCAGCGACCCAATTGTGCAACCGATGGATGATAATGTGGAATTATTTGCACCACGACAGTCCCTTTCAAATTTAGCCATTTTAAAGATTTGGTGCCTTCGGAAATGGGTATAGTACGGTGTAGAACTTTTTCAGATATCTTAATAGAAGACAGAGTTTCCTTCGATTAAGTTTTTTTAACAAATGAAAAGCACCTAATTTTTTAATATTAAAAATAAAATTAAAATAAATTTTATTAAAAATGTGTATTTTACATATTATTAAAAAAAATACATATTATTTTTATAAACTTAATTAAAAAAAAAATAGCCCAACTTGAATGAAAACGTTGTACTTTAATAAAAGTGTTCCAATGATTTTCACAATTTTTAGGTCATTTTTATAAACCTAGTTAAAGGAAATTCCGATAACTAACTTGAAAGAAAACGTTGTACTTTAATATAAGTGTTCCAATGATTTTCACAAATTTTTCTTAAAGTGGTCTATTAATATTTAACAATAAGGATATTTTATAAACACTATATAATCAAATTAAGCCATTAAATGTTTCCAAAAAAAAATTAAGCCATAAACCAGTGGTTTAATAAATATACCGGTTTTTTGGTAGAACCATCAATCAGGGGCTGCACGTTGTCCTTGGTGTAAATCAGTCCCTTAAATACCTCCATGATCTCCGTAGGGGTTCGAAAAAGTTTGTTGAGCTTCCAATAAGCCTCAACCTCCTCTGCATTAAACCAACCATTAATTTCTCTAATCATGATTAGATAATTAGTACATGAAAAAACCATCTAATTAATTAGGAAATTAAGTTGCAACCTTGCAAATGAAAAGAGCCAAGAAAGCTGACCTATTTGTTGCCTGCAAAGTGTTATCTGCCTCCTGAGTTTGGTGAGGATGACGTTGATCTTCTGAGAATACTGGGAAAGTTCCTGCTTCTTGTCACTGTAATTCGGGCCACGCCAGAGTAGTGGCCAACCACGGTCAATTTTATCTCTAGCGAGATGGTAAATGAGTTCTTTCATTATTTTTATACCCCATTAACAATAAAAATAATGAAAGAATTCATCCCTTCCCCAAAAACCAAAAAAAAAAACCAAAAAACCAAAAAACAAAAGAAGAAAGAAAAACTTACTCATCGCTTGTGAGGCAACAAAGCTGAGTGGTGCTGGCAACAACAGTGACAATAGCCCAGAAAACATCAACTGGGATATGGTCCATGCCTGTAGACAATGCAGGAACATCCTTTGTGTCATAATTGGAGAGCTTCTCCAGCTCAAAGATGCATTCAATCACTTCCAGTGTGGATCTGATGACAGTGTTGAGTTCAATGAGTGCCTGCCTGTGTTTCTGCAGGGTTGGGCGCTTCAAGAGCACAGACACCCGCCTCAGGGTTCCCACAGATTTGGCGAGCTGGTCTGTTGACTGGCTCTGGGCAAGCAGCCAGAAATCGCCATAGTCCAAAGCAAAAGCAGCAAGAGTCAGCACTGCTTTTGTATCCCATGAGTAGTTTGATAACTTGTTAAGGATCGAGAGTGTTGTTTTGTATGCAGTTTCCTCTCCTGGAGCCTTGCATTGCATCTGAAATCAAATGTTTTTTTAATATTATAAAAATGCCATTGCCATTAATTAAATAGAATTATAGAAACCAAAAGTTGCCTTTTGGGCAACGTATTTTTTTTTTGAAAAAAAAAAAAACCAGGCTTATTATGATTATTTACCTCACAGGAAATGTTCTTCAGGGTGCACAAGGGTGGACTAAAAGTTGCTTTGGGGGTCTTCTCCTCCAAGTGTTCCACGGTTCCTTGGGTGCCCTGGAGTGATATTAACGAGTAATTAATCAAATTCTGCTTTCATTTATATATATGTTTTTAATTATCTTCAAAAGAAGAAGAAATGTGGTAGCATATATACCAGCACAACATTGTCAGCGACCTGGGTGGCACGCTTAAGGATGTTCTCGACGACAATGAAAAGAGACTCGACATCAAACTTTTCATCATCGTGGACATGGGTGGCATAAATTTGATTCATGATCTCGTGGTCGGAGAAGGCGAACAAGCTCAGGTCACCCTTCTTGGGTTGCTGTGAAGAAGCCAGTACTGGCAACACCGCATTGCTGGCCATGTTGTGTTACAAACACCAAAAGAAAAACAGATGGGTTTTGAAGGCAGTAGAGGCCGGGGGAAGAGGCAAAGATGGTTAGTGTTGCTTGCTGTAACCTGCTGGCCTCCTCCGCTTTATATAGCCATGAGAGCAGTAAATGGTGGACTGGTAATTTGGTAAAAAGAACGAGAAGCCAAGGCTCGGAAAAGTATTATTTCTTGTCCATATTATAAATCATCCTTGTATGTATGCGTAGAAGGCTGTGTACATTATACGCGTGGTTTGTACCAATAAAAACAAAGCAAAAAACAGAAGTTATATATATTTATTTTGTAGTGTGGTCCACCTCCTCATCTCACAAGATATCTTCATGGATAAGGTTGGATAAAGAGTTTAAGCACGTGTTATATATTTACCTAACCCTTTCCCTTATTTCATTTTATTTCTCTTTTGGGCGTGTAAATTAAGAAAGGCCATGGCACGATGACCATTGGCTTTTACTTTTTATTCAATGGCTTGGTTTCTTAATGGTGGATTTTTGTTTTCTTCTCTTTTTTGTCCCTTTTTTTTTTTTTTTTCCTCTTGCGAATTTTTTTATTATTATTATCAAAACGAGTGAATGAAACTAGATTGCATTGAGGGGAGGGTACGCATGAGATTGCCCACCAGCAAGTCACAACAGTACTTGACCGGTAGACTGGTAGTCACTAGAAAGCTGATGGCAAATGTCACGTAGCAGGGTGTGAACAGTAGAACAATGGAGGAGAAAAAGCCATTGAAGATAAGAAAGCAGAGGTCGAGCGTGGAATTAATGGAATAGTGAAGACGAAAGCCATTAATACTGGCACGTTGTATTATTATTTTTTCTTTTCTTTTTTGCTGGAAATGGAGTAGTTAGAAATAATATTTATTGTCGAAAATCTCACATTGCATGAATATTAAGAAGATTGGCCATTTATAAAGATGAAGGGAAACCTCAACTCTTGAACTAGCTTTTAAGTTAAGTTAGGTCCAAACCCATTTTTAACATGGTATCCGAGCCTGATCCAATTGGCTATGGCTCACTGTCTCCCATTTGTTGCACGTATTGGTTTGAATATCTTCCCGCCATACGTGAGGAGGCATGTTGAAAGTCCCACATTGCCTGGGTATTAAGAAGATAAATCATTTATAGGGGTGAGGAAAAATCTCAACTTGAAATTTAACTTTTAATTTCTAACATTTATCTGATTTGAATCTTCCTTTTCTTTTTTTTTTTTAACATGTCAAATAATAATAATATATCAGTGGTGATTGGAATGATTTAAATGTTATTATTCAAGATTTGTTCGTAATCCTTAAAATATTTTTAATATTTTATTAATTTATTCTATTCTGAAATCCTAACTATTTACTATAAAAATACAAGTTCTATTTTTTTATTTGAAAAAGTATTTTTTCAACAAAATTGTTTTTTTTTTTTAAAAAAATAGTATGTCATGTTTAAATTATTTGTTAATGTTTTTGTTTTTGAGAAAAGCAAACAAAAAACCAAAAATAAGAATTTGACTTGCTGCCTTATCCGATCATTGCCTTTTCATTTGTTCTTATCTCCTTGGGGTTTTAGATCCAATCTAATCTAAGCTAGATCTATTCTTGTTGGGCTTACCAGGCCAACGACGCACCTCTTTCCCGCGCTCTCCAACCTCTCCGCCACCTGTTGTCACTCTCCTCGTAGCAACACTGCCACCACACGCCAATGTGGGGCCTACACGCGTTGAAGTGGGAGCTTTACTCTCTGCGCATGCTCCACCCGCGATGTTGCTGTTTGCTAGTTTTGTATTTTTTATGTATTTTAATTTGTTTTTTGCAGTTTCTTTGTAACTTATTTGAATAAGGATTGTCTAAACCCTTGAGTTGTTGATGTGAACAGTTTCTTGGCTTTTGGGTTAAGGAGGATGAGTTTTGGCGTTGGATTTTTTGCTCCTAGAACCAAGGAATATGAGTTACCTATGCATTTAGTTGAATCTGTTTGAAACAGATCTATTATTACAATTGAAGATTAGCCATATGTTAACGAATATTAATGTCATAGATGGGTTTTAAATGTTAGATTATTATGTATATATCTTTGACTTGCAACCTCATAGTTTCGACTATGACTTTCTAAGAGCTTTCATTCTGTGACGTAAAAGTTTTATGCTCGTAATTCTTCATCAATTAATGAGACTGGAATGATTTTCCCTAAAAAAACCCTATAAATTTTTAAATATTTCTTAATTTATGACATTGACAAATTTTTCCTCCAACATAGTCTCTAAAGTTGACATGTGCTTCTCACATATTTCTTTTAGGAAAATGTTAAGTATTCTTCTAATGTTCTCTTGGTGTCTTCCCAACTGTGATGTGGCTTTTAAGATTATCAATAGATTAAAAGTCAATGATGATAATTTCAAATTCAATAATAATTTTAAAAGTCATATAATAGTTAAGATGATACAAAAAAAATACTAGAAGAGCACTTAACATTTTCTTGTTTTTTTTTTTTTTTGGGTTAAATACATTTCTAGTACTTGTGCTTTGAGTCAAAATCAAATAGACACCTAGGTTTTCAAAAATATCACAAATGATACCTGTAGTTATCAAATAAACCTATTTGGTACTCCTGTTAAGATTCTGTTAATTTTTTTAACAGAGTGCCATGTCACCTTTACACATGGCATGGTACTAGTTGCCATTTTTAATATTTTATTATTAAATTTTATTTTATTTTTAATTCAAAATTAAAACAATAAAAAAACTAAAAAATTTATAGGTGGTGGCACAAGGAGGTGGCCACCACCCCGCCTGGGCTAATCTGGGGACTTGTTGAAGTCGTCTGAGTCGGAGGTCACGGGGTCCGATTTCATTTCGTTATGGGGTTCTTCAAACACTCAATGACGTCGTCCGCCGTGAAGTGTAACCACTGGAAGGCAATCAATCTCCACGGTCCAATCTCCCGGTCTTCCCCCGAATCGATGGTCAGAGTTGGCATGGAAACAAGTCCCAGTGAGAACAACAGCCAATCCTAAAGGCCACGATTATCCAAACGATAGCCCTAGCTGCTCGTTTGGCTACTCCTTGTTGCAAACCTCATTCTTGCCGACTCTCAACGCCTTGGCGAGGCTTCGCCAACATCCCACCACGAGGCCCTCGCTCCCCAAAACGACGACGGATGGAGGCTCGAGAAGATCGTGGCGAGGAGGGATCGGTCCGTTAGCGAATTGTAGGAGACGTTGAAACTCTCAAGAGTGGAACAGTTACCAAAGTTGGAGGGGATCGTGCCCGTCAAAAAATTACGCGAAAGATCAACGTCGGTGATTGAGGGAAGCATGGAGATCTCCCAGGGGATTATACCGATCAGTGAATTGCTTATGAGGTTTAGAGACGTCTAGCAGTTGAGGTGACCTGGCGCGTTGGCGGTGATGGGCGGATTCGTCTCCTTCTCGTCCTCGTCTCTGTAGGTGGCCTGGAGGGAGACGGCGACGGCATAGGGGGACAAGAAAATGGAGAGAAGAGTTTTTAATTTTCCTTTTTTTTTAACATAATTTAATTATTTAATCTAATGTGGCAACTAAAAATATTGGTACCATGTCACGTAGCGCCTTAAAATCACATGAACTAATCTAAACTCGATGTACAAGCATCGCGGGCTTTATTTGACAAACCAGCAGCACTATCTGAGAGCATTTTTAAAACCAAGGTGTCTATTCGATTTAACTCAAAGACAGATCGAAAACGATTTAACCCTTTTTTTAAAACCATGATTTTCACAAACCATTGTCTCTCTCTCACTTTCATTACACCGATTTTTTCTTCTTTCTCTCTCACTGTCACGTTCTCTCTCTCTCTCGCTTTCTTCTCCTGCATGAGACGGCAAATGAAGATGTTGAGGCATTGAGGATGTGAGGCTTGATGAAGGAGTGTCGTGCTCTTCTATTGCCTTGAAACTCTCCATGGAGAGATTTTTTCGGTTGGAAAGACAACTTGGACTCGTGCAGGAGGGGAAGGAGAGAGAGAGAACGTGACAGTGAGAGAGAAAGAGAGAGAAAATTGGTGTAGCAGGTGAGAGAGAGGTGGAGACGTGAGAGAGAGAAGATAACGGTGGTTTGTGAAAATTAGGATATTAAAAAAATGTGAAAAATACATGTTTAAGAACACATGTCAACTTTAAATATTTGGTTGAAGGAAAACTTTGCTTGCAGTTTAAATGTGATAATTTTAATAAATTTATATTTTGAGTTGTTCGATAACAAAAAGTAAAAGAAGGTTGCGAAAAAAAAAACATAGACAAAATTATTTTTACAAATTGAATTATAAGAGTTCTTACAATCCACCTTCTAAAAAATTACATATGTTCTTTAAGTATGTGAAATACTATTAAAAAAAAAACATGTAAGAAAAAAATACTATTAAAAAGCAAAAAAAATATATATATATTTACCTTCATAGTTGTATATCTTTTTTATTTTGTTTATGATGGCAATGTACTCCAATCATCTATTAATTTTCATATATTTCACAATTGAAATATATGTTTTCAATTGTGGTGCACCTTCAAGATAAGATATATATATTTCATTAAAACATATATTCATAGCATATTAAGGGATATATATCACTTTTTTAAAAGTTGAATTATTTAGAAAAAAAAAAAACCCCACACACACATTATCAAACAATGTGAATAAAGTATGTAAAGAAGATGGCACATGCCACATGGTGAGGGACTGGAAAGAAACTTTGAGGAAAGTTTTGAGTAAAGTAGATGTGGGTTTGGTCGGTTTAGTTCACATGTTTCACGTTTTCCTTTTATCTCTGGAACTTAAAATATCAAAGATTTTTTGTACATTTGTCACGTTCTTATGCCATGATTGTGAAACCCATTAAACTCAACCGTTAACTTTTTCTCTGGATAAGCAAATTCCACACATCATTATTGATCACATGTCAATTCATCATTTATCTACGACTACGATCTAATATCCAAGTGGATATTATATAATATAAACCCCAGCTGTGGTCCTGTTAATGATTTATTTTTTCTAACCCATGTGGACTTAATGATTATATTAACAATAATCATTAGGATTATTTAAGCAAAACAGGACAGCATTATCCATCTTTGGTCATGATTTAATGTGACATAATCCATTCAAATGTCAGATTATAATAAGAGATGACGTGAGAGATGACGTGGGAAGCTTGTCCCAATTATCACATAGCAGGATGTGAACGGTGAACATCACCTTGCTATAAACTACAAACCATGGACGAGAAAAAGCCATTGAAGATAAGAAAGTAAAGGCCAAGCTTCAACCGTGTAAGATTAGAGGAGTCTCGGAGGGAGAAGGAGTAATGAAATCGTACGTTGAAGATGATTAATGCTGCCACTTAATTTGTGTTTGTTTTGTTTATTTAATTATTGCTGGAAAAGGGGTACGTAGTCAGAAATAACAGTTGTTACTGAAGACGATAACTTAATTATTTCGATTTTCAAGATCTTATTTTAAATTAGTTGGTGTTATATTTTTATTTCTCTTAAAAGCTTACCAAATAAAAGTTAACGTGATCATATTATAGTTAAGAAAATGTTAAGGTTCTTCTTATAGTGTTCTCTAACATTCTCTTAGATTTATATAAAACATTATTTAAGAAAAAATAAAGGAGAAATTTCACTTACTTTCCCTGAACGTTGGCTACTTTTACAGATACTCTCTCAATGTTCAAAACCTCTCATTTAAGTGTATCAAAGTTTGATTTTCTCTCACTTTGTCCCTTCTGTACAGAAAATCCTAATATAATGTCAATTTTATCCCAAAACTACGCATCATTTTAGGAACGGTGTAGTTATAAAGTCTGGGATAAAATTGGAATTGCAAAGAATTTTCTATACAAAATGGGCAAAGTGAAAGAAAACTAAAGTTTGATACACCTAAGTGAGAGCTTTTGAACATTGGAGGGGTATCTGCAAAAACCGCGAAAGTTCAGGGAGGATAAGTGAAGTTTCAAAAAATTTGTAGTGGCCTCCACTACCTTTTTTTTAAGCATTAACATCAAATTTGAGGCATTAGCACCAAAATTAAGGCATTAGCACTAAATTTAGGATGATCAAATCCATTTTGAGTGATACCATCCTTAAAGGGTTAACCTTTCACCCTTAGATTTTAGTTTTGAATCCAAAAACTAGTTCTAAAATATTAGAACCTAACTATTAACTCATAAAATTAATCTGTTAGCGAAAAATGTACTACAATTTTATTTTTTCTTAAATCATATTCTATATAAGACTGGGAGAGCACTATGAGAACACTACGAAGAGAACCCCTAGCGAACCCCCGTCTAAGTAAATTGTCAGACTTTTTAATAGACTTTTTAATTAAAAAAAAATTGTATTTCCTTTACGTACAATTAATACAAGCTTATAAGTAATGTAAGACTGGGAGAACGCCAGGAGAATACTACGAGGAGAACCCTTAGTGAACCCCCGTCTAAGTAAATTGTCAAACTTTTTAATTAAAAAAAAAAATTGTATTTCCTTTATGTACAATTAATACAAGCTTATAAGTAATGTAAGATTTAACACTTATAACTATTTTTATAAATAATTTATTTTATATGGATTACTTCTCATTTTTTTAATATGAAGCTGGGATGTTACAAACTTTTTTATTAAATTCCTAATGTCCTCATTAAGGCCATGTCAGTGCTCTAGGACTAAATGGTCTGGTGTTATTAAATGGCACTGATATCATTTGTAATGACCTAAGAAAAAGTGTTAGTCGATTTGAACTATTAATCTAAAATAGCTAGTTAATTTGAAATTTTCCTAAAATTCAATATGAGACTAAGGTATTATACATGTACGTGCTCCAAACAGTTAATGTTGTCAAGTCAAGTGGGAGAAATTGGAGCAAATATAAGCAACTAGAGGAAGACACCCCGAGTGGTGCTTAAAATGGTGCATGTTTGGCATATAGTTCATGTCAAACAGGGAAGTAAATTCTACTACGTATTCATGATTTAGCCAAAATAGTAGTTAAAAAAGTCATAAATCAAGTTTCGATGGAAGGCATTTTTTTTATTTTTAATATTTTTTTGTTAAAACAAATTGCTCCAATTTTATTAGATGAATAATATAAAGATTTCGTTTAAAAAAAGAGAAAAATCTCTTTGCTGAGAAGATTAAAGATCGAAAAACCCACTCACTCAGAGAAAAGAAAAGCATATGGAGTAAACACATGCATGTTACACGTTCCTTTTTTTTTTTGGGTGATGTGTAGGATTGTGGCTAAAGTGGGTAGTAAATTAATGAGAATATGGTCCATGGCTACCCATTTAGGCTTTTTTAAAACAAATTGCTCCGATTTCATTAGATGAATAATATAAAGACTTCGTTTTAAAAAAAAAGAAAAAGAAAAATCTCTTTGCTGAGACGATTAAAGAAAAACCCACTCACTCAAAGAAAAGAAAAAGCATATGGAGTAAACGTACACATGCATGTTACACGTTCCTTTTATTATTATTATTATTATTATTATTATGTGTAGGGTTGTGGCTAAAGTGGGTTGTAAAATAATGAGAATATGGTCCATGGCTACCCATTTAGCTGTGGACTTAATTATTATAACGACAATAATCACCTTTGGCCTAGAAACGCGCGTGACTTTCGTCATAATTAATTCATATATGGCATAATTCCAGCCAGTGTTAGATTAAGTCTTAAGATAAGGGATGATGTGGGAAAAATGAGGATGTTAATCATATTATAATTAATATGACTTTCACTTTTTCATCATCCCTAAATCCAATCACGTACCAAGCCAAAATTAATAGTTTACATTATTTATAATGTTAAAATTACAACATAGAGTCAACAAAGACTCAATTTTTCTCATACGTGTTATTTAAAAAATAAAAACAAGGTTTGATGTTTTGAATTTAATTTTAAGGTTAAATACTTCATTAGTTCCTAGGGTTTGGAAATTTTATTTTTTCCTCCTTAAGGTTTGAAAAGTGACCAAATTTGTCATTGTGGTTTTAAAAAGAAACCAAATTAGTTCTTTCGTCAATTGATCGTTAATTGACTTAACCGACTGATACGTGACCAATTAATTAAATTTTTATTTTTTTAAAAAAATTAATTAAAAAAAAAAAAAGAAAAAAAAAACTTGTAGCCACCCCCTTGGGCACCAAGGGGGGCCGAAACCACCCCCAAACTTTTTAGTCCCTAGGGTTTGTAAATTTTATTTTTTCTTTCTTAGAGTTTGAAAAATGACCAAATTAGTTCTTATGGTTTTAGAAAGTGACAAAATTAGCTATTCCATCAGTTGATCAATGACTTAACGGACTGACGCGTGGACCAATTAGAAGTTGACACGTGGCCACTTAATTAAATTAAAAAAAAGATAAAGAGAAGAGAAAAAAAAAACTTAGGGTGTCTCAGCCACCCCCATGGAGCCAAGGGGGTGGCCGAAACCACCCCTAAACCACCATTGGGGGTTGTTTCGACCACCATTGGGCTTATGGGGGTGGCTCTTGGTGCCCAATAGGGTCTCTGAAACCACCCTCAATGGGTATTGGGGATGGCCAAGACACCCTTTGGTGTACAAGGGAGTGGTCGAAACTACCCCCAAGGGATCCTGGCGGTGGCTCGGCCACCCCCATGGGCATAAAGGAGTAGCGAAACCACCCTAAACCACCATTGGGGGTGGTTTCACCTCCTTGGCCACCCCTTTGCCATCCCTTGGTATCCAAAGGGGTGGCTACAAGTTTTTTTCTCTTTTTTCTTTTTTAAATATATCTATTTTTAAATGAAAATTTTAATTATGTAATCACGTGCCAACTTTTAATTGATCTACGTGTTAATTAAGTTAATTAACGATCAACTGACCGAAGGATTAATTTGATCACTTTTTAAAACTACCAAAACTAATTTGCTCGAGAATAACTTCTATAAGGGGCTGGTGTAAACCAACTCCTTTGTACCCACCAATTAGAATTAGACAACTAGGATTATCACACCAATTCACATAAAGTGAAAAGCACCGGATTATACACTCACTACCATCATCCACTAAAGACAAAACCCTACTTTTTCTCCTCTCTCCCCCCTCTCTCTCTATGCCGTGAATTGCAGTCTCACTCATCTTCAATATTTTTCTATCTTCCAGCGATACCTTGCATCTCAGCCAAGAGCTTGCCATTGACGAAGCCGGAGCATCGCCCAAATTTTGCTGGAGAAGAAGATAGAGCCCAACCCAGACCTCTCTGGTGCTCCCTTCTCTCTCTCTCCTCTCTCACTCTCACTCTCATAGACACACACACTGGCTGCAGAGAAAAAAATTTCTCTATTGCCCATTGCTATCTCCTCTCTCACTCACAGTCACGACACAATTTCTTTCTTACCGAAATTATTTCTCTGTTTTTCTCTCACAATGTGGTTTTTCATTTGCACAAATGAGTGAGACTGCATTCACGGCGTAAAGAGAGAGAGAGAGGTGGAGAGGCGAAAAAGTAGGGTGTGAGTGTATAATCGGATGTTTTTCACTTTATGTGAATTGATGTGATAATTCTAGTTGTCTAATTCTAATTGGTGGGCATAAAGGATCTAGTTTACATCAGTTCCTTATAGAAGTTATTCTTTCAATTTGGTCACTTTCTAAACCCCAGAATGGAAAAAAAAAAAAAAAAAATTTAAACTTTAAGAATTAATGAAGTATTTAAACCTTAATTTTATTTATTTATTAAATAATACATTAAAAAAATTAATTTTTATTCAATTTATGTTGTGACTTATCCCATCCCATAAATCAAACAATCTGGAAGTTCGCTCGTCCACATATTTCTTATCTTAAAGGATTCCTTTTTAGACTAAAAATAGACCCTGCGGGTTACAAAACAAAAAAAAAAGACCCTTCCAAATGCTTTTTTAGGAAAGATTTTTTTTTTTTTTTTATTAAAAAACAAAAATATTTAGCTTAAAGATTGATTTGTGGGGACAGGCTCGCGTGCAGCTTGCCATTGTTGTCAATAAGGGAACAGCACAGCTGTAGATGCCATTTTCGATCAACTTTCTACCAACTTTTATGTAAATGCATCCTCCATGTACATTAATAATGGGTAGTTGAATAAATTGTACGTCCACCTTCTACATCTAATTATATATCCAAACAAAACTTTTCTTTAAATTAAATTATATATATTATTTGAACCCACGAGAAGAGTCCTTGGAGTTGGGTAAAGTGAGGTGAACATAATTTATTGACTACAGGCCACAGCCCACGTACAAAAGGGTTGTTTGATTCTTTTTTCTCTGCCGCGCGTACGGTAAAGTCATCGATTGTATAATGCATTTTGTACCTTTTTTGTTTTTTGTTTTTTTTTAAACTATGGGAGGAGTGATAAGCGTGGGATTCTTTTCACATTGTTGCAGTAAACCTCTCATTTTCTTTTTTGGTCCTATCTCTTGTCATTCCTCCAAACCAATGCCAACGTGAAACATGTATATATATATATTTTTATATTTTAAAAAAGTGTTATAATATACCATAAGGGTAAAAATAAATTTATATTTTCACTTATTTGTTTCAAAAATAAATAAATAACTAAATAAATTTGGAAAATGAAAAAGCGTTAACAAAGCATCTTTCTTTCTTTGTTGTTTATTGTGAGCAAATGAACAAACAAGTCACGGTTCATTTGTCGTTTCTTTGTGGCACGTGCACCTTTCTGTATGGCACGTTCCTTTTCGTTTCTTTTGTAAGCCGATAAGGCGATGACACACGTCGTTTAACAATGGTACACATCTTCTTTTATTTTTCCGGGCACGACGCCTTTTTGTTCGGAGTGAGACCACAGCATGCTCCTCCTGCCACGTTTTATTTTTTTATAAGATGCGGTAAAGTCACAGTATAGAATTAATAAAATTTAGTTTTTGTATTAAAAATTTAAAAATTGAATTTAAAATACTGATTTTTTTTTAATGACATATAAGAGAAAATTGAATTTTTATTAAGTGTTGTGATTTTAACATTTCTTTTTTCTTGTCCTATTCTCTATAATTACGCTCTGCTGGAGCCTGGAGCAAAAACATGGCTAATTACTTTTCCCCGTCAATTATTATTCTTACGTGGCATAAAAATTCATTGGAACTTCATCCATAACTTATGAGAGAGAGAGAGAGAGAGAGAGAGAGAGGGGGGAAGAGAATTAATTTGAATGATAAAAGGGAGGAGAAATTATTGAGAAATCCAAGGCCCGAGCGATATATAGTCAACATTGTTGGTGAATGGTGGGTCATGGTGCCACGTGCATGTACATATTTGTCCACCTTCATAATTGCATGTCTTGTCTCATTGAGTATTTTCAATAGCCATTTCACATTGGTGTTGGACAATGTGTTGTCTCTTCCTAAACAGCTGTTAATCTAAAGTGGAAGATTCTTAGCTTCAAATAAAGAAAAATCTCACAATTTTATAACTTAACGCTTGAGATCAGAGAATTAGCACAAGCTTTTTTTTTTTTTTAAATAATTTTTTAGAAAATTCAATTATTTTTTACTTCTTCATTCTAATTAAACTCCACAATCATTTTAAAGAAACAGTATACAACTTTCATAAAATTATTTAAAAAGTCTATTTTTAGTAAATAAGCGCTCTAAAACTTAATATTCATAAATGTCTTTATAAATTACTTATTCTATATTTTCTTCATTTCAAAATGAATTGGATAATATTAAGTTAGTTATAATAGACGATTATTTTTGCATTTTCACTTTTTGAGATGAAAAAATACCATTTTATTATAACTAACTAGATATTATTGAGGATCTTAATTCATATCGTCCGATTGATCACTCCCCAATATGAAATCGGAGTGTTACATAAAATGGCATAAAAGTAGGGTTCACCTCATAAATAACCATCTTAAAGTGGAAATAAGGTGGATTTAAAGATAGTACGGTGAATTAGTTTTCATCGATCTTTATATATATTAGCACATAATCTGTACAATGCGCATAATTCTTCATTATAATTTATTAACGTAATTTTTAAATTACAGAAACAAAAGCTAAATCACATTCAAATAAATTAAAACATATGACCCTTAATTTTAGTTTAATTCATATAAATAAAAAGGAGCAGTTTAAAATGAACAAAGTTAAGGAAAAAAAAAATGTAAGAAGAAATCTTGAATTCTACTTAATTAAAGCATTAATAGAAAAATAGCAAGAATCTCTAATATTTTTTATGTGATACCTATTAGAAAATCACTTAACATTTAATGCAATCAAATAAATCATCTCATATTAGATTCAATGTTTAATTTTCTCTCTTGCGTTTTATAAAATATGTATTTGTAGTTACAAAATTACATTTAGAAAGTTTTTTTTCGACCTATATATGAGTTTTTAAGTAAAGTATTAACACATATAACTTTTGATTATATATATGGGATTTTAAGTAAATGTATTAATATATATTAAGGAGACTGGTTCAATTTTAGTCAAAGCAGGTTCACTACTTAAAAGACCGATTCACTCACTAAAAAATATGGATTCATACCACATATTGCAATTTTAGGCTATTCTAAGAGGGGTTTCGGCCATTATATATATATAATAATAATAATAGTAATAATAATTATTATTATCTAATTTTGAGTAATATTTTGTAGTTGAATTCTCTCTTAGTTTTTCTAGTTCTTATTTGGGTTATTCAGAGGATCGATCTAACAAAGTGTCATTATAAAGACACCCTTTATTGCAACGTCAACATTGAAGACCTACAAAGATCTTACTCGCTCTAATACGTCCTTAGACACACACTTCCTCACACCATTTAAACTCTAATTAATGTATTAATTAATACAACTATAACATTTAGAAGGAGAAGTAGCCATGCATGCATGCATGCATGCTAATGCAGATGCAGTCCGTTTATGGCACCGTCAACGTGGCAGCACTTGAAGCTGACAAATTTTTCCATGACGCGGGGACACTCGGGGCACTTCATATTCTCTGGGATCTTTCCAGCAACCAGCGGAATATCTACCCGGCAGCATTGGCGTTCGGTGTGAAGAAGCTTGTCATGGTGGTGTTTGAAAGCAACTTCGAAGCCCTTCACTCGCACTTGCTCCTTCCATTTCTCAAACTCCTCCAACACCTTCAAAATTGAGGCCCCATGACCACTGGCCACCACTATAGACCCTTTACACAGCACAACCCATCCACTCCCGTTCTTGTAGGAAAGCAGCTTGTTGATTTCATGAGTCACAGCGTCCTCTTCTGTCTTCTTGTGGGCCTTGGAAAAGAAAAAGCTGTCTATGCGGTTCCAGAAATGCCCTAGAATGCTGTGATCATCCTCCCCTTTGCTGCCCTTTCCAACGCAGAGCAACTCTATGGAAATCCTTGCTTCCTTTATCACCGGATCAATGGCAAGGGCTTTTTTGGTAAATTGTTGGACCCACTCGTTGTCCTTGCCACCATAGAAGAATATGAACTTCTCCCCTTTGATCTGATTGAACAATATGTAATAATTATCAAATGTGGTTTCATTGCACATCTTGAATTTTGCTAAAAAGAAATGCTGGCAAGAATTGTGTGTACTTTGTGCAGGCATGTGCAGGAAAAGATAACTTTAATTATTTAATTTAGAATGTGCTGTTGTTGGGAGTTCTTGCAGTTTTCTGAGTGTCAGCTGCTGCAAATTCAGGTATTGTGCAAGTTATTCTGCAGTTAATGAGTTTTTACTTGTCTGAGAGACTGAGAGTCTGTTACGAAGAGGAGCAGTGGGTTATCATTTGCTGGAAATTTGGTTTGGTAGGAGGTTGTTGTCTCTGTTTCTGAGCTCTGTTTTTTCTGTTGTGTAAAGTTTGCTGGAGTATATAGGATGTTGTATAGTCTGGTTCTTCTTGGCAATGTTCAAACTTAAGAATTTTACTCGAATACCATGTTAAATTACTATTTAATTCAAAAATTTAAATGAATAGCTAAAATAGAGAAATTTAATAATTATATATTATAACACACATCATCCATTTTGATGTTTGCATGTATAACATGCGTTTGGATTAGTTATCAATGACTTACCCAGTTGTGTACATTCGGGTTAATGCCAGTCACTATGGATCCCATCCAATCTCTTCCACTTGATAGAGCTTCTTCAACCGTGCTAGTGAAGGGGAAGGCTTTCATTCCCCATACCTGAATCATATGGATTGCATTTGGGCATTCCACCTTCCCTTGTGGGTTCATCACCACAATAACAGGCTTGTTCTTGAAGTGCCAGTCCTGCTTGATGAACCTTATGCCCGCTATTGGCGAAAAGTACTGCACTATGTACCATGGCATCTTGGACCGCAGTATCTCAAACTTCTCTCGCATGTCATCGTTCCACCTTTCCACAATTGGGATCCATACTATTTTATACTGATCCTCCTTCCTCAGTGCATCATGAATAGGCTTGAGAATTGAAATCTCATCGTTGGAGATGTCCAACCCAGAAATGAACAATAAAACATTTTTCTTTTTCAGCACATCAATGCTAACCTACAATTTGTAAATACAATGAAGAGAGATAAAATGACTGTAAATACTTGGATAAATAGATTTACCTTTTTACTGGCAGCAATAATGTATATGGGTCAAATTATGGTTCTAATCTACTAATAATTGTCGTTACTTGTTTGTAATGTAATGTTTAGAGAGCCAGCATGTATAATGAACAAGGTGCTCCATGATTTGCGCTGAGCACCCTCTCACATAGCCACTTTTCTTGGCACGTTCACCTAATCATCAATGCTTTTACCTTTGTTCCCCCATGTCCTATTCTACAATAATTTCCTGACAGATTGAAGTTTTTTGGACCACGGTTGTATGGTATCTTTTTCAGGCAACAGAACTTTTATGTCTTATCAAGGTGCTCCATGATTTAGTGCTTCTACTCTACTGTGATATAGCTTTTCCATAAGCTTTTGCCCACGTGCCTCATAAACATCATATTTGAGGTTCCTTTTTTTTAAGTGCAAACAAATCTTTTGGGGCCATGCTCACTAGCGAAAGTTTGAGCCTTATCCGACTTGTGTTGAATGGTTGCTTTCCACAGTGTCCCAGAGATCTAATTGGGACCAAACCCCACAATATTAGATCATAGTAATAAACAAATGTGGGGTTTATATATATATATATAAAGTAGCGGTGCAGTGAAAATAGTCATAGTAATAAACTACAAAAGTAATCTGTATCAAGAACATACCGCTGTGTGTGTAGAACCATCAATGAGTGGCTGTATATCATCCTTGGCATAAATCAACGCCTTAAAGACCTCCTTGACTTCAGTAGGGGTTTGTAAGAGTTTCTTGATCCTTCGGTGAAACTCCAATGCCTCTGCGTTAGACAAGGATCTTTGTTCAGCATTGTAGTCTAAATTTGTGAATATATATATGCGCTCTTTTGAATGAAACCGATAAAGCCGCTAACCTATTTGGTGTTTACAAAGTTTTATCTGGATCTTTAGTATGTTAAGAACGACGTTGAGTTTGTTAGCAAAGGGAGATAGTTCCTGCATATGGTCCCTGAAACAGAGCAAAAATACAACATCATAGATCAATAATATTTTTTAATATAAATTATATAAAAGTTTACAGCAATTAACAAGTTCAACCCGAAAACAAAAGATGGAATCATTATTTTTCACAACGGGAATGACGTGACAGTAAAAATTAGAACTTAATTTTTTCATTTTACAAGCCCTTTCTAATTCAAAAACTAATTCTCACTATCACATCATTCTGATTGTATACTACTAGTATAATACTTTATAAAAGGTTGCTGGCTAAATTAAGTTTGTGAAACTAGCATTGCTCTTGTAATGAAACACACACACATAACTGGATATGGTAATTAAGGAAGTCCACTTCTAGGATGTGAGAAGAACATATTGGCATGGACAGCAACTTACACATTGCTAGTGAGGTCACACATCTTACTGGCGCAAGCTACAACAGTAATGATAGCCCAATAGACATCAACTGGGATACGGTCCATGGCAATCGACAAAGCTGGAACATCCTTTATGTCGTAGATAGATAGCTTCTCAAGCTCAAAGATGCACTCAATCACTTCCAATGTGACCTTGATCAGATTGTTAAGCTCAACCAATGCTTTTTGGTGTTTCTGCAGGTTTTGGCGCCTTGAGAGAGCAGATACTTGTTTTAGGTTCCCCAATGATTTGGCTAGTTGATCTGATGGGTAAAGTTGGGCAACAACCCAGAAGTCCCCATATTCCAAGGCAAAAGCAGCGAGTGTGAGCACTGCCTTTGCGTCCCACGAATAGCTTGAGAGTTTGTTAAGTATTGACATTGTTGTTTTGTGTGCAATTTCCTCACCCGGAGCCTTGCATTGCATCTGGCATTACATGTTGTTTTGGGGTAATTAATTACAGAATCTCAGAATTTGATCTTGCTTTCAAGTTAGGAGTGTTGTACCTGCTACTAAATGCTCTCTCTAACATGGCAGTAAAAATTACTAAAATAAGAAATGAAAGCACATACAACATCTAAGAGAGAAAGTATGTGTAGCATTTCTCTTCAAATTATTCTATACAGGTTCAATTGTGGGTATAAATGGCAACCATATTGGGTATCCTAAATGATGTTGACTGTTATTACATTGTGGATGAAAAAAGTGAAAACTAGTAATATATATACCATGATTTTGTCATTACCTCGCTGGAAATTTTCTTCAGCGTACACAGTGGTGGTTCAAAGCTGGCTTTGGGAGTCTTGTCTTCAAGGTTCTCAAAGTGTACTTGGGCACCCTGCAGTAAATCAGAAGTAATTATCACTTAGAAAAACTTGAATATATGTGTGGAAAATATAAAAAATGCCCCCATCGTTTTGTGATTTCGATCTTCTGCAACAAATGTGTCGACGACCTTGATTCCCAGATCAATACTTTTACTAGAAATGGGACTTGAAAATTATCCTTCTTTCCCTATGAAAACTAGTTTTCTGTTTTGACATTTATTCCCAAAAAAAAATCTGCAAGCAGTCTCGAGTGCTATCGCCGGAAAATCTCTAGGATTTGTAGGAGAAACTTTAGAAAAAGAGCCACCTTCCTCAAGCCGAAGAAGTTTTTTACTTTTTTAGTGGAGGAAAGGCTACCACTACACTGTATGTATGCCATCCGATGAAGTACTGCATATCAGACCAAAGTAAAATTCCGGCGAGGAAAAAGAAATTAAACCATAAAAGAGAGAAAAAAAAAAACCAACTTCTTGTAAAGAACAAGTTTGGTGGGTATTACCAGGGAAACATTGTCAACAATCAGGGTAGAACGCTTAAGGATGTTCTCCACAAGAATGAAAAGAGAGTCGACATCAAACTTTTCGTCACCGTGAACATGGGTTGCATAGATTTGGTTCATGATGTCGTGGTCGGACATGGTTAACACGGTCAGCTCACGCTTAACAGTTTGTTGTGCAGAACTTGGCACCACCTTGCTGGCCATAATGTGTAACACAGAGCAAGATTTACAGGGCTGGAAATTCTTTGGTTTGAGGAAGAAGGAGGAAGGCTAGCTTGTGTTCTTGTTACCGGAAACCTGAGATACATATAACCACCAAAATACAGAGAATATGATGACAAGGAAATTTTGGGGAAATAATCTTGCCTGAGTGAAGTTATCCACTGGTCCCAGTAGTGGCAGGGATTTAAGAGACAATATTTTCATTTTATTTTTATTTTAACAGGCGATGGTGTGACCTTAAATATTATTATTTTTTCTTATTCTCTAACGAAAATAAATATGCAAAAATTATAATTGTATTTATCGGAACGTCAAGAACATTGAAAAAATTCATGAGAAAACCGCCCAATGCCGAAAATACCCTTCATTAAAGGTTTTAAAAAAAAAATAGATACTTAATTATCTCTTTAGTTCTTAATTTTCACGTTTTTATTTTCTTTTATTCTACTTAATTTAATCATTTGTTGACCATTCCATCAACCAAACTAACAAATTGCTATAGAAAAATTTCGACCCCACTGTAGCCTGAATGAAATAAACCGAACTACTCCTAATTGGGCCAGCTCCAACGATCATTGCAGTCTGTGGTGGTAAAGCCAGTTAGATCTCCCGCTTGAAGGAGCCTAGCAAAAGGCTAGCTAATTAACCCGTGCAGCACGTGACGGTTGGCATGGCTGTTCCATCTTTTTTCTTGTCTCCACGATAATAAAATCCTCTTGTCCTCTTGCCACATACAGTTGGACAACGTTGGTCCCCCATGTTGCACGTTTTATATCGTGTCCATTTAAAAGTATACGAGTGGATGATACAAATTATTGCAGGTGGCATGCATGCAGCAACCTGTAGATAATCTTTTCGTACACCCGTATCTTACATCTTATCTTCCTTGTTTTTGTTATAAAGAAAGGAAAATCTTAGAAACTAAATGCTACTGAGGTCAATTATAATGTCACTTTTTTTAAAAAAATATTTATCTCTATTAAAATTGGTATGGAGTAGATAAAGCAAAAATAAAGCCCAAAAACTTATACGTAATAATTATGTTCTACAAAAGTGAAGTTAAAATTAGAAAATATCCTCAAATTTTACTATTCCAAAATAGAGACAAAAGGAAAAGATAATTCTTATATTTTTTAAAATTCAGACAAGAGTATTAAAGAGAATTGAATTATCTATAGATTATTTCAAATTTCAAATATCAACTGCTATTTTTAATTTCAAAAATAAAATTGCTATTTTAAATTTCGAAATTAAACTGCTATAAATTGTTAATCCAACTAATATTTAAATTTGACTGTAAGATCAACCATCTAATAGATCTAACCATTGAACCTACTTAAGAAGCATCTTATGGTTTAGATTAAACTACTAAATCGAACAATGTTGATTGTTTAAAAATGAATGATCATGATCAGATCGCTTCAAGCTCTGATGCTAAGTGCCAAGTGCACCACTAGCGCCTTACAACCCACACCGCGGTGATTCGCATTGTACTATTCATGACATTTGCTAGCAGTTTTTACCCTTTTAAATTCGCTTTATATTTTGTTTGAGTTCTTTTGTGAAACTTATACCTAAAATATAAGTTGTCTACATTTACTAATTGACTCTTGTGTCATTCCTACTCTTACTTCATTAATTTACTAATCAAGAGATAACGTTGTCTACATTTATGAATTAAAGCATGCCTTTCAAGTCCTCTTTCACCCGAAACCAATTTGCTTACCGGTATAAAGCATCTCCTCATCACTTTCCTCTAAATTCCTTTAGTTTGACAAAGGGAAGCTTTGCATACTTAATTTCTCTTTTGTTTGTTTTTCTTTCATATTTTTTATTTATTAAGTATCTTACAAATGTTTTGTCGTTTAAATTTTTAAATTTGAAGTTTTATATTTAAAAATAAATGATGAAATTACTTATGAAAACCGATTAATATCCGACCTATAACCGGTCTTCAATATTTGCCCTAACGGTTGTAGTTATAAGGAAATAACTGTAACCACAACTGGCTGTACACTGTTACTTGAGTTTATTTTATTATTATATAAAGTTAATTGTAAATCAGATAAATTATAGGAACTTATTTTGCATTTTTTTTCAAATAATTTGAACGAGTATGAACAAACAGAAGGAAATTAAAGGGGATAAGGAAAAGAAAGAACAAGAGAGATAAGATTATACTTTAATGGATATAATATAAAACGTGCAACATGGGGACCAACGTAAGTGTTGCTAGGTACTATAGCCTAGCTAGTTGAAAGTCGTAAGAACCTGGTGATACTAAATAAAAACTTCATCTTACTACTAGTGAAATTGATAACAAACTTAGTATGAACTTCATTATTTGGTAGAGATATTGGTAGAGATCTAGAGAGGGGTTGCCATCTAATGCAACGCATTCATAGCACCGTCAATGTGGCAACACTTGAAGCTGACATAGGTCTCCATGAGACGGGTACAATAAGGGCACTTCATATTCTTTGGGATCTTTTCAGCAGCAAATGGGATATCAACACTGCAGCAGGAGCGATCCCCTTCAATAAGCTTATGGTACTCGTTGAAACAAGCTTCAAAGCCATTTGCATGCACATAGCACTTCCATTTTTCAAACTCATCCAAGACCTGAAGAATTATCGTTCCATCACTGACCACCACTCTAGACCCTTTGCTCAGTATAGCCCATCCACTCTCATTCTTGAAGGAAAGCAGCCTTTGAATTTGTTGCATCACAGTATCTTGTTCGGTCTCTTTGTCTGTCTTAGCGGAGAAGAAAAGGCTTTCTACTTTGTTCCAGAAACGTCCTTGGATCTCAAGGTCATCGTCCCTTTGCTGCCTTTTCCTAAGCAAAACAACTCTATGGAAATTCTTGTTTCCTTTATAATTGGGTGATTCGCCAGGGCAATTGCTTTCTTGCCAAATTGTTGGATCCATTCTCTGTCCTTGCCTCCATAGAAGAAAATGTACTTCTCCTCTTTGATCTGATGTAAAAGATATATCAAAGCTCAAATATCATTTTAATGCACATTATGAATTTTGCAATTAATTAGAAAGTGCATGCATGTAAATTCATTTATGAATGTATATGGATTTAAAATTTTTTAAATGACTTTACCCAGTGCTGCAAATTTGGATGAATTCCAACCAGTATATCTCCTATCCAATTCGTTTCCTTCACCAAACGTACTTCAACCTCTTTAGTGAAAGGGAAGGCCTTCATTCCCCACACTCGAATCATGTGGTGTGCATTCAGGTGCTCCACCTTCCCTTGTGGGTTCATTACCACGATCATAGACTTATTCTCAAATTTCCACTCCTCCTTAATAAACCTTATGCCTACTACTGGTGCAAAGTACTGCACTATGTACCACGACATCTTCGACTGCAGCAACTGAAACTTCCTTTGCACGTCATTGGTCCACTCCTCCACAATTGGGATCCATACAATTTTATATTGATCTTCCTTCCTTATTCCATCATCGATCAGCTTCAAAGTCGAGATCTCATCAATCGAGATGTCCAGGCCCGAAAAGAACAATAAAACATTCTTCTTTCTCAACACGTTGATAGTAACCTGTCAGTGCAACACAATTATGAAAATTAACTATAAAATAGATTTTTCTTTATGTATTAATTGTGCATAATTTCGATGAAGTACCAAATTACTGCATGCATACAAGTGTTAGGGGTGTAACCAGGATTATAGTCAAGTACATTGATGAATGCAAGAGCTTTGAACAAGCTTGAAAAGGGAAGTGTTAGAAAAATAATGAAAAGACGAAGAATTGAAATACTCCTAATGTGTTACTTCTTTTTCCTTAAGAAATTATTTGCCCCATTAGAAATGGTATGGTAATGGGTAACAACGAATATTTGTTAAGCCTTATAAATGTCAATTACATTTTTTCTCTTTCTAATATGAGACTCTTTAATTTTCATTCAATACTCTTTAAAACCTTCCATTTTAACACATTCCCAAAGAGACAAACTAATATTTATTTTCAAATTAATTTTGAAAATCTTTCAACAGGATAAGTTGACCAATTTGTTGTCTTAACCACTAATGATTCAAACTTGAGAAAGCTTTTTAAAGAAGTATGCTAGAAGAGCTGACCAATTTGCCAGTAGAACCATCAATAAGCTGATGCACATTATAATCGGCGAAAATCAACACCCTAAAAACCTCCACGATTTCATCATGTGTTCGGATGATTTTCTTGAGTTTCCTATAAGCTTTCGTTTCCTCTGCATTAAACAAGATATAACTTGTCAGTGTTGTTGCATATTTTAAGTCATTATATTGCACGTGCTCCTCAAGAATAAAATTCGATCACCAGTGGCTAACCTATTTGTTGATAGCAAAGTTTTATCTGCCTCTTCAAAAAGTGTAGGGTGATTTTGATTTTCTGAGCAAAGGGTGATAATTCTTGTGTCTTGTCCCTAAAATCAGGTAACCATGAGCATATATTTCCATTAGATTTAATAGACAAATATATTATGTGTCAACTATTTTATTTTGCCCTCCCAACATGTCAAAGACAAGAACTTACTCATCGCTAGTCAGATAGCACATTTGAGTCGTGCAAGCTACAATAGTTATGATAGCCCAATAGACATCCACTGGGATACGGTCCATGGCAGATGATAATGCTGGTACATCCTTTGTATCATAGATATATAGTTTCTTCAACTCGAAGATGGACTTGATGACTTCCAATGTTGCCTTGATTAGGTTGTTAAGTTCAACAATCGCTTTCCCATATTTCTGAAACACTAGAAGCTTTGAGATGTCTGGTACTCGTTTCAGGATTCCCACTGATTTGGCGAGTTCGTCCGATGAGGGAAGTTGGGCAAGGAGCCAGAAATCCCCGTATTCAAAAGAAAAAGCAGCAAGTGTCAGCACAACCTTGGCATCCCATGAATAGCTGGAGAGTTTTTCAAGTACTGACATCGTTGTTTTGTGCGCAATTCCCTCACCTGGTGTCTGGCAAGCCATCTGTCATTCCACATATATATATTGGTTATTATGGAAAATACTAATGTAACTTTAAATTGTTTAGACTAAATTTTTGGGTGAAAATGCTAATATTTGTTATTACCTCAGCGAAAAGTTGCTTGAGTATGCATAGTGGGGGGCTGAAGCTGGCTTTGGGCACCTTTTCTTCCAAGCTGATCTCTTGGTGTGACTGAGCACCCTATAATAAGTGATAAAAAGTCATGAGTTTGAAAATCAAAGACCCATATGGAGAAATTAATAAATAAATAAACGCATAGTCTCATGAGTTTATTGATTTAGAAAGTGTCACGAAAATTATAAAAAATAAAAAAGATGTTATAATGATCATAGAAATATATATACCAGTACGAAATTGTCAGCAATATGGGTGGCTCGCCTAAGAATGCTTTCCGCTACGATGAAAAGAGAGTCGGCATCAAAGGTGTCGTCATCATGGACATGAGTTGCATAAATTTCATTCATGATCTCGCTGTCGCACATGGTAAACATGCTCAACTCACCCTTAATGGCTTGCTGTGACGTAACTAGCAGCAACGTATTGGAAGCCATGGCTACGGTTTTGTATTACAAAGCGTAGCTCTCTTCGGGGAAGAACAAAAAGAAGTTGGCTTGTGCTCCTGCAATAATTAGCCTGCCCTATTTATAGAGCCATCAGAGAAATCATGTAGAGGCAGAATGCACGCCTACTGGTATATATGTTATGACGTATGTGAATAACGTCAACTTCATACTGTCAAAGTTGGCTACTGCTCAGATCTGCAATTATATATATATATATATATATATATATTCTAACCGTTCAGATTTAGTTAGGAAAGCAAAAGAAGAAGAAAAAAAAAAAAACAATAGATTGCGCCACTATAAAAGAGATGTGGCCCTTCGTGAACATAGTACTTTTTCTTTCCCAGAGAGATATTACAAGCTTCTGTCGGCTGTCAGCAATGGCTGGCAAGGCTTTGTTGTGGAAATTCTGTGTTTTGTAATCGATACTCTATATGTTAAACTAACAACCGGGGAACTTTAAGCAAATTTATTGAGATTGCTTGAAACAAGAGACAACTCAATTCCACCACCTGTCCACGTCGTACGTCTTTGTTTGTTTATATAGAGTACTAAATATTATTATAACATTATATTGTCTTTTTATTATAATATAATATATAATATATTATAACATTATATTTTATGTATGGTATTATATATATACTGTGAATGGCACGCATGAAACATGAAGCTCCACCGCTTAAAAAAGATAATGAAAGGGAGATCTCGTATAGGAAATATAATGTGAAACTCACTAAAGTGATTTTTATTTTTTGAAAGCACGACTAAAGTGATTAAAATAGCCATAAGAAACTCCGGCCGTACCTTACTCTTTTGTGCAGAATATATACTGCTAGCTGTTTGAATCATCATGAGAAGAATATTTGTGTCAGAATAACATAGAAAACAGTGAAAGTTTGATGAGAATCTTCATAAATTACTCCATATATATAATATATTATCTATTAAACGGAAACACAAGATTTCAATTTAGCACCTGAATATGAACATCTTCTTACAAAAGATATTTGAAACATAGCCATTTTGTTTGTAGTGCTTCAAGTTGAAAAAGGATTCAAAAAATATTTGCTTTCCTACTTTGTGGGCCAGTAGATAAGTTATATATAGTCTCTGCATTCTCACCATACAACTCGTCTAAAATCCTACGAACCCTATCAATATTTTTAGTAGCTTCAGGCTCTTGATAAATTTCAGGGAAACAAAATTGAACAAGTTTCATATATCTTCAATCTTGGGTCCAAAACTGCACCGACAACCACGATCAGCATATTGCATTCCCCCTAAATAATACTTCTTAAACTTCAAATCCATTTTTTAATTTGTGTCATTGCTCATATATAAACATTTTCATTCCTATACTTCTTACCCAACACATCTTTCTCCAAACCAGGAAGAAATAAATTTTGCAGTTGGATATTGACTTTCTGATATTATCTTTGTCACCTCATTAAAAACCTCTAAAACATGACAAGCATTATCTACTTTTCCCCAGCGTTCAATAGTTAATTAATTGGAACCCAAGGAAAAATTTGATCTCGATCTTTATCCCTAGAGAGCACTTCTCTAAACTCTAATGCAATATCCAACATCATATAAGTACTATTCCTATTCCATCAAGCTAGTAGGAATATCCAATATTAGTCGCTTTGAAAACAACTGTAACTGCTTTGCAATTTCATCAAACAGCCTCAACCTCCCATCTCATGCAAATACTATAAGCCGGTACTTTATTCCATCTATAACACAACCAATAATATCCCCAAATTGATTAATCCCATCTTACACCAACAAAATTTTTATATGAGCACAGTAAGGTACATATATGAAGCAAATACTAAGCAAGTCTAAGATTTATTAAGTAAATGGAAAATTACAGTTTTCTTCACCCAAAGTTGACAACGTTTTTCAATTCGAACACAAAAGTTTCAATTTTGGCAATCCATCCCCAAAGTTCCATTTTTTTGTTCAATTCGACTAATATTATCCCAAAATTTTTATATTGCTCCTGATTTTATTTTTTTATAAAAAAAAGGAGAAACTTCACTTTGGCCCCTTGAACTTCTACATGATTTTACAAACCCCCAAACTTTAAAATCTCTCACTTTGGATCTTTGAACTTTGAACTTTGAATTGCTCTCAATTAAAACCTTTCCATTAATTTTATCCGTTAAAAATATAAAAAAAGACCAAAATGTCCATGATTTTCGTTTTTTTAAAAATACAATAACGTTTTGGAAGTTGAAATTTTGTATAAGTCAGGGGTATAAATGTCATATAATGTTTAAAATCTGACAAAGGAGTTCACATTGAGAGCAATTGAAAGTTTAGGAGTTCAAAGTGAAAGATTTTAAAGTTTAGGGGGATTTGTAAAATATGTAAGGGGGCCAAAGTGAAATTTCTCAAAAAAAAAAAAAAAAAAAAATTGGGGTGTGCAAAAATAGCCAAATGGCCAAAGGGGTGGCTACAACCACCCCGATTTTTTAAATTTTTATAAAATAAAAAAATAAAAAATTAGGAGCAATATGAGAAATTATGGATATAGTTGGTCAAATTACAAAAATTTGAAACTTTAGGAGGTGAATTACAAAAATTGAAACTTCGGTATTCGAATTGAAAGACCTTGTCAACTTTGAGGGGTAAACTATAATTTTTTCTAAGTAAATCTCACAGTTCATTATGAAATTAATGAAGTTTTGTTCCTCGTGCAGAAAGTTGAGAACTATTGATTCGAGCTATATTTGAGCCAGCATTTTCAGCTCGCATGCATGTTGTTAAACCAGCTTGGAAAAGTCACACATTCCTACTTGTAGCAAATGTACAACAAGATTTTTTTTTTTTTAACAAAAAAAGACTAAAGACTAGTGGTTATTGTAATCATATATGCATAACAATACGGCTTTCAATTCAAACATGAACAACACACTTCAAACGCAATCAAGATGCGCTTTTATTGTAGTAATATTACACACCGACTTCATCATACTACTAGTAGAGATATAGAGAGAGCTTTCCATCTAATACGGTGCGTTCATAGCACCATCAATGTGGCAGCACTTGAAACTGAGATAGGTCTCCATGACACGGAGACAATGATGGCACTTCATCTGATTAGGATTAATCTTTCGGCCAGCAATGAATGGGATGTCAACACTGGTGCACGGGCGATCCCCTTCAACAAGCTTGGCTTTGAAAAAAGCTTCAAATCCAATCTGACTCGCATTCACCTTCTCCTTTTCAAATTCATCCAAGACCTTGGAAATTTTCGTTCCAATATCACTGACCACCACTTTAGACCCTTTGCTCAGTATAGCCCATCCACTCTCATTCTTGAAGGAAAGTAACTTTTGGATTTCTCGCATTGCAGTGTTCTGTTCGGTCTCTTTGTCAGTATTGGCAGAGAGGAAAAGGCTTTCTATTATGCCCCAGAAATGCCCTCGGATCTTGAGGTCATTCTCCCCTTTCTTACCATTTTCTAAGCAAAGAAAATTTATGGAAACATTTATTTCCTTATTATTTGCTAGGGAAGTTGCTTGCTTGCCAAATTGTTGGATCCACTGTTTGTCCTTGCCTCCATAGAAGAAAACATACTTCTCCTGTTTGATCTGAATGTACAAGATATATATGTCAAACCTCAAGTTTCATTTGAATGCACATTATGAATTAATTTGCAATTTGAAAGTGTACGTGTACGTGCATGTAAATGTATTTATGAATGTATATATGCATTTAAATGACTTTACCCATTCTTGCAAATTTGGATGATCAATTCCAACCATTGCATCTCCGAACCAATTCGATTCCTTCACCACCAATTGTTCTTCAAACTTTTTAGTGAACGGGTAGGCCTTCATTCCCCACGCTCGAATCATGTGGAATGCATTCGTGTGCTCCACCTGCCCTTGTGGGTTCATCACCACGAGGATAGGCTGATTCTCGAATTTCCACTCCTCCTTAATAAACCTTATGCTTACTACCGGTGCAGTACTTTTCACTATGTACCATGACATCTTAGATTTCAACTTCTCAAATTTCTTTTCCAGGTCATTGGTCCATTGCTCCACAATTGGGATCCATACAATTTTATATTGATCCTCCTTCCTTATTCCATCATCAATTAGCTTCAAAGGCGAGATCTCACGATCAATCGAGATGTCCAAGCCCGAAAAGAATAATAGAACGTTCTTCTTCCTCAGCACCTCGATGCTAACCTATTAGTGCAGCACAATTATGAAAATTAAGTATTAGATATATTTTTCTTTATATAGCTATTGCACATAATTTAGATGAATTACCATAATATTCAACTATTGCATGCAATTGTTAGGGGGTGTAACCGTGACTATAGTCAAGTATATTGATGAATGCAAACCTTTCGAACAAGCTAGCTTGGAAAAGAGAAGAGCCAGCCAATTTGCCGTCTTAATCATTATTGAAGCAATTTTATATGTTCAAAAACTGAGAAAGCTTTTTAAAAAAATATGCTAATTATAGAGCTGACCCCTTTTTTTGCATGAACATCATAAATTCCCTGCGCAAAAATCAACTCCTTCAAAACCTCCGTGATTTTGGTATGTTCTTGGATGATTTTCTTGAGTTGCCTATAAGCTTTCATTTCCTCTGCGTAAACAAGAAATAATATATATCTCAGTATTGTTGCCTATTTTAAGTCATTATATAAGATGTGCTCCTTATGAATAAAAATTCACCTTTTTGTTTATAGCAAAGGTCTATCCGCTTCTTTAGAACGTTTAGGGTGGAGTTGATTTTCTGGGCAAAGGGCGATAATTCTTGTGTCTTCTCCCTGAAATCAAGCAACCATGAGCATTTGCATTAGATTCAACAGACAACTATATTATGTGTTCAACTTTTTTATTCTGCCAACACATTTATTTAGAAGGCCTATAAATTAGCAATAAACAAATATATATTGTGTTAAACTTACTCATCACTGGTCAGACAACACATCTGATTTGTGCAAGCTACAATAGTTGCGATAGCCCAGAAGACATCCACTGGGATATGGCCCATGGCAATATCTTTTGTATCATCAGGGATAGATAGCTTCTGAAATTAAAGATGGACTCAATGACTTCCAATGTGACCTTGATCACATTGTTAAGTTCAACAATCGAGTTCTTGTATTTTTGAAGGCCTAGAAGTTTTGAGATGTTTGGTACTCGTTTCAAGATTCCCACTGAATTGGCGAGTTTGTCCGATGAGGGAAGTTGGGCAAGGAGCCAAAAATTCCCGTATTCAAAAGAAAAAGCAGCAAGTGTCAGCACAACCTTGGCATCCCATGAATAGCTTGAAAGTTTATCAAGTATTGACTTCATTGTTTTGTACGCAATTCCCTCACCCTGTGCCTGGCATGCCATCTGACATTGCACATATATTTGTATTATGTAAAATACTAATTCATCTTATTCCTGATTTATGCAACAACAAAAAATAATAAATAAATGTTGGAAAAAAAGAAACCGAAGATCGATATTAGGAGAAAACGCTATTCTTTGTTATTACCTCGGCGAAAAGTTGATTGATTGTGCATAATGGGGGCTTGAAGTTGGCTTTGGGCACGTCCTCCACGTTGGCTTTGGGCACCTTTTCCTCCAAGTTCTCTTGGTGTGACTGAGAACCCTATGATATAATAAGTGATAAAAAATTAATTATGATTTTGAAAAATCAAAGAATCATACGGAGAAATTTAACCAAAAAAATGAACTTCATCCATTCCCATGTACTTGTTCTTATCTAGAATAAAAATTGCTAAATCTTAATGCTCATCTAGATATCTCTTTGCCATTTTTTGTAGTGACCTCTAGAATAAGAATGACAAAGAGATCTCTTTGCCATTCTCAAGAGGACAAGCCTGATCATGAGGTTTATTTATCTAGAAAATGTTAGGAAAATAGTCAATAAAAAAAGACACTAGGACGAAAAGAAAAAAAGAAACATCTTATTGTGATAGAAACATATATACCTTAATAACCTTATCAGCAGTATGGGTGGTTCGTTTAAGAATGTTTCTTGCTATGAAGAAAAGAGATTCGGCATCAAAGGTTTCATCATCATGGACATGAGTTGCACGAATTTCATTCATGATCTTCTCGTCACACATGCTAAACAGGCTCGTGGGCTCACCCTTCACGGCTTGCTGCGATGGGGTTGCCATAGGGTTGAGTAATATTATATTCAAACTCTTAGCCTCGTCGGGGAAGAAGAAAAAGAAGTTGGGTTGTGCTGCTGCAATGGGGTTGCCTGCCCTATTTATAGCCATCAGAGCTATAAATCGTGTTGAAGCAGAATGTACGTGCATGGGTTGAAACATAGCTCGTATATCTCTTCCTTGTTTCCGAACTCTACTGAGAGAATCTGTCATGCTCACGTCTGCAATTGTTTTTGACGTATGTGAATAACGTCAGCTTCATGCATGTTTAAAAGGTTGTTTATTGTTAACATTGTCTGGGCACTTAAACTTTAACCTCTCTTCAAGCAAAGAATGCTTGAAACTTTATGAGACAACAAAAATCTCTTTCTTTCTCCAAACTGCAGCGGTTAGACGCTAATAACCTCTCTTTAATAAATAAAAAAATGCCGAATTTTCTGGCAGAATTTTTATTAGTTGAGTACATGAGATTGTGAATAAATAATTGGATGGTTAGATGTAAGAACGTTTTATTGAACATATGGTTTATATTATAGGAGATTAATTCTTTTTTCTTTCCTTAAACCTGTCATCTAATTAATGAAGATCTATATTCAATAATTTAACTAAATGAAAATAGATTGTGAATGGCATGAAACACGCATGAAGCTCGACCCACCACTTAAAAAAAAGGATAATAGAAGGGAGAACGGAATATAACGTGAAACTCGACTAAAGTAATTAAAATAGGCATATTTTCCGTACTCCTTGGGTGCAGAATATATACTGCTAGCTGCTTGAATCATCATGAGAAACATATTAATTTGTATAAAAATAACATAGAAAACAGTAAAGGTTTGAAGGGAATCTTCATAAGTTACTCCATAATACATTATCTATTACAGGGAAACACCAAAAAGCCAAATCACAGCATTTAATTAATTAGTTATATTGAACCAATTCTTATATATAATTGATTGATAGTACAAAAGATATCTTCATTCATATTTTTCTGCTGTAGTATTTCTATTGCTAATAAGAAGTTTAGGCCCAGTAGCTAACCCAGCAAATCTTTCTCTATAAGCAAAGAATGCTTGGAACAAGAAACAACATATATATATATATATATATAAAAAAAATGACAGGAGGGGTCAATCAACTATGGCTACTCTACGTCTCTACCTACGCTTGATATCAACTGTGGTTACTCTACCTAGGCATGATCATGGTAACACTTGCAAAAAATTGGTCAGAGAAGGCGTAGACAGTAAGAATTGCATGTGCTCCCTCAAGACTAATTGAGTCATTGCCTAGCTAACTCAATCCCATCACGACATTAGTGGTTCCCAAGGTGGCTAATATTAATTAAGTTTGTGTGAGTGATTCTTCATTGTGGAGAGTCGAACCTATGTTCTAGTATGTATCCAACTTCATGAAAATTTTCTTTAAACCATTTGATGCAATGTGACATCATGGTATGGAAAGAATAACAGCGAGAAGCAAGGATAAATATTATTAGACCTTAAGTCTATCAAAGATTTAAGAAATCTTCTTAAAACGCTAAAATCTATCTACGGTTTGAAGGAAAATAATGAAAAAAACTCAATTATAAGGTTTGTTATTGATAAAAACTCAAATATAGTCAAAAGTTCTTTGGGCTATAAACATGTATTTATAGGCCTCCAAACTCCTAACCGTAATAGTAATATGAAATAAGTTGGTTATAACAAATCTACGATGGCCGTCTGAATGGGACATACCCGTGTCTGGATGGGTACCAAAGAAATAAAGAAATATAAGCTAAACATAGAGGTGTTCGGACAACCAGAATCCGTGTTCGGATAGGATTTCCAAAGAGCTCCTTTTAATCTTCCATTTGCAACCCATTTTGACCCAGTAAACATTGAAATTAGCCAAATCTCGTGAAACATGACTTTGTAGATCTTTAAATTAACTTTCTATCGACACTATGCTTGTTCTAATCCGATATCTGAAACTCGAGATATGATCTTTTTAGTAAAACTCATCATGATTGCAGGGGATAGGCTCCACCCTACATCACCATTAAGCCACTGTCACCAGTGGTAAATTTTTGTAAAGATAGCTTGTGCAAAATAGATAGTTACTTTAGTTATTATTAAAGTGAAGTCTTAATTATTTTTTCAAGATGGCATATTATCTCTTGCTTTTTACAAGTGATCCACAAAGCTTCTTGCATAATTTTTCTTTCACTCTTCTAGCTGATTAATGAGATTGTTGTATTCTATGTCGTCTAGTAAGGGTGAAGAAATAGGGCTTTGGCTATTGTCAAGCTACTGTAAGGCTTCTATGTCACTTGCTAATAATTTTAAATTGTATGACAAGTAAAGATTTTTTCTTGTTACTATATTTTCAAGTAAGTCTTCAACTTTTTTTATTTGATTTGCACTGCGTGTGTAATCAATTGGAACTTCAATATATAACAAATTCGACCTTAATTAATGGATGATCTTCATCTGTTACCTTCAACTTATTAATGGATGATTCTCAATAAATAAGGTCTAAGGAATAAACCATTCTTTATTAAGCAAATTCTTATTCCTATGTTGCTTATAAGTAAATACCTGTCTTTGACTCTCTATCCGACTGAACTTATTATTTAAAAGGTGAATTATTTTCTCCATTTTAGATTCCTTACTAGATAAGAAAGTAATGTTTTAATTATAAAACGAAATTGTCACCATTGATCAGTGCTAAGGTTTGAAAAATCACTTGATTGGCGGTTCCAATTAAATTCAATGTATTCACTATATCTTCTTTATATATAATTGATGAGAATCGTCAACTTTTAAACTCCTTCATGAAAGTTGATATTTTTATGGGTGTAAATTAAGATCTCCTTTATTTTTTCAAGTTTTTGTTGAAAATTTTAAAAAATCACGAGGAAGCAACTTTTTTGCCATTTCGAAAAACAAGATTTTTTTTTTTTTTTTTACAAATTTAATAAATCAACTATTAGGTTTGTGGAGTTTACCTTTGACTTATTTGGAGTTTATGTAAGTCCATTGTTGATTTATAAGATAAGATAGGAGAAATATATATATATATATATATATATATTAACACCAATCATTTCTCTTTCCTAATAGATCAGAAAGACAAAGAAATTTATTTTTTTTAGAAAATTTTCTTTCTTCATATGAATGTATGGATTTGTTTGATAAAATCATTAAAGAGAATTTTAATTTTTTTTTCTTCTAATTTCGTTGTATGAATTAGCTATTTTTTCTCCCAGAAAACTCCTATGATGTTTGAACCTCCCTTTTGATTTAAAATTTGATATCTTCCATGCATCATTGATCAGTTCATTGTGCATATCTTTGGGATAAAAGATTATACTCTTGAATAATTTTGTTTAGACTTTCTAGCTAGGTTTCGAATAATTAACTTGGGACGTTTTTCCAAGAGAGGTTTCGGTCAAATTCGTAGCGTTAAAGAAAGAAAATTACAATGCATTGTAACATGTACCTTTAAAAGCCATTAATTTGTAAATAACATTATCTCCAGTAAATAACATTAAAGAAAAATTTTTTTATTTCAATTTTTTATATTTTATTTTCTATGCTCCAGTAATCTAAAATATCTATGCTAATTTAAAACCATAAAATATTTCTCTGCTCCAGTACTTTATTCCGTTAAATACTGCCTCTTAATTAAATAAACTCACAATCGATCGAGACTTGTACTACAAAGTAATTCAAAGACCAACATGATACTCCACATGCATAAAATGAACATCTATCTTCTCTTATTGAAACACTTGAGAACGAAAATTAAAACACAACTCCTAGCAGAGAAAAGAGTCGTAGGGATTGAAGGAATTATAATGCACTCCGTTGGCAGCACTTGAAGCTGATATACGTCTCCATGATGCGGTGACAGTCGGGGCATTTCATGTTCTTTGGAATTCTTCCACCGGTTTTGGGAATGTCAATGCGGCAGCAGATGTGGGCAGTGTGAAGAACCTCCTTATGGTAGTACTCTTTGAAAGTGAATTCGAAGCCCTTCTCGCGCACAGACTCCTTCCATTTGTCAAACTCCTCCACGACCTTGAAGATAGTTGTTCCATGACCACTGAGCACTACGTTAGACCCTTTGCTCAGCACAGCCCATCCGCTCTCATTCTTGTAGGAAAGCAGTTTCTGGATTTCTACTGTCACAGCTGAGTCGGTGTCGGCCATCCTATAAGTCTTAGAAAAGAACATGCTCTCAATGCTTGTCCACAGGTTGTCCTCTCCTTTGCTGCCCTTTCTAACGCATACCAACTCGATGGAAACCCTTGCTTCCTTTATCGCCGCATCATTGGCAAGTGCAGTTGCTCTTTTAGAAAACTGTTGGATCCACTCCTTGTCATTGCCACCGTAGAAAAAGATGTACTTTTGATCTTTGATCTGATCATCCAACAACATATTTTAGAAAATGTGCGTGAACATGTGTGAGAGAGGAGAATTCTGATTATCTATATTTGGGTGTGTTAGTGTATATACATTGGTAGATGGAAGCTAAGGCTGGTTTTTGGGACTTGCGGGAGGACATCCAAGCCAACACGTACAATAAATGGGTGACGGTGGGCCACAGCCAATTGGGCTTGGCTCTGATACCATGTTAGAAATGGGTTTTGGGCTTTACTCAACCCAAAAGCTATTTCTAACAGGGTGAACGTTAGTTGCTATGGAGACAAGCCAATCCCTTCTATTCAATAGAATTTCTTCCACCGGTGTGGTGAAAGGGAAGGCCTTCATTTCCCATACTCTGATCATGTGGATTGCATTCTCATGTTCCACCTTTGCTTGTGGGTTCAACACCACAACGGATGGCTTACCGTTGAAGTGCCACTTCTCCTTCACGAATTTGATGCCTGCTATTGGTGAAAAGTATTGCACCACGTACCATGGCATCTTTGACCGCACCATCTCAAACTTGTTGTGCAGGTGCTCAGTCGATTGGTCTACAATTGGAATCCATACAATCTTATACTCATCATCCTTCCTTATTGAATCATAAATTGGCCTGAGAATTGAAATGTCATCATCGGATATGTCTAATCCCGAAATGAACAATAACACATTCTTCCCGTTCAGCACATCAATGTTAACCTATTTGTGCCATGCGGCCATGCCATTAATTAATAGATATCAAAAACTTGTGTTAGCAATGATGATTTCAAACATGAAGAGTAACACAATCATATATATAAAAGAGCATACCGGTTTTTTGGGTAGAACCATCAATCAGGGGCTGCACGTTGTAAATCAGTCCCTTAAATACCTCCATGATCTCCGTAGGGGTACGAAAAAGCTTCGTGAGCTTCCAGTATGCCTCTATTTCCACTGCATTATTAAACCAAGATCTCTCGTCATGTCAAGTTTAATTGAAGGCAATGAACTAATTGAATATGCAAAAATACATTCAAGGAAACTTGCATCATATCCTTGCAAATGAAACCACCAAGAAACTGACCTATTTGTTGTCTGCAAATTACTATCTGCCACTTGAGTTTGGTGAGGATGACGTTGAGCTTCTGAGAAAACTGGGATAGTTCCTGCTTCTTGTCACTGTAAATCGGGCAAACCATGGTCAATTTTAACTCTAGTGAGATATATATGGTAAATGAATTATTTCATTATTTTTATATTACCATAAACACATACTTTCTTAAATATATAATTAAGAGCATCTTAGCAAGCCTTAAGATATTTGTGATGTTAAGGCCATGTAATATTGAAGGATGAAGCCTGACTGCCTGGGAGAAGAATCCTCTCGGTTGATATCAACGAGAGAGGAGCTGGTCCCTTTAAAATGATTGGTAGAATTATAAAATAACAATTTTGTCCTTCACTTAAAGGAGATCAGTTACTCTCCGGTTGAAATAAACGGAGAGAATCCTATTCCGATTACCTGAGGGCATGCATCCCATCACTTCAAGAAAGGAAAAAAGAAAAAGAAAAAAAAGAACTTACTCATCGCTTGTAAGGCAACAGAGCTGAGTGGTGCTCGCTACAACAGTTAGAATAGCCCAGAAAACATCCACTGGGATATGGGCCATGCCTGTTGACAATGCTGGTTACATCCTTTGTGTCATATAGATTCGAAAGCTTCTCCAACTCAAAGATGCATTCAATCACTTCTAGAGTGGCTTTGATCACAGTGTTAAGTTCAATGAGTGCATGCCTATGGTTCTGCAAGGTTGGACCCTTTAAGACGACGGATACCCGCCTCAGGGTTCCCACAGATTTGGCAAGTAATTGGCCCGATGACTGACTCTCTGCAAGTAGCCAGAATTCCCCATAGTCAAAAGCGAAAGCCGCTAAAGTCAATACTGCTTTTGCATCCCAGGAATAGTTTGATAACTTGTTCAGTATTGAAATTGTTGTTTTGTATGCAGTTTCCTCTCCCGGAGCCTTGCATTGCATCTGACATTATATATTTTTTAATATCGTAAAATTGTCCATGCATGACGTCAATTAAATAGAAACCAAGAGGTTCGAGTATGCGATTGATCACCGTTATGCTTTTTGGGAAAGGGGAAAAAGAAATTTTCTTTTGTAATTACCTCGCTGGAAATGTGCTTCAGCGTACACAATGGTGGACTAAAAGTTGCTTTAGGGATCTTCTCCTCCAAGTGTTCCACGGCATCTTGGGATCCCTGCAGCGAATTGAGTCACGAGTCGTTAACAACCAAAAAAGACGCAGAAGATATATATATATATATATATATATATATATACGATCGAGGAGAAAATACTATATATATTAAAAGAAATGTACGTGGTACCATACCAGCACAATATTATCAGCGATCTGGGTAGCACGCTTAAGGATGTTCTTGACGACGATGAGAAGAGATTCAACATCAAACTTTTCATCATCGTGGACGTGGGTTGCATAAATTTGGTTCATGATCTCGTGGTCGGACAAGGTGAACAAGCTCAGGTTACCCTTCTTGGGTTGCAGTGAAAAAGCTAATACTACATTGCTTGCCATGTTGTGCATGTTACACACGACAAAAAGATGGGTTGAAAGCTTGGGTTTAGGGCAATAGAGAGGCAAAGATGGTTGATGTTGTTGCAACCTGCTGGGCTCGTCTACTTATATAGCCATAAGAGCGGTAAATCATAAAATCTTAAAAGTTACTAATTAGAAGGGCAATACGTTCAGATTAATCAATTAATCTGTAGTCAAAGGGCATGCAGAATTAATGCACGTGCATGGGTTGAAACATAGATCAGATATCTCTCTGTTTCGCACTTTGATCAGTTTGATGTAATATTCAACGGCTATATTATATACCTTTAGAAATTTATTAGCCACTTGAATGCCCAAAAACCATAGGAATATTAAAGGATTAGTACATTTAAAAAAAAAAATCCTAGTATCTCGGTTTACTTCACATGTCCCACATGCATGCCACTATAAAATATAATTGCAGATCTGAACAGTACCCAGCCAGCGAGCAATATTAGTCAAACCAATTTTGATAGGTACCAGGCCAGGGCTGACGTTATTCACATACGTCACAACAATTGCAAACGTGAAATTTAATTATGGTCATTGTTTATATATTAATTAGGAGAAGAAGTTAAAACATGAATGGCCGGGGAGTTTGATACTGTGATAGATTTTATAGATAAAAAAAGTGTGATTTTAAATCAAAGCACAGAAAATGTATAGTTTGAAAATGTGTTTTCAAAAAATTGTGACTTAAAATCATTAAAAAAAAGCATATGATTTTAAAGGGCAAACTACGATTATGCCAAATGTTTAACTGCATTTTGAAAATCTCATTTTCAAATTGCACATATTAAAATCATTATTTTTAAATCGCACTTTTTAAAATTGTAAAATCAAACTGATCCGAAGTTTCATTTATGCTATTCTCGTCTTTGTTTATAAATTAATTATGGTCCCTGTTTATGTAAAAATTAACTCTATTTTTTATATACTAATTATGGTCTTTGTTTAATGGTGCTAGCTATGCACTGATCTACATATATATACACACCATTAATATACCTAGCACTTTCAACTAACAATTGATTTATTTATTTTATTTTCTTTAATTTTTAACAAAGGCCAATTGGAACTATTACATTAACAATGTGAAATAGTTGTAATATAAAAATTTAATTTATAATAAATGTTTAATTGCAAGAAATCTATGAGATTGATAATTAACAAATTAAGATTGTCCTAAACATTCAAAAATTTATCAAAGCGTTGTTAAGTTACCTAGAGCTCAAAGTTGAGATTAATTTATGAAAGCTCATATTCGGAATTTTTGGATTTGTCTATTTCGCACATGCATGATTGGTCGTACCAAAAATAGTACTCGCCAATTGCACGAGTCGATTGTAGTAATGTGGCTGTGCAAGTGCGAGGTCGAACCCACAGAGAATCGTGTTTGTCGAAAACCAACTTTTAAACGCTTGAACTAATAAAATCTCAACCTAGTTCCAACATCGAGCAGGTGGCGTGTATAAAATTAAACTAAGCTAAATGCAATAAAATAAAGCAGAAAATAAAACTTAATTAAAAAGCGAAAAATAAAGAAATAAAATGCTAAGGTCCTAATCTACCTCACCATAATTTAATCAACATAAAACATGCCTAGTTCATACTTCAACAACGATTACGCTACTAGGCGTATTCTATTTGCTATTAATTAATGCATACGTCTGTCTATCGATTAAGCACTAATGCATGTCCTATTGTTGCTACGATCTTGTCGAACTACCCGAGGCAAACATTACAAGAGGTCACAACGGATAATGGTCCAAGACATATCCGATGTATCTCCTACGCAGGTAGTCGACGTTTAGCGATTTACAAAGCAACAATCAACGCAACCTTGTCACGAAATTGAATTGAAACGAACAAAGCAAAACAGTAAATAACGAGTATTAAACTAAGCATAAAATAAGTAGATAAAAACATGGTGAAGGGAAATAAGAGACTAAAGCAAAATAAATAAAAGCATTAAATTAAAGCGGCGTTTAGGAGTGTTTACAATGAAGAACGGGAGGTTTTGGGCCACAAAGGGCACCCAAGCGTCTCTCAAGCATAAAATAAAATGAAAACATAAGGTCCTATTTATAGGTGGCAGTCAGGAGTGCGTTACTACTGCGTTCAACGCACAGTTATTTGTGGTCGAATGCGGCGGCGTCGATTAAATAATCTGTGGCGGCTATAGTCAGTGTGCGTTGAACGTAGAGCACTGCGTTGAACGAGATAAGCTGCTAGGGCGGTGGGCATGCGTTCGACCCTCGCTCATGCGTGCGTGCGTGATTGCGTTGACGCACCCAAGTGCGTTGAACGCACTTGTGAGAATAAACTTCTTCGCTTGGTGCATTTGCCTTTTGCTAGCCATGTTTTAATGCAATGTCCTGCACAACACAAAATACTAAAACACTAAAATGATTAAATATTAACAATGCCAAAGGCCTAACGAATATAAATTAAGGGTCCAAATAAGCACTTTTAGGCACCGATCAATGATACAAGGTCGTGAAGTACTTTTTTAAGAAGCAGTAGTTATGGAATAAAGTGGAGCAGAGAAATATATATCTTAAGAAGTGAATTGTATTGTAAAGAATGAAAAATCAGCTATAAAAATAAAATAAAATAAAATGAATGCAGATATATATGAAGCACCCAATCGATCGAAAATATTATCTAGAGCTAAATTGGGCATATATAATAAAGATGACCTCCATGAATTCTAACATGAACATTAAAGTATATATTAATTATATATATATACGATCCATGACAAAGGCAATCAGGATGCCCTTTAATTTATTGTAGTGTTACACTACAACTTCTATCATACTACTAGTAGATCGACATATAATTAGTAGAGATATAGAGAGAGGTTGGCATCGATCTAATTATATTAATGCAGCCCGTTGATAGCACCATCAATGTGGCAACACTTGAAGCTAACATATATAGGTCTCCATGACGCGGGGACAATGTGGGCATTTCATATGCTCTGGCATCTTTCCAGCAGTGATTTGGATGTCAACACGGCAACATGGGCGATCCCCTTCAAGAACCTTGTCATGTTTCTCCTTAAAACAAGCTTCAAAAGCCAATCTCACGCACGTACTCCTTCCATTTTCCAAACTCATCTAAGACCTTAAGAATTGTAGTTCCAGCACCACTGACAACCACTTTAGACCCTTTGCTTAATAGCCCATCCACTCTCATTCTTGAAGGATAGCAACTTTTGGATATCTTGTGTCTCACTGTCATGTTCGGTCTCTTTGGAGAAGAAAAGCTTTCCATTTTGTTCCAAAAACGCCCTAGCGTCATCACATCATCGTCTCCTTTGCTGTCTTTTCCTATGCAGAACAACGTACTCTATGGAATCTTTTTCCTTTATCACTGGATCATTTGCTAGGGCAAGCGCTTTCTTGCCAAATTCTTGGATCCTTTTATTGTCCTTTCCTCCATAGAAGAAAATGTACTTATCCATTTTGATCTGATTGTACAAAACATGTCAAACCTCAAATTTCATTTCAATATATATATATGCACGTATGTTATGTAAACGAGCTTATAACTTGCGCAATGCACTAAATTTTTAAGGTTATATTATAATCGTACTTTTTATAAGTATTATAAAATTTACTTTTCATAATTGTAAGAAAAAAACTTGAATTTTGCTTAATCAAAACATTAATATAAAATTACAAATAATTTATAATATTGTTGGTATAATATAATACTTATTATATTTTGATATAAATAAAACTCAAAATTAAGAACATTCGAAAAAGTACTTTGGTTTTAGAAAAAAGTACACACGAGATTTTTTGTTATAGTTTAATTTCAAAATTTAAACACATTTTTATCAAACTTTTCATTATAGGTTGTAAAAATAAAAAATAAAAAATAAAAAAAAAACACATTTTTAAATAAAAAAATAACACATTTTTAAATAAAAAAGGCATATTAAAGGTTATACATAATATATTACTCAACATATAAATTTGGGTATGAGAGTGAATGACTTAGAAAAAAAAAAAAAAAGAGAGAGAGAGCGTTGAGAGAGAGGATAAATGAGAGATAGAGAATAAAAAAATATGAACGTTAATTTTTAAATGTTCAATTTTTAAAATAATGAGTTAAAAAATTGGTTTAGTCTTTTTTTTAAAAAAAAAAAAAAAAAAAAAGAGTTTACGCCTTCAAAAGAAGGTTTCGTCTATTATATATGATATATATGGTTTGATGTATATTATTTGTTTCCTTATTTGGATGGACATTGATAACGCCTAATTTATGAAATAATTTATATATAGAAAACTCTTGAAATATAATTAAACACCATTAATTACACTAATTTAATGATTTATTTTTACTTTAATTTTAAAATTTAAACATATAATTTTCATTATAAGTTAAAATGAACTCTTTAAATAAAAAAATTAAATATTTGTTCCTATAAGTATATATGATTTAAAATGAAGGTTAAATATCTAATACCCCCTTGGGGTTTTATAACTTTATTTTTTTCTTCCTATGGTTAGATTTTTATCATAGGAATTAAGTTCATGTAGTTTTGATAAAGGACAAAATTAGTCCATCCGTTAGTTGACCGTTAGTTAACTTAACGGAAGTCTAGTCACTGACACATAGACTAATTAGACAAGATGACACATGGCATAACTTGACACATCATCAATTCTGATTGTATATTAAGCTGCTACCTAATTTTTATTTTATTTTATTTTTTTTAAAAAAAACATATTACAAATTAAAATAGAATTGAGTTTTATTTTGTTAATTAAGATTTAAAACAAACAGATTACAAATTAAAATAGAGATTTGGGGTTTTATTTTGTTGATCAGGGTTTAAAACAAACAAAAAAAATAGATTTAACATTTAGACATAAAAATCTCAAATCTAAGAACCACGAACACATAGTACTTGGCGTCATCCCCACCCCAACCCCCATCTCTGGCACCCACCCACAGTTTCGGCGTTCGCCGAGACTCCGGCGAATTTGATTCCTCTCCAACCCAAACCCTTACCTTCACGACCTAACCCAAAAATAAATAAATAAATAAATAAAAAAGCTTTGGTGGAGAGTGGCGGCGATGGGGGTGGTATGTGAGGCCCACACACAGATGTAGAGAATGCACAGAAAACGCATCGGAAGAAGAAGTTGACATAAAAGACAGAGATAGGTTGAATAGATTCAGATATGTTAGATATGGCCGGCGGATGGGAAAGAAACAGTGTCAATTTCCAGGCAAGTGAGGGTGAAATGTGGGTCGGATTCTGATAGTCAAAGTTCATGAATCAAATTTAGGCGATGGTTTGTTTGAACCTGTGAAGTTCAACAATTGGGTGGTTCATGAGGTATCCAAATGGGCCCCAAATTTTGATTTGATTACAATGACTTATGCATGATTGATTGAATCATGATGAAGTGAACTTTCTGTCAGAGAAGATATGGGTGTTGGGTATGTCGCCGGAGAGTTGGGTTCGTCGGAGAAGGTTTTGTAGTTATTGATAGGGGCGTTGTGTTAGTCGTCGGAAAGTGGTGGGTTTCATTTGAGATTTGGTCGTGGAAGCTTGGGGTTGGGGACGAAGCTTCGTCGTTGGTTCGTGGAGATTTGGCCGGAGACGGGGGTTGGGTTGGGTTATGGAGGCAAGGGTTTGGGTTGAGGAGGAATCAAATTCCTGGAGTTTGGACAAACGTTGAAACTGTGGGTGGATGCCGGAGACGGGGGTTGGGGTGGGGATGACGCGGGTACTGTGCGTTCGTGATTCTTAGATTTGAGATTTTTATATTTAAATGTTAAATCCTTTTTTTTTTTAGACTCTGATTAACAAAATAAAACTCCAAATCTCTATTTTAATTTGTTATCTGTTTGTTTTAAATCCTTATTAACAAAATAAAATCCAGTTCTTTTTTTTTTTTTTTAAATAGGTGGTAGCTTGATATACAGTCATCATTGATGATGTGTCAAGTTATGCCACGTGTCATTTTGTCTAATTAGTCCACGTGTTAGTGACTGGACTTCTGTTAAGTCAACTGTAATACCTCGATAAAAGTAACCTTTATTTAGAAGATTCCCTTTTGACTGAACGCTTAAGCCCGGACCTTTAGTAGAGCTGCTGAGGCGAAAGCCTAACACCCTTAGCTTAACCTAATCACATTTGGATCCGCTAAGAGTAGACGTTTAACACTGACCCACAGGGGGGCGGATGTACGTTTCTGTCTGTAGTGTGGACGTACGATGGGGGACCACCAGACGTACGCTTTGCAAATAGTACACCGAATGTGCGTGGGACCACCAGACGTACACTACTTTTTGATATACCCTTTGGGTAATACTTGGACGTACGAGACACCCCTTGGACCAATGTGCACAAACCACCGAACGTACACTAGGGTTACCGGACGTCCGCTGCTCTATCAGGGAGTTGGTGGCATATTTTCTCTATAAATAGCCCACCCCTCCCCTTCATTCCTCACACCTTCTTCTTTCCCTGGTACGCCCCTAGGCTGCCAAGACCGTTCCTTGGTGTTTTGAGAGAGAAATTCATAAGAAAGAGCGTCGATGGAGAGTTCCGAGGAAAGGGAAACATGTCGGTGCTGAGCTTTAGGGTAAGTTCCGTTTCACTTTGTTTGTTATCATCTTGTTATCTTGTGGTTAAGCCTTAATACCAATTTCAACGTAATAATTGTGCTTCTTTTAGAATTATCAACATTTTCAAAGAGTTTCCACCAAAGGATTTGTAAAATTGTGATTTCTGTATGTCATTTTGTTAGCTTAGAGAGGGATTAGAGGCTGAGAATACCACTATTCTGTCTGAACCTTAAAGCAGTGTGCTTAACACCTGAGTGGAATACACTCTCAGGCGAGACACGTCGTAAGGCGAGAGCACTGTTCTTAAGCTTCATATGTATGCTCAAGCTTAGCCTTAACTTTAGGTTTCATAAGGCTTAAAATAATGGTGTTTTGTATCCGTTATAATAGGAAATAGCTTTGTCGGAGATTCACTCGAATTGCGAGGTAAGTAGACACTTACACCCTTTTTCTAAACGTGGGGATATGTATTGGTGACCATGTGTATGATATGAGCATGTTTACTTTCGTAATTACGGTAGCGCATGATTAAATAAATCACCAAGATGCATCGGGTACATGCGTGCGTATGAATGGCCATGGGCTTATTATATAGACTACATATTATGGTCAAATGTGTGCGTTATGTGAGGTTGTGGATCCATTGGTTTCGTGACCTTGATGCAACTATTCCCAATAGTTCGGTCACTACAGGATGGGACGTCACTAATTGGTGTGGGCCACTCGGGGTGGACCGATCGTGCCACTAGTGCTACGTACGGTATGTTATGCAATGGTCAGCATCGGCATTGTATTATAGGTCCCTCGGGACAACATCAACCTTGTTGAGAAGGGGTAATATCTCGGGAAGACCATGTATGTGAGTTATAACCTGTAAAGCATTATCTTTTTCTGCATCAAAACAAATAGGCAGTTATCGTCGTTTCTGCACCATAGAGCTTTAAAAACCTTGTAACCCATGAAATGGTGTATTAGTAGAGATAATGCCCTTTTTTGGTTAATGCTCGAATTGCACGTTTACTTTTATCAATTGGGCTCATGTCATAACTGCATGTGGGGTCTACTTACTAAGTCATTAGACTTACGAGGTTACTATTCCTTAGGTAAACTGATTTACTGTTGTGGAGACGGCTAGAGTTGCTTTTGCCCGACTAACTGTGCACTATCTCTAGTTATAGGTTTGTTTTAATTATCTAGTAGCTCTATGTTCTTACTTGATGAACCATAGTACTCAATTTATTCACCTTCCTTGCATTACTCGACAAGTTTTTAAATACAAGGGCGATGACTGTTGACCACTCATTGGTTCAACTGGGTGAATTGCCGTGACTCCAGGATTAACCAAGGCTAATTTTGGGGCGTTACATTATGGTATCGAGCATATTACTGCCACCGTAGCTGTGAATCTGACATAGTGTAGTAATTAGGATTGATCTTCAAAGAAATGGAGCCTAGGATAGGTTGAGATACCTTGTTTGGGTGCAAGCCATCGTAACGACCTATTTAATTGTTTGACTATTGGTATTCTGAGGCACTTGGTCTTGCTTCATACCCAAATGCGTAATGGTTGTAGACGCTTCTTGATTGTTCGGGAATGGCCAGTTGAGTTCAGGCCCTACACACATGGATACCAACCTCGCTCTAGTAAACACAGAAATTCAACCCAAGCTGACAAGAGGTCGGAACCTTTGCTTAAGCTTGGTGAAGAGAGGGAGATGCGTATAACAACTAAGAGGAGGACAGCTGTTCCTAAGCATCGCAGTATCTCGGCAATACAAGATTTTCCACCCATTCCCGGAAGATTTAACCCGTACCTCAGTAATGAACAGAAGTGGGCAATGCACACTCAACTGACTCAGATTTCTGACGAGTATGCCCAGTGGAAACAAGAGAAAATTCGACTGTTGAAGATGGGAGCATTACCCGAAGGATCTGACTGCCAGAGGACTGCATTTCTTTCCAGCATAGACAAGGATTATGAGACACTAGTTAAGGACGAGAAAGACCCATCCAAAAACTCGTATAAGGGGTAGTAGGTCTTGGGGTAGTAACCTCTAGGTGTTAGATAGTTAGGTTTTCCCTCACCCTTAGCAGTGGTGAGTTTTGGTATCTAAACGACTGGGGTTGGTTGTAGTACACAAAGAAGGTTTTCACTGTACCCCAAATTTCAGAAATAAAATCTTTGTAACTTACCTTGTTGTTCTAACTTATGTGCCTTGCAAACTTTCTAAGAGTTTTTTTTTTTTAAAAAAAAAAAAAATCGTTTTTAGGGTTATGCGAACATACGCCCCCGATGACGGACGTACGCCATTAACCCAACGTTTTTGAAAGGGGCGGAACGTCCTCAAACCCTATTCATTTGGTTTTTCTCTCGTTTTCTCTCCACCCAAACAATTTCAAGTACATTTTCGGCCAAGTCTCTCAAGGTTTCAAAGGGTTTCAACTTTGTTTCCAAGATCAAACCAAGGTAAGAAGATTTTTCCCAACTTTTCAAGGGTTTCGCAATTTTAGGGTTTTTTTTTTTTAATCTTCGAAATTTCTTGCATTTTGCATTCTAGCTGACTTGGTTGTGAACTAGGATCGTGATGTGGACTTGATGTGCATGCATTTGTGGCATTTTTCCCTTTGAAATCATGCCCATTCGGATTTTTGGAATTTTTCCCCAATTTCCGAAACCCTTGAGATTTGATGGACTTCTTCGTGCAATTGATGCATGAAAAGAGTTCTAAATCACTTTGTGATGACCTAGGAATGAGACTCATACTGCCCATTGACCCAATTTGATCAATTTTGAGAAACCCCAAACCCTAATTTTTGAAATTGGGGGTTTTTACCAAGAATCGGGTTTTGTCGATTTTGAAGCTCCCATTTGGTCATTTGGACCAATTGAACCCCCAAAACTTGAATTTGAAACCCGATCTACGATCCCAACACCTAAGTTCAAAAATTTGCCCAACCGGCCAAATTTACCAAAATACCCCTCACTTACAATGGGTAGGATCTTGCCTTAAATACAAGGGGACCTCTCGTGATTTCCTTGAAACTTAATAACATTAGGTACCTTGAGTCTTCTTGTGCCTGCAGTGAGGTCAAACCAAAAATCTACTGGTTGATTTCGGTTAACCCAAACCCTAGTTCTTGAATTTAGGGATTTTTGCCTAAGTTCGGGTTTTTACGATTTATTGATTTATTTGGGTCATTTGGACCAACTGAGACCTAATGATTGTAACCGAGACTCCAATGTTTAATTTGGGCCATCTACCCAAAATTTCTACCCGATCATGTAAAATTACCAAAATACCCTTCCTCTTCTAGAAAGGAGTAATTGTGACCTTTTGAACTTATTGGATTCCAATGCACCTAGAGTCATTGCTAGGTGCTTATTAACTATCTAGCTAACCAAATTTTTGGACACCGTGAGATACCTGAAATTTTCGGCATCATTTGATCGAATCCGCCAACATACCTTTGTTTTCTCTTCCTGAAACCTACATATTAGGGCATGTAGAAATAAGACCTTGCATAGGGAGGGTTTTGCATGAGAATTCTGCGTCGTTATTAATAGGAAATTTTCATGCAAGACGATGGTGTGACATGCGCCGTTGAGGCGCTTCTTCTTCACCAAGATGTCACGTGCGCACCATTCGGGATGCTCAGGACCCTGAGTCTAAGCCAAAGATTGCCATGGACGTTGACACCAAGAGTGACGACATTGCTGGAGGTAGGCCAATCCCTGGTGAGCCGATTCGTGAGGGTAGCACCGCCACGGACATGGATGATGATGACTTGGTATATGACCACACCCGTTTTCGGTGGGATAAGGTCAGGCACCGATACACTCGCTACTACCATGGACGCTGGATCATCATAGAGAGAGGAGCCGCCATAGAGGAGTTCTGATGCGCGAGAGTACGGGCAAAGGCTTTGGATGCGAGGATGGACTAGCATGGCAGAGGATCACCACCCTACAATAGAGGCCATAGTGCGGGAGTTCTACATGAACCTTCATCAGAGACGCGGTGATTCATTCCGTACCTGGCTTAGGGGGAAAGCGATAGAGGTGACCCCTACACTCATTAGCGAGATCACCGGAGTACCTCATGTTCGTGACCCGGTTCACCCTTACCCGATCGATCATCTCCCTGCCAGAGCCGACCTGATGGCATGTTTCACCGAAGTGCGTCCTAACTAGATGGAGCTAGAGGGGGAGGGTAGCTTCTAGATGAGCGACTTTAGCAACGATGTCCGTTGCATTTATCACATCCTGGCCAGCAGAGTACTCCTGGTCATCAGCCACACGATGATCACTATAGAGAGGGCACGTTGCCTATACGCTATGCTGACCGAGGCTCTTATTGACTAAAGTTCCGTGGTCACTACCACCATGATGTATGTCCGACTTTTGGACAAGGGCTTTGCATTACCATACGGAGCCCCGATTACCCGGATCACGGAGCACACTAGGGTAGACATGACAGGATTGAGAGAGATCCAACCGCAGAAGGGAGCCATGGGCGTACGTTTCCTCAACGCGAGCTGTGCACACTTGAGGAGGCGGTAGGAGCCGAGGGCACGCACGAGGCGCCAACTAGAGTTGGCAGAGAGCACCATTAGGATAGAGGAGCTTAGATCATCTGAGGACACGTTGACATATAAGAGGAGGATCTACAAGAGGCCCTCCAGCACTAGAGAGCTAGAGCCGATGATCGTGCTGCCCTAGACTAGCTATGCGATCATCTCATGGGGCCATTAGATGTCGAGAGATTATGGCATCCCTAGCTCCGAGAGAGACGAGGGAGCCAGTGCGAGGGGAGTCTAGTGCTCGTGGGAGCCACAGAGGGAGCCCAAGTGTGAGAGGGACACCGGGCGCGAGAGTCCGAGTAACTCGAGGACGACCCACACAGTTTAGTGCAGCCTGATATCTCGTTAGGGATTTACCTTTTCGGTTAAGTCCACCGTGGCGGTGGCAATTTTGATGTATCCTGCTATAGTTTAAGTCCACCACTTTTAGGGTGGCAATTTTGTCTTGTATATATTCATGACTCTTACGTTTGATGGATGAAGTGATGTTTACTGATCTGTTTTACTTTCCTATTAGGAATTGCAGAGTGTGATTTAGCATGTTTTCCTTGCCATTTCTGAATCACAACGTTTTAAAAACTTATTATTATTTCAAAAACATTTCTTTCAAAAACGTGAATTTTACCTTTGTTGAGGGAGCCCTAAATTTCGAGGACGAAATTTTGATAAGGAGGGGAGAGTGTAATACCCCGATAAAAGTAACCTTTATTTAGAAGATTCCCTTTTGACTGAACGCTTAATTCCGAACCTTTAGTAGAGCCATTGAAGCGAAAGCCTAACACCCTTAGCTTAACCTAATCACATTTGGATCCGCTAGGAGTAGAAGTTTAACACTGACCCACAGGGGGGCGGACGTATGCTAGGTCTAGTGGACATACACTTTTGTCTATAGTGCGAACTTATGATGGGGGACCACTGGACGTATGCTCTGTAAATAGTACACCAGACGTATGCTACTTTTTGGTATACCATTTGGGTAATACCTGGACGTACGAGACACCCCTTGGACCAATGTGCACAGACCACCGGACGTACGCTAGGGTTGCCGGACGTCAGTTTGTCGTGGAGTTGGTGGATTTTCTCTATAAATAGCTTGCCCTCCCTTAGTTCCTCACACCTTCTTCTTCCTGGTATGCCCTAGGCTGCCAAGGTCGTTTCTTGGTGTTTTGAGAGAAATTCATAAGAAAGAGCGTCGACGGAGAGTTAGGAAAGGAAACATGTCGGTCGAGCTTTGGGGTAAGCTCCATTTTGCTTTGTTGTTATCATCTTGTTATCTTGTGGTTAAGCCTTAATGTGATTTCAACGTAGTAATTGTGCTTCTTTAGAATTATCAACATTTTCAAAGAGTTTCCACCAAAGGATTTGTAAAATTGTGATTTCTGCGTTGCATGTCTTGTTTTGTTAGCTTAGAGAGGGATTAGAGGCACGAGAATACCACTTTGAACCTTAAAAACAAAGTGTGCTTAACTTAATCGAGCGGACTTACGCTCTCGAGGGCGGACATACAGTCAGAAGGCAGAGCACCTGTTCTTAAGCTTCATACGTGTACGCTCTAGCTTAGCCTTAACTTTAGGTTTCATAAGGCTTAAAATGACGGTGTTTTGTATCCGTTATAACAAGAAATAGCTTTGTCGAAGGATTCACTCGAATGTACGAGGTAAGTAGACACTTACACCCCTTTTTCATAAACCGTGGAATATGTCAACTGATTGACTATGTGTATGATATGAGCATGTTTACTTTCTGTATTTACTCGGTAACTGCATGATTAAATAAATCACCAAGATGCATCGTAAGACATGGTACGCTGATACGTGCGGTATGAACGGCCATGGGCTTATTATATAGACTACGTATTATGGTCAAATGTGTGTGTTATGTGAGGGATGTGGATCCATTGGTTTCGTGACCTTGATGCAACCATTTCCAATGGTTCAGTCACTACAAGATGGACGTCACTAGTTGGTGTGGCCACTGTGGTCGGACCCGATCGTGCCACTAGTGCTACGTGTATTTATGTTATGCAATGGCTGGGCAATCGGCATTGTATTATAGATCCCTCGAGACAGCATCAACCCTACTAAGAAGGGGTAATACCTCAGGTAGACCATGTATGTGAGTTATAACCTGTAAAGCATTATCTTTTTCTGCATCAAAACAAATAGGCAATTATCGCCGTTTTTACACCGTAGAGCTTTAAAAACCTTGTAACCCATAAAATGGTGTATTAGCAGAGATAATACCCTCTTTTGGTTAATGCTCGAATTGCACATTTACTTTTATCAATTGGGCTCATGTCATAACTGCATGTGGGGTCTACTTACTAAATTATTAGACTTACGCGGTTACTATTCCTTAGGTAAACTAATTTACTGTTGTGGAGACGGCTAGAGTTGCTCTTGCCCGACCGACTGTGCACTATCTCTAGTTACAGGTTTGTTTTAATTATCTAGTAGCTCCATGTTCTTACTTGATGAACCATAGTACTCTCAGATTTATTCACCTTCCTCGCATTATTCTAACAAGTTTTTAAATACAAGGGCGATGACCTGTTTGACCTCTCATTGGTTCAACTGGGTGAATTGCCAGTGACTCCACCGAATTAGCCAAGGCTAATTTTGGGGGCGTTACATCAACTGACGGTTAACTAACGGATAGACTAATTTGGTCCTTTATCAAAACCACATGGACCCCCTCTGTGATAAAAATCAAACCTTAGAGATAAAAAAATAAAGTTATAAAACTCCAATGAGGTATTAGGTATTTAAACCTTAAAATGAATAGCATAAAGAAAAAATTAGCAAGAATAATACATGAATTATAATATAGTTAACGCAGTTAATGATGCCAATTAATGACATGTGGATTATATTGAAATAATTAACGCAATTAATGATGGAAAATGATCGTCTTCAGTTGAACTAAAACCGGATACAAGCCGGTTCGCGGTTGAGATTTTTTTTAAAACAATCTGAGACTAACAATTGGCCACGTTTTATGAAATAAAGTTAACGGGTGTGACCGTGAGAGGCCAATGCTTGGCGCCATTCGCCCACTTAGTGGCATTAAAAAACTACCCGCATTTATCGTATCACTCAAAAAAAATTTCCCCCAAACCTTTGTTCCTCTCTCCCATACCTTGATTCTCCCTCTCCTCCACACTATGCTCCTCTCAGTCGACAGATCAGTGACCCCTTCACGTGATGCCAAATCATCGATGGAAAGCACAAACCACCATATGCCATAAACCCACAAGAACTGTACAGTCTGTACACCGCCATGCCCACAGCCACCGTACACTGCTGATAAACCACGCCGAACGAAGCACCACTGTCGAAGAATATCCAAGCTAGAGGTAAGCTTCTCTCTCTCTTTCCTTTGGTAGTGTGACCAGATCTAGCTTTTTCTTCCATTTTTTTTCCTCTGTTGTACATAAAAACTTGGCCTCTTGATTCAACTAAGAAGAAACATATATCATTATTGGAAAAAAAAATACTTTTGGTTTGTTGGCAGAGAGTGCAGAGGAAGCGTGCGTGCGTGTGACTGTGAGAGATATAAGTGGGAAAGTTAGGATTTTTAGTAAATATTTGAATTTATCGTTAACAGTATCAAGGACATTCTGGATTTTTTTAAGCGTTTGATTTGCCTTTTTTACTTCTAACTGTTCATCTGATTGTATTAACTTTTTTTCTTTTTTTTTTTTGGTGATTTTTTTATGATAATTAAATCTCTTTCAAAATGTTTTAAAAAATTTCTAGTTTGTTGGACGGATGGCTGAATAGCACAAGATGTTGAGATGATGAAGGATCTCATGATTCCACTTGGCAAGACTCGAGCTCCTTATTTCTCATCTCAAGTGGAGCTTGATGGAAAAGAAATGATAGAAAGCATTGTTTCCTTATGCAATTGCTACATTGAATGCTAGTCTCTGCTGAAGGTTCTAGATATTTCTCATTGGATGGGTTCGCCATGTTGCTACTCAAGTATAGGTAGCATGAATCAAACTTGAATGATCAAATGGTGATTGGGTTTACTTAACTGGCAAGATAATGATTGAATATCTCAACCATTTAAGAAGGTTTCCCGGTTAGAGTACGTTTATGGTTTTCAAATGAAATTGAATGACTGCTTCCAACAAATGCTTGTAGAAACAATTTATAAACAATTTTCAGATATAACATAAATGGGAAGTTGATTACATCTCCCTCGTGAGAGATGTAGATAATTTTGAGTTTGAAATAAAATTCAATCCTCTTAAATAATAAAAAAGAATGTACTTATCACAAATTGCCTATAAAGGATATGAGACATTCATTATGTAGAGTTGTGACTTGTTTTCACAAGTCTTACCACACGTGGACCCAGCCTTTACGGCTTCATTTATTTCCCAATTGCTCTTTTGTCTCTCATTTATTTTATTCTTCTAGAAGCTTTGACATTTTGCCTTTGTTGGTTGAACCATCCGGTTATTAAAGAAAAAGAGAAGAAGGCGGAAGCTGAAAAAAAAGAGAGAGAAAAATAGAAGAAAGGCAGCGCAGAGAGCAGCTCCGTGAGGAAAAAGAGAGACTTTGTTACAGAATCATATACACCCATTTTATCATCGGTTTGATCTCACTTTTGTAGTGCTTTTATGCTTAGAGAATTTTAGAGAATATTTTCTCTTTTGTATTTAATTCTCTTTTGTGTATTTGTGAGATTGGGTGTATTGGGGGCTATTGGATTTGAGTGGTTGTATTTGTACCACACTTTGTACTCCACCTTTTGATAGTGACTTTCTCCTTGATCGTCTCCGCTAGTGAATGTAGGCATATTTTGCCGAACCACTTAAATTTTGGTGTCTTGTGGCTGTGTTGTTTTTTTATTCTGCACTTTCTATTTCTTTTTGTTGATCTTGGAATTCGCATTTGTCACAACAAACTGGTATCGAGCTAGATCTTTATTTTGTGGATGGCTCTGCAAAATTTGAAATAGAGAAGTTTGATGGTCGAATAGTTTCAGCCTTTGGCGCATCAAGATCTGAGCTTTGTTACGACAACAAGGATTGGCGAAGGTTTTGGAACCACAAGAGGAGAAAATTGGTATTTCGCAATTGATGAAATTTTGGAACGTGGAGAACTTGAAGAAAAGCCCACAGATGATTTTGTTGTCTCTCTGATGGAGTTTTGAGAGAAGTTGCCGATGAAGAAACTACCTGGACTTTGGAAGAAGCGAGAGCTTGTACATGAAGAAATCCCTCACTAACCGCTTTATTTAAGCAACGTTATATACCCTCAGGATGTGAAGGTACGCCTCTTTGTGATCATCTTGATTACTTTAATAGAATTATTTTGGATATGAAAATATTGATATTAAAGTAGATGATGAGGATCAAGCAACGATTTTGTTATGTTCACTACCGGATTCATTTGATAATTTTGTTAATTCAATGTTGTATGGTAGAGATACCATCTCCTTAGGCGATGTTAACTGCTTTGAATTCTATGGAGTTGAGGACAAAATTGAATAGTAAAGGTAGTGATAATCAGTCAGAGGGTTTATTTGTTAAGGGTCGTTCAGAAAATTCTTCTAATTTTAGAGGTCGATCCAGTGAGAGGGATTCGGGTAAAGGTAAATCAAGAGGCCGATCACAGTCCAAGTCCAAGAAGAAAGTAAAGTGTTATTATTGTAAAAAGTATGGGCATTATAAATCCGAGTGTCCGTTGAAAAATAAAGAGGAAGGTGACAAGCAAAATTCTCTTCTGGCTGGTGTTGTCAAAGAAAATTCTAAGGGTTCAGACCTTGTTCTTGCAATTTCCACTTCTGATGATCGTTCTAACGACAAGTGGGTCCTTGATACTGCTTGTACATTTCATATGTCCCCTAAAAGGGATTGGTTTACTACCTATGATTCAGTCAATGGTGGTTCAGTCTTGATGGGAAATAATGTTGCCTGCAAGATTGTTGGTATTGGTACAATCAGGATTAGGATGCATGATGGGATTGTGAGGACTTTGACAAATGTTCGACATATACCAGATTTGAAGAAAAATCTTATTTCATTGGGCACTTTGGACTCCCTTGGATACAAGTATACCGGTGAAGGTGGAGTCATTCGGGTTAGCAAAGGCTCATTGGTTATAATGAAAGGTAACAAGGTTGATGGCCTCTACTTTCTTCAAGGTAGTACGGTAACAGGTTCAGCTGCTGTATCTTCTTCAGATGATCCAGATTCAGACACTACTCATTTATGGCATATGCGGTTGGGCCATATGAGTGAGAGGGGTATGACAATCCTGAGCAAACAGGGTTTGCTTTGTGACCAGAAAACAGGATCTCTTGACTTTTGTGAGCATTGTGTGTTTGGGAAACAGTGCAGAGTCAAGTTCAGTACAGGCATCCATAGCACAGGTGGTACATTGGATTATATCCATTCAGATCTATGGGGTCCCTCTCAGGTTCCATCAAAGGGTGGTGCTCGATATTTTGTTTCATTTATTGATGATTATTCGAGAAAAGTCTGGTGTATTTTTTGAAGAAGAAAAGTGATGTGTTTGTCACTTTCAAGCAATGGAAGACATTAATTGAGAATCAGATTGGGAAGAAAATCAAGCGACTCAGAACAGACAACGGCATGGAATTTTGTGGTGGTGAATTTAATAAATTCTGCAAGGATGAAGGCATCGCTAGACATCGCACAGTTAGTCATACTCCACAAAGAAATGGGGTCATGAGCGGATGATGAACAGGACTCTCTTGGAGAGAGCGCGTTGCTTACTTTCAAATGCCGGGTTGTCTAGAGATTTTTGGGCTGAGGTCAAATATCGCTTGCTATTTGGTCAACTGCTTCTCCATCAACAGCCATTGATTGTAAAACTCCTTATGAGGTATGGTCTGCATACGCTGATTATTCAATTTTAAAAACTTTTGGTTGTCCTTATTGTCATGTGAATGATGGTAAGCTTGAGCCTAGGTCAAAGAAATGTATATTTCTAGGCTATGGATGGGGTGAAGGGATATAGATTGTGGTGTTCTGATCCTAAATCACCTAAGTTTATAATCGAGAGATGTTGTATTTGATGAATCTGCCATGCTTCACCCGAGAAAGGAGTCTGTTGTTTTTGCAAGAAAGGAGCAGGGTTCTAGTAAGGAGGTGGAGCTTCAGGTGGAGGCTTCACTGAGGGTACAAGATAGCACTCAAGATCACTGTTCTGGATGTTCATGATTCCAGCCTGATGATGATGATCCACAAGAAGAGCGGTAGACAGAAGAGGCAGATTAGGCCACCTTATAGATATGGCTATGCAGATTTGGTAGCATATGCACTTACTGTGGCAATGGACATTGCAGTCCAAGAGCCTTCCACTTACTCAGAAGCTGTCACAAGAGGTGAGTCTGCACAATGGGTTGTTGCCATGAATGAGGAGATTGAGTCTCTTCATAAGAACCAAACATGGGAATTGGTGAAATTGCCTAAAGGCGCTAAAACTATTGGTTGCAAATGGATCTTCAAGAAAAATGAAGGAATCCCAGGTATTGAAGATGCAAGGTTTAAGGCACGTTTGGTAGCAAAAGGCTATAGTCAAAGAGAAGGTATGGACTTTAATGAAGTTTTCTCTCCTGTTGTTAGACATAGTTCTATTCGTGTTTTGCTTGCCATGGTTGCTCTATATGATTTGGAGCTTGAGCAACTTGATGTGAAAACTACATTTTTGCATAGTGAGCTTGAGGAAGCTATTTACATGCATCAGCCAAAGGGGTTCATTATTGAAGGCAAAGAAGATCATGTTTGTCAGTTGAGGAGGTCGTTGTATGGTTTAAAACAATCTCCAAGACAGTGGTACAAGCGCTTTGACAGCTTTATGATTGGACATGGTTACACAAGAAGTAGCTATGACAGCTGTGTGTATTATAGGCAATTAGCTGATGGTTCTTTTGTTTATTTGCTACTCTATGTGGATGACATGCTTATTGCTGCTAAAAGCATGTTGGAAATTAAAAGATTGAAATCTTTGTTGGGTGATGAGTTTGAAATGAAGGATTTGGGTGCTGCAAAGAAAATCCTTGGTATGGAGATTCACAGGGATAGAAAAGCGGGAAAGTTGTACTTGTCACAGGAAAAGTACATTGAGAAAGTACTTGAACGCTTTGGTATGCATAATTCTAAACCAGTGAGTACTCCACTTGGCGCTCATTTCAGACTTTTAGCAGCATTAGCGCCACAGAGTGAGGAGGAGGAGCAGTTCATGTCACGTGTTCCTTACTCCGGCGCGATTAAGAGCATCATGTATGCTATGGTGTGCACTCGCCGTCAATATTTCATGCAATGGGTTGTTAGTCGCTACATGGCTAATCCGGCAAGGTTCACCGCGTGAAATGGATACTCCGTTATTTACGGGCACTACAGATGTTGGCTTAGTTTATGATAGAGGCAAGGGTATCGGCCCAGTGTCATTGGTTATGTTGATTCAGATTATCGGTGATTTGGATAAGAGAAGATCTCGTGTGTTTTGTTTTCACTCTTGGTGTGCCATTAGTTGAAAGCGACTTTTACGACGGTTGCTTTGTCCACTACGGAGGCAGAGTATATGGCAGCAGAGGCAAAGTGAAAGAAGCAATTTGGCTTAGAGGTTTGGTTAGTGATCTGGGTTTGCAGCAGGATGATACTGTTGTATTTTGTGATAGCCAGAGCGCAATTCATTTGACCAAAAATCAAATGTATCATGAGAGGACCAAACATATTGATGTCGATATCATTTTCTTCGGGAGGTCGTGACACAAGGTGATATCACAGTGAAGAAAATTGCTACTGGAAAATCCAGCAGACATGTTGACTAAGCCACTTCAGATACTCAAGTTCAAGCATTGCTTGGGCTTGATTGGTATTGTAGCTTGTAATTACCCTTAGGGGTGTTGGAGGAGACATCTAGAGGAAATTTGAGACTTGTTGAAATACAAGTCAAGGTGGAGATTTGTGTTATGACTTGTTTTTCAACAAGTCTTACCGTGGACCCCACATTTTGCTGATGTGTTTCTTTATTTCACGCAATTGCCCTTTTGTCTCTCATTTATTTTATTCTTCTAGAAGCTTTGACAAAATGGGTTTGTTGGTTGAACTCATTCATGGTTATTAAAGAAGGCAGCAAGACTTGGCTTAGAAGAAGTTTTGAAAAAATAGAGGCTATTTTAAGAACAGAGAGAGAGCGACTCCGTTGAGGAAGAAGAGAGACTTTGTTGCGAAATCATATACACCCATTTTATCATCGGTTTGATCTCACTTTTGTAGTGCTTTTATGCTTAGAGAATTTTAGAGAATATATTTCTCTTTGTATTTAATTCTTTTTGTGTATTTGTGAGATTGGGTGTATTGGGGGCTATTGGATTTGAGTGGTTGTATTTGTACCACACTTTGTACTCCACCTTTTGATAGTGAATTTCTCCTGGATCGTCTCCGCCAGTGGATGTAGGCATATTTTGCCGAACCACTTAAATCTTGGTGTCTTGTGGCTGTGTTGTTTTTTTATTCTGCATTTTCTATTTCTTTGTTGATCTTGGAATTCGCATTTGTCACAACACATTAACTAAACATGAAAGTCATGGATAAATGAGGCGAACGCTTACATGATTTACTCACAACCACTGTATTTACAAGACCACACAATTCTCTTTCTTTTGGTAAGTTCAATGAAACTTTAAAAACTTCAAAACTTATAAATACTGTAAGTTCTTGTTGGTGTAATTCAATAAGCAAAATGGTGATCAAAAGTGCTGTCGCTTGGACGAGAAGAAAGGCCTTCCGGACGCTCAAAGAATTATATTTTTCTAGAGAGCCTCGTCTGCAATCTTGTCTACAAGCCTGTCCAAACGAGCTCGATAAACAAGAATTCCCGAGAGCCTCGTCTGCAGTGTCGTCTAAAATTCCCGGATGATGTTTACTAAAAAGGCCATATTTAGAGTTGTAGGACTCAGATTGGAGCAAGTTTTATGGCATTGGAAAGCTAACTCAAATATCTACAAAGTCATGTTTCACGAGGATTAGCTAATTCCAATGTTTACTAAGTCAAAATGAGTCATAAAGAGAAGTCGGCAGAATAGCTCGTCTGCAATCTTGTTTGGATGAGACTGTAGACGAGCATGTGTTAAAAACACTTTTTGGACGTGTTTTATTGCCCAGTCCAGACGGCAACTATTCCCTTCTGGACGCCGCCTACTTGTAACAGTTTTAAATGAATTGAAACTGCTTCCTAGGTCTAGGGATGATGGGGCTATTATAAATACACATCTATAGAAAGAGAGAGGCACGAATTTTCACCCCCAGAGAGTTTGTGAGAGGCTGTGCTTAAAGAGAGAATCATTTGTGAGCCTTGTTGTTCCTCTTAGAGGATCTTTGTTAGTTTGTTTGTGAGCGTAATTGAGAAGTCTATCAGAAGAGTCCGGTAAAGGAGAATCACGTTGAAGAAGATTGTGAGCAAGGAGACGAGTTGGAGGCTTGTCGATCTTACAGAGCCAAAGCCTTGCAAAGGGTTGTAAGTATTCCTAGTGTCTGTAATCTCTGGATAATCTTTTGATAGTGATTTTCTGGGTTTGGCTACCCCGGAGAGGTTTTACTTTTAAATTTGTTTCTAAAAGGTTTCCTCTTCGTTACCAAAATCTGTGTTTGATTTTTCATATTTTGGTGATTGCTTGCTTAGATTTAAATATCCGTTAATTCTGTATAAACTGTGATATTTATCTGTTTAGCGTTTTTTAATTGGTATCAGAGCAGGTTCACTCTGTTTGGATTAATTTCCTGAGTGTGATCCCTATTTATTGTTTAAAATGTCTCAAACCCTTAACACTGTGCCTAACTTTGATGGATCAAATTATGGCTATTGAAGTCTCATATGAGATTTTCTTAAAATCAATAGATGTTTGGTTTGTTATTGAATGGATTTCAAGCTCCAGAGGCCGACAGCTGAATGGTCTATTGCTGAAAACAAATCTGTGTGAATGACAAAGCTATGAATGTTTACTTAGCAATTTCACAAACTGAGCACTTTAGAATTTCAAATTGTGATAGTGCCAAAGATGCATGGGAGATTTTAGAAACTACTTATGAAGGAACAAATCTTGTTAAAGCTGCAAAACTTCAAATGTTAGTTTCTAAGTTTGAGAAAATTGAAATGTTAGAGGATGAGACTTTTAATGACTTCTTTGGTAAACTTAGTGAAATTAGAAACTCCATGATAAATCTAGGAAAGAAAGTTTCTGACACTAAGATAGTTAGAAAGGTTATGAGATCACTCCCTGAAAGATTCAAAATGAAGGTAACAGCCATTGAGTCATGCACTGATCTGGAAACCATGAGGATAGAAGAGTTAGTTGGTGCCTTGCAAACTTATGAGTTTTCTTTGTCTAAACCTAGAAATAATAAGGATCTTGCCCTTAGAACTCTTAGGAAGAACTCTGACGAGTTATCTGATGAGGAACCAAGTGATGAGGAACTTGCCTTGGTAGCTAGAAAGTTCTATAAGTTTAGATATCGAATTCCCAAGAGTTTTGAAATGCTAGAAGAAAGAGACCCACGTGGTCCAAAATGTTATGAGTGCTCTGGCTATGGTCATTTGCGCAAGGATTGTGCTAACCTCATGAGTAATAAACCAAACGATAAAAAAGCCTTCAATATTACCATGAGTGACACTGATGAGGAGGTTCTTAATGATTCTCCAAATTATGTAGCGTTTGGTGCTTCCTATGATTCTGATGATTCTAATCAATTAGAAGTTCAGTCTGCTTATGAAAATGAATCAAATAGGGTTAGTGACCTTCAAAACTCCTTTGACAATTTGAAGGAAAATTTTTCTACACTTAGAAATACTAACCTAAAAATTGTTAAGGATGTCAAGAATCTTGAACTTAAAAGGGATAATTTGCTGAAAGAATTGAGTGATTCACATGCTGTTTGCAATTCTCTGAAATCTGAAAATCATATGTTGATTGCTAAGAATAAATCCCTCCAAAATGATTTGATTGAAACTAGAAATCACTTGAGTACTTTCTCTAGTGAAAAGTTTAATCAAATGTTGCATGCTCAGAAGCGTTCTAGTGACAGATTTGGTTTAGGATTTGATAAAACTGCATCTTGTTCTTCTAACCATGCTCTTACTTCAAAGATTGTGTTTGTTAAACCAGTTAAAATGGAAGAATCCTCAGGTGAAGGAAAGCCAGCAGTTTCTTTGACTCGGCAAGGTAAGAAAGGTAAGAAAAATTCTTTTGTACTTAATGCATCTGTACCTAAGCCTAAAGTCGTGCATCCTCCTAGGAAATTACCTTCTCAAAGGTTTGTCTCTACATGCCATCATTGTGGAAAAGTGGGTCACATTCGACCTCATTGTTTTAATTTGAAACCTCATATGCAGAAGAATAAAAATTCTGTATCTAGGAAAGAGTGTGAGGGTTTGGTCACGATGATGAAGGAGTGCTATCTAGGTTAGACCAGTTTGAAAAGTCCATAAACCTAGACCTAAGATCACTCAAGTGTGGGTTAGAAGGATGATACCATTCACCCATTGAGGGGAGTGGTAATGAACTCACCTTATTTTAGGTGAGCCAACATGTCTAGGATTGTTTTAATGTTTATCCTTGCATTTCCTAGAGCATGTTGTTTTTGTTTTTGTTTTGTTAATTTTTTTTTGTGTGCATTTTTTTTTTGTTAAAATTTCAAAAGACAAAAATATGTTTAGTTAGTTGTTTTTCTTTCTTCTTTTGTCTTATGCACCTAGATAGTCCATTAAATTCTCATGTTTCCTTTATGAATTTAATCTCTTGCGTCTTGGAATGTTCTTAATATGCATGAGATGAACTTTTGTTCAATGGACTTGTTATTGTGGTTACCTAAAGCCTGAGCTTATCTGGTACGTTTTGCCTATGCTTAATCTCTTGTGCACATTTAAGCTTATATTTTTTTTGGGGTAACCATATGAGGTTTTTGACTAGTATTTGTTTCAAATTGACCATTTGCTAGTTGAACCTAGGGCTTAAAAATTTCCTGCTTTCTTGGTTGTTATAAGCACCACATGTTTAAAGACACTTTCTCATAGAGAAAAAGAAACAAAATAGTGAAACAAATAAAATCAAAAGATCATATTCCAAAAGGAATTTATTTCACTGTGTCAAACTTGTGCAAATTGTTTTACAATGAGAAATGTATAGGATGAGAGTGGCTAGGCCCTAGTATGATAAGGTTTGACTTTTGATCTGAGATACTTGTCAAAACCTCATGGTGGTGAAACTCCAATTTTTTGATGGCTCACACACACTACACACAAGCATGGGTTGAATGAAACATTTTTATTTGGCTTGGGTTAAACAATTTCAATGTCTTGTTGTCACTTCAAATCTCATGTATATTTTGTATATTTGGAGCATGTTTGGGTTATTCATTGCTGAAATTCATGAGTCTTTGATGTATTTATCATGTGTGTTCATTTGACCTCTTGAAGGGGAGAAACATTTTTCATTTCAAGTTGCTTGTTGTTTTTTGAGCCATATATTGAGGGGGAGTTTTTGTTATTCATGATCTTGCTTTATCTTCATGCATTTTCCTATATGTGATCATGAGTTGTGTTTACACTTTTCCTGTTCCACATATGTTTTGATGATTTTTGTTGAGTGTTTCAGGAAACATGATACCTTTTATCAATTTGTGACAAAAAGGGGGAGTAAAAATTGGGGATTGATGGATGACTTGTCCAATTGATTTTGTCACTGAATTGCCAAAGGGGGAGTTTGTAAGTTCTTGTTAGTGTAATTCGGTAAGCAAAATGGTGATCAAAAGTGCCGTTGCTTGGACGAGAAGAAAGGCCGTCTGGACGCTCGAAGAATTATATTTTTCCAGAGATCCTCGTCTGCAATCTCATCTGAAAGCCCGTCCGGACGAGCTCGATAAACAAGAATTCCCGAGAGCCTCGTCTGTAGTGTCGTATGAAATTCGTCCGGACGACGTTTACTAAAAAAGCTATATCTAGAGTTCTAGGACTCAGATTGGAGCAAGTTTTACGGCGTTGGAAATTTAACTCAAAGATCTACAAAGTCATGTTTCATGAGGTTTAGCTAATTCCAATGTTTATTAGGTCAAAATGGGCCATAAAGAGAAGTTGGCAGAATAGCTCGTCTGCAATCTCGTCCGGACGAGACTCCAGACGAGCATGTGTTAAAACACTTTTGACGTGTTTTGTTGCCCCGTCTGACGGCACATGTTCTCGTCCGACGCCGCCTACTAATTTTAAATGAATTGAAATCGCTTCCTAGGTCTAGGGATGATGGGGCTATTATAAATACACCTCTATAGAAAGAGAGAGGCACGAATTTTCACCCCAGAGTTCGTGAGAGGTTGTGCTTAAAGAGAGAATTATTTGTAGAGCCTTGTTGTTCCTCTTAGAGGATCTTTTGTTAGTTTGTTTGTGAGCGTAATTGAGAAGTCTATCGAAGAGTCCGGTAAAGGAGAATCACGTTGAAGAAGATTGTGAGCAAGGAGAAGTTGGAGGCTTGTCGATCTTATGAGCCAAGGTCTTGCAAAGGTTGTAAGTGTTCCTAGTATGTAATCTTTGGATAATCTTTTGATAGTGATTTCGGTTTGGCTTTCGGAGAGGTTTTACTTTTAGATCTATTTCTAAAAGATTTCCTCTTCGTCACCAAAATCTTTGTGTTTGATTTTTCATATTTTAGTGATTACTTACTTAGATTTAAATATCTATTAATTCCGTATAAACTGTGATATTTATCTGTTTATCGTTTTTCAAATACAATGTCAATAAGTTTGTCTTTAGCCTCTAGTAACTTCATGAGGCATAATTTCATTGTAGACCCTAGGTGTATCTCATCTTTGAATTCAGAAAGACATAGTTATTTTTTGCAGTCACAGAGCTATTGCAAGAAAGTATGCATTACTGTCTTTGGGTCCACGGAATTCCACATAGGACTCTTGCATGCCATCGTCGATCATCTCCACCTTGTAATCACTCCTCATCCTAGTTCACACCAATCCGACCAAAAATACAAAAACAAAACAAAATTTGAGTAGAGTAAGTTGAGGCTGAAAACATCATCCTAGTTCACGCCAATCATACCAAAAACACAAACAAAACAAAAATTGAGTACAAACAGTTGTTGAGGCAGAGAAAGTTGTATAGAGAAGCAACAGATGGAGTAATATACAACAACAATCATCCAAAGTGGTATCTCCAAGCACTACTCAATATAATGTTAGAAAACAGGAACGAGACAAACCAATCACATGAAACACTTTGTAGTACATATCATACAATTAATGATGCTTGTGCTCTCATAATTTAGAATTGCATTTCAGACTTATTCGGCATATTGAGGAGTTCCAAATGTTAACAATGAAACAAAAAAAGAATCAAATCATTAAAAAAAATCAAAGCCCACAAAACCCAAAATCCAGAAGCCAAGGCTTTAGCTACCAATCAAAAAAAGGAGGGTAAATTCCTTGGGAACTCCTCAGCAATACCAAACGCTTAAAAATCAAGAATGTCCTTGATACTGTTAACAATTTGAAGAAGACCAACAAAAAATTCAAGACGGATTCAAAAGATGTTTCTTCTTAGTTGAATCAAGAGGCCATGTTTTTTTTTTTCTGCAACAAAGAAATAAAAAAAATAATAATAATAAAAAGAAAAAAAAAGAAAAAGGAAGAGAAAGCCAAATCTGGGGTCACAATACCAGAGAGAGAGAGAGAGAGAGAAAAGCTTGCATGTAGGCAGAATGAGACTATTACACTCGAGCTCGCTGACCTCGGCTCGATTAAGCTTGATCAAATCGAAGACATCTTCACTGCTCATTCATCGCACAAGCTCACTCGATTAGCAAATGAGCCACCTCGCCTGATTAAACTCATAAGGGCTCGTGAGCTCGATCTCATTCATAAATGAGTAGATTAAATGATTATTAATTAAGTAACTAATGTATTTCTTACCATTTATAAATTATAATCACATTAATGTATACAAACTTAAATGACCTTAATGTATCTCTTTAGGTGTGACAAATAACAATTGACATTATATACAATAATACAAACTTAAATGTTATATTAATTAATTGTATAAAATTAAATTAGTTTAACTTAGTTTTATACTTATAAATTAATAAATTATAATATATATTTATATATGATATGTTTATTATTCTACAATATATGATATACATCATATACTAACTTAACTTTAACAAATAACAACTAACAAGTAACAAGTATCAAGTAAAATATAGAAATAAATTATATCATTACTTGATATGAATATTAAAATAATCTCAAATTTAGTAACTATGCTCTAAGAATCTAAGCAATTAAAAACATAGGTGACAATTAGAAAGTTAGTCAACAATGTGCACTTAATCATGCTACTCTTTAGGATGTGACAAATGACAATTGACATTATATTCAATAATACAAACTTAAATGTTATATTATATAAGATAAATTATATTATATAATAATTATACTATATAAATTATAAAATTAACAAGTATATAAATTATCTTTTAAGTTTATAGTTAATATAAATTTATTTAAATTATAGGAAAAATTAGGCTTATTGTGCTCGAGCATACAAGCTCGGATTGGCTCGGCTCGGTTATTGTACAAGCTCGGCTCGAACTCAACTAAGCTCGACTGGATCGCTTGTGCCTACTTGCATGAAGGGTGGCTTATACTAAGGAGATGGGGAGGAGGAGAGAAAATTTTGGGGGAAATTTTTTTTTGAGTAATGCGTTAGAAAAAAAAAAAAAAAGGTGTTTTGAATGTCTTAATTATTTTTTAATGCAATAAAAAGGGCTAACGGCGCAGGTAATGTCCTTCCACCGTTAACTTTATTTTATATGATGTGGCTAATTGTTAGCCTTTGATTGTTGTAAGAAAAATCCTAGCCGTGAACCGGCTTGTATCCATTTGAAGGCAAATGGAGAAGATCCGGCTCCATGAATGACGTCATATAGATATATAGATATAATTAACACAATTAATGACTATTTCTTAAGAAAAAACCAGCTATATATATAACGTTTTTTTTTTTAGAATCCTAACCATATTAATATACATATTAAATTGACTAAATGTATTAATACATAATAATTTGATTTATATTATTTGTTTCCTTATTTGATTTGGACATTAATAATACTTAATTTATTGAATAATTTATATATGAAAAATTCTTGAAATATAATTAATATAATTAATGATGCCAATTAATGATCGGTTTTTTCTTAAAAAACTAGTTCACTCTTAAAAAACTGGTTCACAAACCGTGTCTTATAAAACCAGTTTAGCATTACAATAAAAAGAGTTCATGCCATGTGTCGCAATATTAAGGCATTTCCAAGAGTAATTCGACTTTCATATATATATATATGATATGATGCATCGAAATTTTTAAAATGACTTACCCAGTCTTGCAAATTTGGACAAATTCCAACCATTATATCTGCATTAAGATTTGGTTAATTCCTTTGCCAAATGATGTCCTTCAACCTCTTTAGTGAAAGGGAAGGCCTTAATTCTGAATAAATTTGTAAGCTTAACTCATCTCATAAAACTGGTTCAGCAAGAGAGGATTGCCTATTCTTTATAAGCATGCCCAAGATCTTGTCCACAAGCAATGTAGAATTATTTCTCAACACCCTCCCTTTCGTGCAAGCCAGTATTTTTTATGGTCCTTGTCACGGGGTAAGTAGTGTGGACCCATTTGTCTTATGGTAGACTCTGATACCATGAAGAAATTTGTGGGCCTAACTCATCTCATAAAACCGGTTCAACAAGAGAGGGTTGTCCATTCTTTATAAACATACCCAAGGTCTTGTCCACACGCAATGTGAGATTATTTCTCAACACCCTCCCTCATGTGCAGACCAGTATTTTTCCTGGTCCTTGTCACGGGGTAAGTAGTAAAGGGCCCAATTCGTCATGTGGTAGGCTTTGATACCATGAAGAAATTCGTGGGCCTAACTTAAAATTAATTGATTTTATTAATTATTTTGCTTTATCACTTCCCTTCAAGCTAGAGGGTGGCGGAGGCAAAACTCCAAACTTGATTCGAAGAGTATGAAAGTGGTCTTTAGAGTCTACCTTGGTTAGAATATTCACAACCTATAAAGCGAGGAACATAGTGGGTAATATATTGAACTTGATGTTCACTATAGTACTAGCAGCAACTTTTTCATGCTCACACCAAACATATTGAACTTGATGTTCACTATGTTCGTAAAAAGTTGCTGCTAGTACTCTTATTACCCGTTATGTCACTACAAAAAAAATCAAGTTTAATGGCATTGGAATAGTGGCACTTTTTAATGGCATTTGATCAATTACTTGGTTGTTAGCTAGAAATCAACATATTAGGGTGGAGGTTTAGTGACATTTTATAAAAAATGTCACTAATCAAATGTCATTAAACCTGATTTTTTTTGTAGTGTGTTCCCTCTACTTTACAGGTTGCAGATATTCTAACCAAGGCACTCTTTAAAGATCACTTTCATACTCTTTGAATTAAGCTTGGAGTTCTGCCTTCGCCACCCTCTAGCTTGAGGGGGAGTGATAAAGTAAAAGAATTAATAGAATATATTACGCATTGAGCTTCACCAAAAATTATGGAGAAGAGATTGGTTTAGGAAAAATATTACCGTTGGCTCTCATTAGTAGAGAAGATATTCCTATATATTCCTAGTATCGTTGAAGACTTTCCGTGTAGGCCTAGACAAGATCATATTTAATATGGTATATGGTGTAGCCGTGCCATTACAGGTGTGGATGTGTGAAGATATTTCTATATATGCTAAAGTTACCATTGAAGGCATTAATGCTACTATGGATGTGGACCTGCTGCAAAGAAAAGATATTTTCCTTTGTATTATGAACTTTCCTATAGGATTTAATATTACTGTTGCATTGTCAAAGAGTTTCCTTTATGGAACAAATTGTACCGTTGTAGTTGATGTTTTTCCTTTAATGTTTTTCTCAATATATAGAAGAAATATACGGCTAGAGTAACTCATGTTTTTGAGTAGCTTGTTGTGAGTTTTAAATTACTTACAAGCGCACAAGTCATTTGCAATATAGTGTGTGTGCAAGTGCGAGGTCGAATCTATAAGAAATTGCATTGTGAAAATCAATTCTATCTAAATCAATTCTATCTTAACCTAGTTTCAAATTTCGAATTGCGTCATGCAAAATTAAAAATTAAATAAAATTGAAATTAAACAAATGATAAAAACAAAAACAAAAATCACTAAGGTTTTTAGAATCCACCTCACCAAATTAAAGAATACATTTTCATGTTTGAATTCATACATCCGACAAACAATTAAACCCTATGCATATTCTATTGTTCCTATTGAAAGATTCAATGAATCCATCCATATAACAAAAGGCAATGCATATCAAATTTAGTTCAAAAGATCCAATGTATCTATTCTTTGCACAAAAGACAATGGATATCTAAAGTAAATCAAAAGATGCAATATATCCGTCGAATGAAACACAATGAATATCCAACTTTGGCACAATCAAACACAATTTTGTCACATAATTGAATTGAAACGAACATACATTACATTAAGGTCGAAATTGTACGAATAAAACATGAAAACATAAAACTAATCAATGACGATGCTTCATCTTCAATCTTAGTTGAAGAATTAGCCTTCCATGACAAAAGGAATCATAAAGAAACTAATTAAATTATTAAAATCAAAGTACTTACAAAAGAATTAGAGTTCAAAGTTCCACAAACCTAGAAAAAACACGAAAACGAACAAGAACGGCACCCCAGGCGTATCTCCATCCGTTTACAATAGAAAGGGGTGATATTTATAAGTTAATTTTAGGGTTTCAGCACTACCAAGTTGGCTAAGTGTGCTCGATCACACCTGGCTGGGTGTGCTCGATCACATTCGAGCATGACTTTTCGCTTTCAATGGACGCAAGTGCGCTCGATCACATTATATGTGCGCTCGAGCGCACTACCTTCAAAATTAGCCATCTCATGTGAAATATGACTTTGTAGATTTTTGAATTAGCTTTCCAATGACACCAAGATCACTCCAATCAAAGTTCTACAACTCTAGATATGGCCTTTTTGTGAGACGACTCATCGGGTGCGAATTATCGCTCAACTCAAATTTGTTGCCAATGCTCCCTGAACTGTCTTAAGCCCCAGAATTAATGGAATTAGCCCTAGATGTACCTTAGCAACCTGCAAAACACTAAAAATACCAAAACTAGCCAAAAACATCAAAAAATAACAAAACTAAGGGTTTAACAAATATAAGTTAAGGGGTCCAAATGTACAATATTTGGCACTCATCATAACTCTTTGTCATTTCTGAAACCACATTCTTTTATTTTTCTCGTGGTATCAAAACTTACCATGAAACCACATTTCTGAAAAATACCGGCATGCACGTGAGGGAAGGTGTTAAGAAATAATTAATCTCATATTGCTTGTGGACAAGACTTTGGGCGTGTTTATAAAAAATGGGCAACCCTCTCTTGTTAAACCGGTTTTATGAGATGATTAGTTAAGCCCACAAATTTATTCAAATTCCCCACACCCAAATAATGTGGAGTGCATTCGTGTGCTCCACCTTCCCTTGTGGGTTCAACACCACGAGGATAGGCTTATTCTTGAAGTTCCACTCCTTTTTAATAAACCTTATGCCTTCTACTGGTGCAAAGTACTGCACTATGTACCACGACATCTTAGACCGCAACGATATCAAATTTCTTTCGCTCGTTATCACTCCACTATTCCACAATTAGGATCCATAGAATTTTATAATGATCCTTCTTTCTTATTTCATCATCGATTGCCTTTAGAATCAAGATGTACAAGGTAGAGTATAAATCTATTGAGAGTAGTATAAAAATTTAAACACAAGAACAATATAGAGCTCAAAGGCTATTATAAATTTATTCAATGATGTCTAATTGACATAGTGGGGTTTATCTACACTTTATACAAGAGTGTTGACAATAGAATAAAATTATACATGGCAAGACACATCCCTGAATTTATGGGATTGCCAATTACATTGAGATCCTTTAGTAATGACTTGAATCCTAGTATATCTTGGCAGGTTGGAGATTGTATATCAGTGATATTCTTCTTTCCTTCTCAGTGAATCATTGGCAGCTACATTTCTCTTTTCTTGTGAGTGACAGCATTGCTTTCCTTTCCTTTGAGAACATATGTTGTTGACTTATCATTTGGAGCATGTGGCAACACTGTTGTATGATGTGTTCTAACATCCCCACAAGCTAATGGGTGGGGAACACACCCTTAGCTTGTCACGGAGAAAGAGAAACCTTGCAGTAGTAAGTCCCTTTGTGAAGATATCTGCAAGCTGATCAAGAGTAGAGATATACCTAGTGCATATGTCCTTGTTGACAACTTTTTCCCGAATAAAGTGATAATCCACTTCAATGTGTTTGGTGCATGCATGGTAGACAGGATTGGAGGCTAAGGCCAAAGCTCCTAGGTTGTCACACCATAGGGTAGTCTGGGAAGAAAGAGTTGAAGTTCTTGAAACAACACTCACAGCCAAAATAGTTATGCAATGGCAAAAGCTAAGGATCTATATTAAGCTTCAATGCTTGATTTGGAGACCACATGTTGTTTCTTAGCACTCCAACCAATCAAGCAAGGACCTAAGAAAAGCATAGCCAGTGGTTGAGCGTCTATCATCAGGATTACTCACGCCAATCTGAATCACTATATACATTGAGCTGAAGAGACCCTTTGCTGAATTGAAGTCCATGATTGAGAGAACCTTTGAGGTAGCGAAGGACTCTTTTAGTAACAATCCAGTGAGTAGTTGTGGGCAAATGCATGAACTGACATAACTGATTTACAGCAAAAGCTATGTCAGGTCTAGTCAAAGTGCATTACTGAAGAGCACCCACAATTTGCTGTATTTAGCTGGGTTCTGAAGAGGGTTACCATCATGTTGAGAGAGTTTGGAACTAGTTGGGATGGGTGTCTTGGCAGGCTTTACACTAGAGAGCTTGGCACGTTCCAAAACATCTAAAATGTACTTGGATTGAGAGAGATGAAGGCTACCCGCCAATGGTTGAACATGAATGCCTAGAAAGTAATGCAAGGAGCCAAGGTCTTTCAAGGAAAATGACTGTTTGAGACATTCAATGAGGTGAGTAATAGCAGTCAGACAATTACCAGTCACAATGAGATCATCAACATAAATCAAGAGAAAGATGTGCACATTGGACTTATGATAAAAGAAAAGTGAGTAATCAACTTTGGACCCAAGGAAGCCATGACTGAGCAGAGTAGTGGCCAACTTATTGAACCAAGCCCGAGGAGCCTGTTTTAGACCATAGAGAGATTTATGAAATTTACACACATGAAAACCTCTTCATCCAATGTTCTATGGAGGAATGCATTGGACACATGTAGTTGGCGTGTGGGCCATTGAAAGTGGATTGAGATAGCAAGGATAGCTCTTATGGTGGAGGACTTGATGATAGGACTAAAGTTGTCTGTGTAGTCTAGTCCATTCTTCTGCTCAAAACCCTTAGCTACTAATCTAGCTTTGAATCTATTAAGGGAGCCATTAGCCTTTTGTTTCACCTTAAAAACCCATTTATTAGTGATGACATTTTTGTGAAGTGGCCATGGGAAAAGAGTCCAGGTATGGTGGGCTTGAAGAGTAATGAATTCCTCACTCATGGCCTGTTGCCAATGAGGAGAGGACACTGCTTGAGAGAATCTGGTTGGGGTAGGAGGTAAGGTAGATGGGGATAGATTATAATGAGGGCCATTAAAGGATGTTTGGTGGAAAAATATAGTTAATAGTTGGGGAAAATTTTGGGTTTTCTGGTACCATCCTGTAATCTGGTGGTCATGGAATGGTGAGATAATGGGGTTAAAGAGAGAGGAGATTTAGGTGCACTAGAGATAGGTGCTGGAAGAGGTTCTGGACTGGGAGATGGAGTGGTTGTACTGCTAGTAGGGGAAGAAGGTTTTACATAAAGAATAAGAGACTAGGAAGAAGACTACATTGGTGTTGAGTCCACAAGGGAATGATGAGATATGTTGGTACTGGAAGGACTAGACAGTTGTGGTAAGTTTAGTTCAAAAGTTGGAACAATGAGTGTAGTAGTGGGTGATCATGTGATTGTGTAGGTGCAGAGGTGATTAGTGTGAATTTTACCTTAGAGGAGACAGAATCGGTTGCAGGAGTGCCATGTAGAGATGTTATCCAATCTTGAGTTGGAAATGTGTTTGCATTGAAGACAACATGCCTGCTTATAATGTTTTTCTTGGAGAGAGGATCATAACATTTGTATCCCTTCTAATTAGAGCAATAACCTAGAAAGATGTATTCTTGGACCTATACATTAACTTGTAAGAGTTATATGGTCGAAGAAGAAGATAACAGACGCACCCAAAAACTTTGAGGACAGAATAATTAGGATTTTTATACAACAATTTGAAGTATGGAGTCTGATATTGCAGTACACGTGTGGGTAGTCTGTTGATGAGGTACACGACAGTATTGAATGCATCAACCTAGTAGGAAAGTGGAAGTTTGGATTGAGCAAGTAAGGTTAGACCAGTCTCAACTAGATGCCTATGTTTTCTCTTTGCCAACCCATTATGTTGAGGTGTATGAGCAGGAGATTCTTTGGACTATCCCATTGGAATTGAGAAAGTGTTTGAATTGGTTAGAGGTAAACTCACCTCCTCCATCTATTTGAAAATTTTTTATTTTCTTGGACAACAAGTTTTAAGACACTTAAATCTGACAAAGCATTCAAAGGTTTCTGATTTATTTTGTATTGGATAAATCCAAGAAAAACAAGTAAAATTGTCAATGAATGTAACATAGTATCGACATCCACTAAGAGAAGGAATGGGAGAACTCCACAAATCTAAATGTATTATTTCTAAAACAGCAGAAGATACATTATTGGATTTAGTAAAAGGTAAACATTTGGACTTGGCTACTTGACATGATTCACATAATGATTGATGTGAAGGAGCACCAATGATATATAGGCAATTGTGCATTCTGCCTAAGTTTATTAATGATAGGAGGAGTTGGATGTCTTAGTCTACGATGCTAGATGACAGAAGAGGTTGAGATTCCAATGAAGGCAGTGAATCTCCTGGATTTATTTGCTGCTTTGGAAAGGAGAATTGGATAAAGTCCATCCCTACTTGGCCCTTCAAGAGAGTCTGCCCTGTGCGGTTGTCCTTAATAAAAAAATAGGAATCAGTCAATATAAACCAACACTTGTTGTCTACACAAAATTTTTCAATAGAGAGTAAGTTAGCTGCAGCAATAGGGCAATGAAGAATATTGTTTAATTTAAAAGGTATTTTGGAATGATAGAGGATACAGGAACCTGTGTTTGAGATAGGGAGACTTGTAGCATTACCTACAACCACTTCCTCATTACCTTTAAAGGGTTCTTGAAGAGTTAAATTATTCAAGGCTGTTGTGACATGGTTATTTGCTCCACTATCAGCATACCAAGGTTTTTCATCATGTTGTTCTATGACATGAGGGTGAGCTCTAGCAGTCATGGCAACCAATTGGGATGGAGGATGACGCCCGTGAAATGAGTAGTTCATTTTATGGAAGCAGTCAAGTGCTTGGTGTCCTATTTTGCCACAAATTTGGCAAGGAGCTCTACTAGAAATAAAGTGATTAGATTGACTGAAAGAATTTTTGGGAAAGTGATTACCACGCTTTTGATTGGTCTGATAATTGCTCTTTAGAGAGCCTCCTGCCTAATAATTGCTCCTTGAGTGACCTCCTGATTTTCCCTTATGATGATGAATATTGGAAAATTTAGGCTTCTGGGAGTAAAGTGAAAAGTTCCCTAACTCAGTGATTGGCTGTTGCAAATGCTACTGATTACCAAGCAGAATTTCATGGTTGAGCAATTCTACTTGGAAGTCTTCAAAAGACATACTAGTTGCTCGGGTGGAAAAGGTGTAGAGAGTGATGAATGTTGTGTAGGCAGGACTAAGACCTCCCAAAACAAATGAAATGAGTTCATCTTCTTCAATAGGATGTTCTGCTGCTACAAGTAAATCTGCCCAAGATTTGGCCTTTTTGAGAAAGTCATAACATGTTTTAGATCCTTGGTTGAGGGTCTGTAGCTGATGTTTCAAGTAAGATATCCTTGCCTTGGATTGTGAGGCATAACGAGTGGCTATAGTGGTCCCCAAACTTGTCTAGCAATGGCTAGTCCATAGAGTGAGGATAGAACACGATCTGACAGAGTGGTGTTAAACCAACTGAGAATGGATTGATTATTCTTTTGCCAAATGGAATATGCTGGGTTGACCACTGTGGTTATTTCCCTAGCTTCATCACTCAAGTACTTAGGAGGGCATGGCTCACTACCATCAACAATATCCATAAGATCATGAGCATTCAGAATTGGTGTGAAATGTAAGACCCAATTCAAGTAATCTGAAGGGGTATCAAGTTTGGTGGAGATGTGTTGGGTGATACTAGGAAGGGTGAGACTAATGGATTATGCAGGTGGTATGGTGGGGCTGATGGATGATGCAGATGGTGTAGCGGGATTGATGGATGATGCAGATGGTGTGGTGGATGATGCAGGTGTGGTGGATGATTCAGCCATGAGAAGAACTTTTAGGATCGAAGGAGTTTTCCTATGAAATGCTATGATACCATATAAAAATTAAAACACAAGAACAATATAGAGCTTAAAGGCTATTTTATTCAATGATGTCTAGTTGATACAGTGGGGTTTATATACACTTTATACAAGAGTGTTGACAATAGAATAAAATTATATATGGCAAGACACATCCCTGAATTTGTGGGATTGCCAATTACATTGAGATCCTTTAGTAATGACTTGAATCTTAGTATATCTTGGCAAGCTGGAGATTGCATATCATTGATATTCTTCTTTCCTTCTTAGCGAATCCTTGGCAGCTACATTTCTCTTTTCTTGTGAGTGACAACATTGCTTTCCTTTCCTTTGAGAACATATGTTGTTGACTCATCATCTGGAGCATATGGCAACACTGTTGTATGATGTGTTCTAACCAGTAGTACTGCTACAAAATTATTGTGGATTGAGTCATACTTCGTGTCTTGATGCAGTTTTTTCTTCTCTGCAAAAATTGTGTTGTGAAAATATTGGTGCAATTTACCTTTCAGCCCACTTTGTTCAAGATAGAGTTGCTAACAAATCGCTTGAAGTGTGCTTTAGTCCAAGTAAAGATCAGCTTGTAGATGTACTTACAAAGCCTATTGTTTCTACACGTACGTACGTTTTCAATACTTTCTTTCTCCTCGTTGATCTTACTAGGGGTGTTGAAGCTCAATATCATTCTCATCCTAATTCAAATGTCAAGTGTGTTGATCCTCATTTGAATTCAAAGGTAAACTGATTAGATAATACTTGATACCATGTATATATATAGTTCATATGTATATACTGTAACAAGCTAAAGCATTAAGCATATGCATGTACTCCTTATATAAGTGAATGAAAATCCAAAAATGGGTAGGTGAGGAAATACAATCACAATTGAATTTTCTTCTTTTATTCATGACAAAGGCAACGTCCAATTCCAACATGAAAATTAAAGTATTACATACGTTCCATAACATATAGCTAGGCATCAGGCTTCAAACGCAATCAAGATGCCTTTTATTATAGTATATATCACACAACAACTTCACCATACTATTAGTGATATTGATTACAAACTTAGTGCAAACACCATTATTTAGTATAGGTATTAATAAAGATCTAAATTAGAGAGGCTGCATGCATGCCACCTAAAGCAGCACGTTAATTCGTAGCATCGTCATTGTTCATGGCCATGCCATGGCAACACTTGAACTTGACAGAAGACTCCATGTAGCGGGGACAACGAGGGCATTCCATTTTCTTTGGGATTCCAGAAGTGAATGGGATGACAATATGGCTGCAGAGGTGATTCCTTGGCTCTGGTCATTGTACTCTTTGAAACAACCTTCAAAGCCTTTCTCACGCACTTTATCCTTCCAGTTTCCAAAATCCTCCAAGAAGCGCATAATTATGTCCGCATCACCAATTACCTCCACTCTAGACCGTTTGCACAATATAACCCATCCTTTCTCAATCTCGAAGGAAAGCAACTTTTTAGTGATCTTTTCATCACACTTGCAGAAGAAAAGGCTTTGGATTTTGTTCCAAAAACGCCTTCGGATATTGGGGTTGTCTTTCCTAAGGAAAACAACTCTATGGAAATAAGTGTTTCCTTTATAAACGGATCATTCGCCAGGGCACTATTTTCTCTTTAAATTGTTTCATCCAATCACTGTCCGTGCCTCCATATAAAAAAATGTGCTTCTTCTCATCTTTGATCTGATTTGTACGAGATATGTCAAAACTCAAATTTCATGATTTGAATGCACATTATGAATTTTGCAATGAGAAACTACAAGCATGTAAATGTATTTATGAATGTATATCCATTTAAATTTTTTAGAGAAAACTTTTTTACTCAACTTTCAGCACTTTTGTAATCATCTCCTTGAACTTAAAATAATAATAATAACAACAATTTAGTGTATCTAACTTTTAAAAGTTTGAAATGTCACCAATTCATCAGGATTTTCTATTAAATATTAAGAGAAGACACCAAAATACCTAAAATAATCATGTTTAAAATTTAAAATATATATATATATATATATATTAAAAAAGAAAAGAAAAAATAAATAAATAAATTTGTTGTCACGATCGGCCTGACCAACGGCTAAGTCATGGATCCCATGTTTTTTAAAGAAATTTTAATTATTTAAATAGTTTTAAATATAGGGGCTAAGGGCATTTCATTTATATTCTGTTTGATTTAACCCTAAACTTTAATAGTTTGAGTGACATTGAAAACATTTTAAAATTAAATAAACTAAATTGATATTTTTAAATTTAGGGGATCAACAATTGCAAAAGCGTTGAAAGTTTAAGGGTGAACTGAAGTTTCCCTAATTTTTAAAATAACCTTACCGAGTCCTGCAAATTTGGTTGAATTGCACCCATTATATCCCCTATCCAATTCGACTCCTTCACCAATTTTTCTTCATCCGCTTTAGTGAAAGGAAAAGCCCTCATTCGCCACACCTGAATCATGTGGAGTGCATTATGGTGCTCCACTATCCCTTTCGGATTCATCACCACGAGGATAGGCAAATTATAGAATTTCCACTTCTTCTCAATAAACATTATTCCTTGTACTGGTCCAAAGTGCTTCACTGTGTACCACGACATCTTAGACTGCAGCTCCTTAAACTTCTTTTTCAGGTCCTCGGTCCATTGCTCCACAATTGGGATCCATAGAATTTTATACGGATCATCCTTCTTCCTTATTTCGTCATGGATTGGGTTCAGAATTGAGATGTCATCATCGGAGATGTTCAGGTCAGAAAATAACAATAAAACATTCTTGTTTTTCAGCTCCTCAATGCTATCCTGTACAATTTTGAAAATTAACTATTATTAAATCAATTTTTTCGTTATCGATGTAGCAATTGCCTAAAATTTGAATGAAGTACCACGTACAATATTCAACAAATTGCATGCATGTGTTAGGGGTGTAACCATGACTCTAGTCAATTCAGTACATTGATGAAATCAAAAGTTTTGAACAAGCATGAAAAGGAGATGAGTGACCAATTCGTTGTCTTAATTAATCATTAATTATGCAATTTTATATGGTGCAAAATTGAGAAAGCTTTTTTATCAAGTGTGCCAGAAGAGATGACCGGTTTTTAGTAGAACCATCAAAAGCGTCTGCGCATCATCCTTGGTGAATATCAGTGTCTTCAAAAACACCACGATTTCAACAGGTGTTCGGACGAGTTCCTCGAGTTTCCTAGAAGCTTTTGCTTCCTCTGCAGTAAACAAGAAATAATTTGTCAGTGTTGTGTTGTTGCCTATTTTTAAGTCATTATATTGCATGTGCTCCTTATGAATAAAATTCGCCAGTGGCTAACCCGTTTGTTGATTGCGAAGTTTTTTCTGCTTCTCAATATTTTCTTGGGTGAGTTTGATTTTATCAACAATGAGAGATAATTCCTGTTTCTTGACCCTGAAATCAGGCAACCATTAGTATTTGCATTAGATACAGTAGTGAATTCTACTCAATGCATCCCAAACATACATACATACATACATATATATATATATATATATATATATACATAGCACATGTCGAACACATATATGGAAGAACTTACTCATCGCTAGTCAAACAAGACAACTGAATCATGCAACCTACGATAGTAGTTATAGTAGCCTTGTAGACATCCTCTGAGATACAGCCCATGGCAGTTGATAATGCTGGTACATCCTTTGTATCATTGATAGATTGCTTTTCAAAATCAAGGATGGACCTGATGACTTCCAATGTCTCCTTAGTCAGGTTGTTAAGTGCAACAATCTCTTCCTTGTATTTATGGATTAGACCTGGAGGATCTACTCGTTTCAAGATTCCCATTGATTTGGCCAGTTGGTTTGATGAGTGAAGTTGGGCAAGGAGCCCAAATTCCCCGTACTCAAAAGAAAAAGCAACAAGTGTTAGCAAAGCCTTGGCATTCCATGGATAGCTTGAGTTTGTTAAGTATTGACATTGTTGTTCTGTGGGCAGTCTGCTCACCCGGTGCCAGGCATGCCATCTGACATTGCATATATATTTGTTATTATGGAAAATGTTCGGATTCATAATATTATTCCTAATATATACCAAAAACAATAGGAAAAAAAATTAGAGGAAAAACAAGAAAATTGTTGTGCGTGCACTTATTAGTGTTGTATTTCAAATTAAAAAAATATAAAGAATAACAAATATAAAATAGTAGTTACCATATATAATGGGACCCAAACCCATTAACTTAAGCTTTTGAGTTAGAGTAGTCTTGTAATAAAAAAATAAAAAAATAAAAAAACACTTTATAACCGTTTATCTCCCTAAATGGATGTCGTCGTGCAAGATCGATTTTAGAGGGTTGTAATTATTACGTACCTGCAGCTCGCAGGAAAGTTGCTTGATCAGTTTGTATAGTGGGGGCTGAAACTGGGTTTGGGCGCCGCCTCTTTCTCCAAGTTCTCCTCGAGTGACTGAGAACCCTATAATAAGTGATAAAAAAAGTTATGTTTGAAAGCTCAAAGATGCATGTGGGGAAATTCATTAAAATAAAAGAAAAACGCATCATCTCCGGCTGCCTCAATTTAAACTAACTAAAAATAACTTCATCCCATTCCCATCTACTTGTTCTCTTCCAGAATAAGAAGTGTTAAATCTTAATGCTCATCTCTTTGCCATTTTCAAGAGTACAACAAGGCTGGGGAGGTTTATTGATCTAGCAAGATAGTGTTACGACAAAAGTTAATCCCAAAAAACGTACACTAGGACGAAAAAAAGAAACATCTTTTTTCTTTTTTTTGAATAAACTTTTCCTTAACAACTAAACCAATTACACACAATTCAGCATAACAAGTGAACTACAAAGATACTACGTACGGGCAGTACTATCAGTACAACTTACAACTTCTCCAACATATATGTTGACCATATGTGTGAGTGTAAAAGGAATAGAATCCCACATTGAAAATATATAAAAAGTGTGAGTGGTTAGTATATAGTATTATTAGGCTTAAATCTATGAGCTTAAGCTTTTGGGTTGTATATATGGTATCTCAATAGGCTATATTATGAGCTTAAAAACACTGCTCTGAAAAACAGAAAACTTCATATGAACATATATATATATATATATATACCTGCACCATAAGGTCAACAATACGGGTGGCTCGCTTAAGAATGTCTTTTGCTATGACAAAACAGAGTCAGCATCAATTTCATAAGTTTCACTCATGGTCTGCTCGCCAGACATGGTGAACGGTATCAGATATTCTGTTGTGTATTAAAAGCGCGAGAGGCTATTAGAAACTCTTGGCCACTTCGGGGAAGAACAGAGAAGTTGGCTTGTGCTGCTGCAATAGGTTGCATGCCCTATTTATAGCCGGTATGAGAGAAATCACGGAGAGCAAGAATGCACGTCGGTTGTAACATAGATAGCTGAGGGAATCTGCTAACTTATCCTAGACTTTACTTTAATCATAAGAAAATAACCATCAAACAAGTGTTATCTTTACAAAAAGTTAAAGTTTTTTTTTTAAATAATGATTTATCCCCCAAAATTTTTTTAAACCTTTACAACTTTGCTATTTTATATATTATAACCTTAGGAGGGTCCCTGCAAAGATTATTATACAAACCCCCAAACAAAATTTTCCTCTTAAAATTTTCTCCTAAAGGCTAAAAGATAGTTTTCCACCCAAGAAAAATTAAAATAATGTCTAGTTTTCTCTCCTATGTCCAGGGATGGAACCAGGAAGTTTTATGGGACTGGGCCCAAGTGAAAAGTTTCTTAAGGTTTTTTTTTTTTTGTAGGATTTTTTTTATTGTGTAATAATACGTTACTTTTTTCTTTTTCTTTTTCTAATCACTGGTACTTAAATACAATGAGAAATTGAGGTTAGAATTATGTCAAACTCTCCAATTAAATGTTTAAATTCTAACCACCAATATTCTCAATATTATAATACTAATATTCTCTTCTTATTCCATTAATCTAACAACTTTCTCCCAATTTATGATACTCATATTCACGTACAAAAATCAATATAATTCTAATATGACATATTAGAACTTAAACCCTATAGGTATCAATTTTCATTAACACTTTAACTATAATTAACCCATCCAATTAGCAATTCTAGTGTTCATATACCAAAAGCCTTAATTTAATTAATACTATACAAATTAGGGTTTATGTTCATACTAGTAACAATATTGAAATTGAAGCTTTCAACCCATTAATTTAATAACCCGGAGCTTATTAAATTTTATTAAATAGGGCCAAAAATATTAAAAATAGGGTAAAAAAAATTAGGAATAGGACCAAAGTTTAAGTTGAAAGGGTCAAAATTGGTTTTTGGCATAAGGCCCATTCACTAAAAATACAATTTTCCTTAATTATTATTATTTTTCCATGTAAAATTTTTTTTCTTGAAAATTTGGGGGAGGGCCCTGGCCTATACCAGCCCTCCCCTTCGTCCGTCTCTGCCTATGTCTAATTCTTTTACTAAAAAATGATAATAAAAAAAATTGTCTCTCTCCCATGTCGCATATCCCACTTCCACCCAACTTCATTCACATTTTTGTCCTTTAATGCATATAATACTAATTTTCAGAAAAAATAATAATAATATTAAAATAAATATTATTTAATTAATATTTAAATATTAAAAAATATAAATTCCCACTTTGCCCCAAAATACATTTGACCGGGACCTAGGAACCAATTCCTGGTTCCACACAATGTGTATATATATATATATATATATATATATAAATAAAGGGTAAGCAACTCTTTAATTCGTACGTACAAAAACAAAAACAAAAAAAAATTGAAAAGGTTTCTTTACTTTTTATACGTACAAGATCATAGATATATAGTAGTATAGTACTAGTTAATTTACTTGTAATTAAAGCCTCCATTATTAATGTTGCAAGCTAACAGATTCTCTCTTGCTTTTTACAAGTGGTTTACCAAGCTTCTTGCATACTTTTTTTCATCCTTCCAGTTCGTTGATAAGATTATGATATTCTATGTGGTAAAGTGAGGGTGATCGAAGAAGAGATACTCGATCTTTAGTCTTATTAGTTATCTATAACAACTATATAAAAGGATAAACGATTTATTTATTTTTGTAGAAATCATCCAATGAAAAATAAGTTTGGGAGGGAATAATGGCTTTGGACCTTGACTACATTTAATTTTTCTTTTAAGAACCTTATCTGTAGCTAAAGCTTGGTGCGAAAGCTAGAGACTGGACGTTATCCTACTTTTGTTCCTCTCTTCAAGTAAAGAATGCTTGGAACAAGAGACAACAAATTAAACCAACTCATATTATCATATATAAACCACCTCTTTCTTTTCTCTAGACTGCAGCAACAACGTGAATCATGCTCTCACCGAGTATTCAGCCCATTAATGTGAATGCTCAGTGGGTCAAAGTTAAAGCGCTCAAAATGCCAAAGCACCAAAGACGACCAATCTTTCCAGCCAATGCTGACAAACGACAACCAGCCATTAAGATCTCTCTCGAAAAAAAGTACTCTGTGTTTAAGAGGAAACATAATCTGTAATCTCTTTGTCGGGTCGGCCGAGCTGGCATAAGCCCCCAATTAATAAATATTAATGAAGATTTATTCTATAATAAAAATATTAACAGTCCTAATTATTGTCAATATTTTTTAATTAAGGCTTAAAATCATGGTAAATAAGTAATTATGAAATGCATTAATATATTGTTTGATTCTCTTAAAATTGATCTCCAACATTCTATTCTATAAACAAGTATTAAAATAATTGATAGGATTAAATAGGGAAATCAAATAATATATTAATTAATATCAAAGTTATTATTAAATAAAATTCTCGTGTTGAACGTGGAGATTATGTTGGGCCTTATCATGAGCAGCCAAAGATTCTCTTCACAATTTACAATGACAGCTAATTAGAAAATTATGATTCTATGTCCCAACTGACAATTGGATCGTCATTGCTTGAGATATAGGCTTTGTTTGTTTTCTCTCTCTAACGTGAAACATGGAGGTTGCTTTTGTCCACAAAATATAAAACCTTAATAAGTAATTTTGCATTCCAAAAACCCAAGTCGGCCTAATCCCAATTTGGCCCAACTAGCAACCCACCACCGGCCTACAGTTGGCCCACTTTCAACAGCCCATTAGATAGCCCAATTTTAATGGCCTATTGTTGGCCTAATTATTTGGCCACCGCATCGATATCCTCAATTACCGCACTACCATCACCAATCACTTCTAGCCATTGTATCCCACCACCTTCGGCCACCATTTCCAGCCTCGGCCGTCGTTTCCAGCTATCGTTTCCTATCTATCATCTTTGGTCACCATAATCGTTCACCTGGCCTCTAGCCACTGTATCCCGCCACCTTTCAATAACCTTTCAAAGTTACCTCAAATCATTTTCTATGTTATAAATGCACTTTTGTTAGTTGTATTTTTTTATGGGAGAGGCTTACATACGGTTAACTAAACTACCGCAGGAAGGCTGGGATTTTTTAACCCCAAAGGCTAAACGTGAAATCAAAAAATAATTGCCGTCAATAAATTCCGTTTAACTCCAATCCAAAAGAGAACTCTCTCTCCATGAACTCCGATCCAACACAAACCCTATCTCTTCTTCTTTGAACCCAAAACGTCTTCTTGCATTATTTGAACGGGAAAACTTGAATTAAGGCCCTCAAATCCTTTGCTACCCAAAGCCATGACCTCCTATTTTGCTTCCAGTCATTAGATTTTTCTGAATGTCCGCAATCAAGGTAAACACAAATAAAAATGTTGTAAAGTTTGCATCAATGGTAATCTGACTCTCTGTTTCCAACTACAGAGTTAGTCCGAGACTTTTTTGACTGAGGTTTGTTTTTGTTGTCTATTATTTTCATCATTTTAGAAGTTTTTATGAGATGTAATTTTTCTCTATTTTTTTGTGAAAATATGGATCTCGGCTGGAAACCCATTTTCTCATATGGGTCCTGATTGAAATGTGAGAAAACTGCCGCATCTTCCTCATTACCATTACCAGCCTGTGCATCAGCCTTATCAAAGTTGCTGCAGTTGGTGTTTGTGTAGGGAGGTGGGCCTAAGGGTTTAGGCTTAATGAGTTGGAAGGAGTTGAGTTTGTGAAAACTGGAATGGAGGTTGGCAGGGAGGACAGAAGAGTCGGTGAAAGAAGAGCAGTTGATGGCAGAGACTTGCTCCAGAACGCAGAGGTCTTGTGCCTGCGAGATTAGCTCCGCCACTGCCGATTTGTTTGTGTCCGATAGGTACGAGGAATCGGCCATTCTACTTCGTATATCAGAGATGCGTGCTTGCGAGCTGTGGCTCTGTGTGGGTTCAATTTTGGGCTCTTTCAAGCTTTCAGCTTTCAGAGTTCAAACTGTGGCTCAAGCACTGATAGGGGAAGATGTGTCTAAACGGCGAACTCATGCTTTTGTTTTGGATGGGAGTTAAAACGGAATTTCTTTTTTTTTTTTTTTGATGTCGAGGAACCTCTCCAAGGCAGGGCCTTTCTGATCCACCTCTGCAGAGTAAATCCCGGTCCCATGCACTCATCTAAAATTTCTTACTTAAAACTATTAATCTTGGCTTTCACTATGATCCTAAGGGATTATTTACACCCATGAGAAGTTGAAACCTTGGACCTTAAAGGAAGCAAACCTCAAATACCAAGGCCTTACCACGGAATTTCTTGACGGCAATTATTTTTTGATTTCACGTTTAGCCTTTGGGTTTAAAAATCCCAGCCTTTCAACCAGACCACATGTAAGCCTGTTCCTTTTTTTATTGAAAAAGTATAAAGAAAAAATAATAATCGATATATTTAAATAAATTCAAGCCTATTAGTTTAAGCTTTGGCATGGGAGTACTGTCTTAATATATATATTAACGTATTCTTGTTTGACTTCTTTCTCCCTTATAATCTCTGGCTACCATTCCTGACAACTATCTTCTGTCATTGCCCCATTGTCACCTGTTACAGTCACTCGCCACCGTCTCCAACCACCCACCACTTCTTAGTTACTGTTCTCTTCATTCCAACAGACAAGTTATAGCCTGTTTTGAGATTGTTTTTGAGAAATAAAATTTGTAAGTTAAAAAGAATTTTTTTGGCAAAAGTTTTATTTTTAAGCTTTTGTTAAAAATGTGTTTTGATCATATTTAGGCTCTTTAAACTCTTAAAAGTGTTCAAATTTTTTATCAAACGAATACTTTTTCTTCAAATAGACTTTTTGTATGTTAAAAATACTTTTTAAGTACTTTAAACACAATCCCAAACAGGTTCTTTCGATCAACCCGGAGTCCCCTAGCAAGGTACAGTAAATCAACTTGTCAATTATGTAGTTAAAAATAATTAAATAAAAAAAAAGGAAGGTAACTCATTGAGCCAACTCTACACGGGTTGACTTATTCTGGTGAAAAAAAAAAACACTACCATACACCTTTATATTTTTAACGAGTTATCTCTTTATTGATATAATAATTAAATTGGACAAAATGCTCTATACAATATCAAATATACAATTTGGAATCTTTATAACTCAAACATTATCTATAACACAAAAAATAGCCTCTCAAGTTATTACAAGACAATATCTATGAAATATCACCATCTCAATCAGTCCAATGAATCACGTCTATATCCGTTGCCAGATCATTGATTTCTTAGCTTTTTCATCTCTGTCACTAGTGTTTTACTAATCGCAATCTCATTTGTTGCCTCTACCATAGTGATAATTATTCTCTATGCCTGATAACTCATTTGGCATCGTCTATGATTTGCTCCTAGAAATGAACCATAAAAAAACAAAAGACTGACCAGAAACCAATTACATTATTCTTTATGATTCATGAAAACAAAACTTAAGAAAATAACTAAAAAAAATAATAAAAAATAAAAAGCGAAAATACAATAACAATAGGAAAACAACAAAAACCCAATACACCCTCACATGTTCCATATGCCACCGTTGGCTAACCACACGCTACTAGAAAGCACTCCAAGGACCATAGACACAGTCGCCCCAGTCGATCTACGGTGAAGACAAGAAAGGGAGAGGGAAGGAAGAAAGGGGGCAAGGGATGAGAAGGAGGGAGTCGTAACTCCCTCCCCCCAATCTGCTATGCTTTCTCTGCACTACTCTCTCTCTACACCGCTCTCTCTAGGATTTAACAGCTTATTGAATGCCTTGAGTTTGAAAGGCATGTATTTGTGCTATTGTAAGAAGAAAGGGATTATTTCCCTCCCTTTGATTTCCGCTCATTGAGCTTGAATAAAATTTCAGATTATCTCAAAAAGTCATGTTAAAATCTTCCAGATATCCTATCATGTGATTTAAATTCCTTATAGTGAAAACTTCACTATAAACCCCTAAATTTATACACGATTTGACAAATTTTCTTCAAATTTTAAAATGTCTCAATTTTGATCTCTGAACATTTAATTGCAATCAATTTGAACTATTCGTTAATTTTTGCAGTTAAAACCCCTAAAATGACAAAATTACCCTTCAATTTTCTTTTTATTAAAAAAATTTGAAAAAAAAAAAGGGTCACGAGGTGGCCAACCATGGGTCACCTTGTGATTTTTTTTTTTAATAATATTGTTTTGAAAATTTTTTAATTTGAAATTAAGGATAAATTTGAAATTTTATAAAAAGTCAGGAGTATAAACGTCATTGTATCACTTTTAATGTTTAAAATTTGACAGATAGGTTCAAATTGATTACAGTTAAAAGTTTAGGGGTTCAAATTGAGAGATTTTAAAGTTCAAAAAATGTTTGTCAAACCACATGAAAATTTAGAGGTCTAAAGTGAAGTTTCCTTATATTATTCATTCACAAGGCCTATAAATAAGGCATTTATCGCTGTGCTATCAATAAAAAGTCATCCAATAAAGATTATTCTAAAGATGTAGCCCATGCCTACGCCTCACGCCATGAATATAGCATAGGTCCGCACGCGTGGATGCACAAAACGTAGGGGTAAGACTTTCAGGCAAACGCATGCTCTAGGAAGATTAAAATTCAACCCAAAAAAAAAAAGAAGATTAAAATTGCCTTGGATTGCCTTGACTGAGATTACTGTGGAGATAGAGGTGGCTCTAAGCATCATTGAAACATGTTCATAATCATGGGGGCTAAACGCTTCGACCATACGACAGAACCATCACAAAATCCTTGGCTGAGCTACCCACAGATGTCTGAATTCTTTCTGATGTTGGTTTTGTCTGCAACCACATGTCTACCAAGTCGTGAAGTTGCTGAGTAGAAATCAATGGCTGACCCCACAACAAGATCTCCACCTGTAAGGATCACTCAAATTCAGCAACAAATTCCCAATAGTTTCTCATTCACAATGCCATCTATATTTTGTATGGTGACGGCATAGAGAAACAGCTTTCTAAGAAAAGATAACACAACCTGGTACAGAAAAAGATATGCCATACAGAAAATTTTTGTTTTTTTGTTTTTGTTTGGACAAAGAGGAAAAGTTACCTCAGCCTCGCTAGCAAGATCCAGTTTTTTCACGAGATACTTTTTGATAAATGAAACAGGTAAGCTACCATCCCTGTGACAATTTGAAGAACAAATCATTGAAAGTTGGGAGTATTTGCTCAATAAGGCCAACAAAGACGAACAAAGAAAGCATATGTACTGCATCACCCAGAAGCAACCGCATTAATTTGACAGACTCAAATGCATCACAGTCTCACATCTAACTCTTAATGGTTGGAGGAACTTTAATGAAAACAATAATCAGTATTAATATGATCAACTTGAGACATTCAAGCATGTTGCTTAGGTGATTCATTTACAGTAAATGATGATTCCATTATATTCTCCAGAGCACGCAACAAAACATTAATAGATCCTCCTTTATGACAATGTCTACAAGCTGAAAATATGGAAACTGTTTAGGTGATTCATTCAACCTGAGATTTACAGCCTCAATAAAACAGGCTAATGAGTTAGTACCTTATTGGTTCATATTTGACAAGGAAAAAAAAAAAACCATTGAATATAAAGAAATTCCCTGTTTCTACAAACAGAAATAGGCAAAGAAAAAGAACGTATTGGAAGGGTTGCAGGTGTATAAATATCTCTTCCGAGGAAGAATGATATTCATATCAGCAGAATTATCTTGTTTCCTAGTTAACGATACAGTATAGTTTGAGCCCATTATCTGTTCTTTGAGATACACACATTTTTACAACTACAGACAAAATATTTTTGATCATCCACTAGACAGCATGATCATATGGCCGATCAACCCTGTTGTCTATTATATTTCTTTTAATTAGGTGTGGTTAGAAAGTAATCGACTCTCGACCTCTTCAACCACCTAGACAATAAATAAATTTTTTTAATCAAGTTCTGCTTGGAAAGTTTATTTTAGTCAAGGTCGTTTAAAAATGATCTTAATGGGTAACCGCATGAGATAATTTCTCGTCCAAACTCTAGGTAACAAAATGGCAGACTACTAAGTATTTAGACTTCAACTGTTGTAGAGAAATATTCATATGAATTCATCTTTCATTTGCCAATGTAAAGTTTCACCTCATTGCTTAATAAAAGGTTCATTTGGACTGTACTGAGTTTCCTTCCACTGAAAAGTAATGCGGCAAAGGGAAGTATTCCGTCAAAACCCACTCTACCACCCGCATAGTATCTATCTAAATTGTTTGAAAAATATGTAGAGAAAGGGGGGTTGGGTTGTGATAAGAAACACCCCATTCTCCATATAAGGCGTCTACAACTTGGATTAGAGCATTCCTTATCCAATATGGAACTTCTACCAAACCCAATAAACGTGATGCACAGAGAGAGTTGATAATTTCTTTTACAAAACAAAAATGGACAGCAGTAAGCAAAACAAATGGTGCAAGTACATGGCAGGAAGTGCAGTTAATAAAAACTCACTTAACCCTCAAATAGCATGAGGATATCTGCGGCAAGGGTGCATCTCCTGCCCTGAAACCATTAATCAAAATCAAAACTCAGTATGTGAGATACAGAACAACTTTTAATGGTCAATTCTTTACTGCACCAAAGAAGCGAAATCTTACTGTTCATCAGAGGCAACTAATGAGAACCAAAGTGGACTAAATCTTCTGTCGCGTTTACTATTTGCATCAAGCACTGCTTGTTCTGGAATATCAGAGACAGCTGTTCTTTGTCGAACAGCTTGCAATTTTCTAGGTTTCACTGAACCTGATGATGCAGGATCTGAGCCATTTTCAGGACCATGGCCCTTTGATTTATTACCACGTCCCTTTATGTTGGATTTAGGAACATCTGCTTCATTGGCATCAGGCAACATTGTTGTCCCATGCATGCTGAACTTAAAAGACTTAGTTTTGCTTGCGGTAGTTTTGCTTGCAGTTTCCACCAGGCAATTTAAGGGTTTCCACAAATCATTTGTCCCTTCACATGGTTCAGTGTGGTCCACCGTTGGTTTATTACGCATGTGTTGCTTAGATGACTCAGCATTGGAAGAATTCTGCATCACAAAAAGATAATTCGAAAGGAAGCTGCTATAAATAAAATGCAGATAACCAAATTATCAGCTTTTTATTTTTGTATTCTTTTAAACAAACTACATAGAAAGAAAGAAGATTAAATTGATTTAAGCTAAATTTAAAAAATAATAATAATATATATATAAAAAAAATATAAAAAAAAATTCTTCCTTTACCTGCCTTCTATTTTGTGCAAACTTAAATAGAGGCTCAGGTGAGCTTAAACTGACCAGGCAATCCTCCACTTTCTTATCATCTTCCTCTCTGTTAAATGGCTCATTAACAAAAGCAGTAGATTTTTGTAGAGCAAGACACTTTCTTGCAGCAGATTTTATTCTTCTTCCAATCAGACCAGAATGGGCACTTAGTCTAGTTGTGCTGACCCCCAATGAAGAGAGAGATCTCTCCTTCCTTTTTCCTGGCAATGGAACTGAGTGTATAGCTTCAGTTGCCTTAATCTTTTTTCTTACAGAAGGGAAGAGTTTAGCCCTTAAATCTTGCACATTGTGATCCGCCCTGCAGATCAGCAAAAGGTTAAAGCAACTTAAAACAAACACAAACCATTTCTCCTGTCAAATTCATGAATATACTTTTAATTGATTTCGTATATTTCATGTTAATGAGATATAATTTATGAAAATGGCTTATAAACGTGACATAGTCAAGAAACTGAAGGACAGGCTCAAGCATAGAATTGGCTGCATTCTGTACCCATGCATGACCAGGGAGGGGCGTGGGGGGTTTCTTCAGCTTCATGAATATCAAGATTGGAATTATTAACATCTATGATTTGTCCCGTAATGTGTTTGTATTATGAAAGTTGAAATAGAATGCATCCGAAAAATCCCTTAAGGAGACCCTGAATTTGGTAATATCATTGCAGTATTGAATACGTTAATGCATACAAAGAAAACAATTTCTTAATATCATCAAGATGTGAGTTCATAAAAGCCAAAGATAACTGAAATAGGTTCAACAATTCTGCAAATGGAATATCATTTAGACAACAATTTCCTTATTAAACTAGTTTATGAACAATTGAATAGCCTGCAGGGTTACCAAAGTGACTAATTTTTCCATTCTAATCTACAAAAACATGTTTCCGACAACATTAATATGTCATTTTGAGTACAAAGACCAAACCGCTTCCCCTGCAGAATTTACTACATCCTCCAAACAGAAACATATAACAAACAAGCAACCGTATAATTCACAAGCTGGTGTGCCATCAAATCAAAATGCTTAATTCCTTTGGCTTGGCAAATACTGTCTATCATCTTTCGGCTAGGCAAACAAATAAACAAAATGAAGGACCATGTTAACTCTAAGAAATGAATTGTTCTCAGCTGGCCAATAGTTCCTTACTTTAACGAAGAGGGTATAATTTCAACAAAGTATGTGAGTTCAGTTTCTTTTTTCCCCTTATATTGGTGGAAACAAACGTAATGAGGGTCAAGATTCAGGTTGACCTGAGTTTAAAATAAGTTTTACCAGGTGGGAAAAAATAACCACACATTTGTGCCACAACTTAACCAAAATATATCTTTGCAATATTCTTATGCTAAACAACAATTTGATCATTGAGCATATGACCCAACGCATCTTTTAGAGACTAATCTGTTAATAAAAATTAATAAATAGAAAAAGTGGTGCTGAATAAGACAATCATTAGTTTGCTCTTTCAGAACCGAACTTCAAATTTAAACTTTCATTTCCAGGAACATCAGTTGGTTAATTATCTCAACAATTATAGAGTGCATGCTCTGTCAAATAAACCAATAGCAGCTAGTAAGTAAATTAAAATTTCAGTTCCTCACTATTGGTTGAGCAATATGTGAATCACATGTATAATATGATGGAATGATTAAAAAGTTATCACTTTGGGTAGGAACAGAGTTACTATATTCATAAAGCAAGTTACCCATTTGTAAATTACCAAATTCGTGGGAGTAATAATGATGAAATACCTTAGTTTCTCCAGTGGAGCACAACCTAAATCTATATTGCACACTGGACAGTGATTCAATTCCTCATCTGTTATCTTTTCATATATGCACTTCCGGCAAACTGTTTTCAAATTCATACATAACACTCATCAGATATTGTTTGATTAATGAAATGTTGAAAAACAAAAGAACCAAAAGGGGGAAAAAAATGCTACTAAGATACAATTTAAGACACTATATCATTCACCAATAATTCAGGGAAATTCATGAAGAAAACTAGACAGGAAACCAATAAACTTTTGAAGTATTTCACAAACAAGATTAAAAATACATGGGACCATCGATGGCTTGCCACATCATATGCATCATAATATCAAACATTACCTCTTAATTGTTTAGTCTTAATGGAATAGGATAATGTCGACATGCACTGAGATATCCATTGGATCCATTGAGGACTAATTTTTGTTTTCATATTATGGATCATGGTTTGTGCTTTATGGCATTTCTACTATTAAAAAACAGATAAGGCAGGGCCCAAAGGATTGGCAATGTAAAATTTATGGAAGGAGATTGCTTGCTTCTTCTTCCCAGTGGACATCCTATATTCTAGAAATTATCATATCTCAAAGCTCAAGTTCTACCATTACTCGCATATGAGAAAACGCCAAGTACAATTTCTAACATGATGAGCATTATCCAAGCTGGCTAACATTGAAGCGTTACAACAAGATTGCAAATTGAGGAATACCCAGGTAATATGCGAAAAAGTTACGAATAGAACGTAAACCATAAAGAACCCAGATGAAAGGAACAATTAATAGACCACGTGAAATCAGATAGAAAAAAGAAATAAGAAATTGGAGGAACATAAGCATGAGAAACAGAGAGAGATTGAGAAACAGAGAAGCACTGACAGGTGTGGAGGCACTCAGATATTGTGGTGGCGTCTCTGAAGAGCTTATTGCATAAAGGACATGCCATGCATGAAGCGAGTTTATCCCTCTTTACTTTCACAATCTGGCTTGCCATCATTATTACCTTCTTCCTCCTCTCTTAATTACACTGACGCGTCCACACACAAAACAAACACAAGCGCCTCCTTATTGACGTATCCACATGGTGCATGTCACCAATACGCTACAAATCATGATCTTTTCCGTCGTTTTGGACGAGAAACCACGGCAATCACGAAGAAAATCGTCCACACACATTGATAGTCATTGTTGGGGTTGGAAAATTTTCTTCTATTGGCGCCGTTTCCGGTTGGTGGGCGAGGAAAAAAATAGAGAGAAAGTGTGGGATTTTGGAGTGTTCAACGTGGGTCTTGATCGATTTAGACACTGGCAAAGGGGTTGATGATCTGTTCGAGGCTCAACAGTAGAAACACTTGCACCGGCCGACACACCATGAAAACTTTTATAACTACGTTTTGATTTTCCTAGCGTGTTCAAGAGCGAGATGCCTATGAATAACTAAAGGGACGAGATAGCGTGCGCTGGTCGGAGTTATGGTGTTAACCTGCGCACTCTCTGCGCAAGCATACGATCTCCAATTATCATCGTGTGCTTTTCTCGTGCGTAACGAGCTGTTCGTTTTGGCAGCCGGCGCACGTTAGTGGAGTCACGCGGTGGTCACGTGAACGGCGTTTTTTTTTTTTGTAACATGAACGGCGTGTTTCAGTTTGGGTAGTTTTGGTTTTGGAATTTTACGAAAGTCAAAGCAGTCAGATTGTGCCAAGTGGGGGGTGTCAGATTGGACGGTGTACGTGGAGCCTACTTCTTTATTGATGACTGCATGAACGGCTCTGATTTGGTCAAAGATATTAATTAGATCATGAAATCAAAATGTTCTTCTTTTTATTTTTATTTTATGTAACCAATTAATATAGGGAAACCTGAAATGCATGTATTTGCTAGACCCATTTAGGCTATAGGGACCAAAATCATTGGTTGCCCAAGATTGAAAGAAGTTTCTAACAAGCAGCATTGAAAGTCTTTGAGAGGAAAGTTTTCTCCCGATAAATCACGTATATTTTCGATGAGTTGGCATGCTCTATTCACCTTTAACTAAAAAGAAAAAAATAAAAAATAATAATAGATAGAGACGGTCAACTCAACAAAATGAACTCAACAAAATGTACGCAAAATGAAAGTAAGAATGTAAAAAACATTTCTCTTACAATTATCTGTAGTGTTTCTCGACGTTCCAAATTTCATTAAGATGCCTAACCCTCTAGCATCCTGACCTCATTAAGATGCTTGAGGAACCATCTCTCCCAGTTAAGAAAAGTGAGAGCATTGAGCTTGCCAATTCAAAACCTGAAAAGCCAAAGCATGTTTAAATTTGCCTTGTTATTGGACAGAGGCTGTGAGAGGGGGCTTCTTCGGCTCCCTGCCGAGCAAGAGGCCACCCCTGCTCGAGCAACTTGCTTGGACGGGCCTCCATAATCAATTGATTTGATTGCAAGTATATCGTCTAAATATTATACATTCAAAATTTCAACCAAACATCCTCTGTTCCGGATTGTGAATTAAAATTGAAGACTTGAAGCTCATTTGTAGCAGGAATACTTCCTGTAAGTGTATGGATTCAAGACCCAACCAATCCCTTATGGCGAGCAAAGAAAACAACTAGTAGAAAGACAAAAGAACAACATAATCCGGTGACAATGACCACCTGCCAACCCAAATGGGAAAAGATCATTCAATTTTTTGATAGAATTTCGTCCAGAAAACTAAAGCCAAATTTACCAGCAGAAACGGCTTACATACCCATTTAAACAAGTAGCCATGGTTATCATTCCAAGTATATGGGATATTCACGCCAAATATTCCAGTCACCAAAGAAAACAAGGATAAACAAACAGTTCCAGCACTTAGAAAGAGCTCCAACTGCAGCCATTAGAAAGAAGAAGATAATTCAAATGTATGAAAAATACGAATGTTCCAGGACTTAACAATATCACCCAGAAAACAAAACAAAAGAAAAAAGAACATTCATAGTAAGTGATACGCAACACATGGAAGATCGAAGCACCTGAATCAGCTGATTTCGATGATTGTCAAGCTGCAGAATGCACATAACATTAATAGACGGCCAATGGTATGGGAGAAAAATTTGAAGCTTTTTAGTCGGTTACCTGAATATTGATGTAATCTTCTGTATCATCAATATATTCTCGCAGCTACAGAAGTTCACATAAGCAATTAGAGAAGTATGAAATCTAACATGAAGAATGTGAAACACAGCTTATGGAACTAAGCAATCAATACTTATTACAATCCCAAACAGGCTCTAAGCAATAATACTTAAATAAACTCACAACTTAAGCTTACGAGAAAGCCAATTTATTGACTTAGCTAACATAGGCAATGCCGTTTATTGAATTACCTAAAATAATCTACGGCAACGCCCATTTATTGAACTACAAAAAAATCACATCCGAGATAGCACATACCGTGGTTAACTTGTTCAGCGTGCCATCAATCTGCATAAAGTAAGCCTGCAAAACATATCACTGCCCAATTGACACTTCATTTCAAATAGAGCGTGAAAAATGAGAAGTAAATCAACATTATAACCTCCAGTAGCATTTCAAGCTCCTCAACATGATTCTCATCTCCACGAACTGGTAGCCACACTTGCTCTACTTGCTCTGGATATCTTTGAGCCTATGGTAGGGGAGACAGGAAACCAATTGGCAGCACCTGAGCCACTAACGGGTGAAGATGAACCAGCCAACTTTCTTGACAAGTAAAGGTCAGCCATATCATCGTCATCATCAAGTAGTTGTTCAATTTCATCTCTAACCTGCAATTAGCGATGAGAAGTGGATAACCCATTGCCTATTATGAGGAAAGCAAAGGGAAATGAGACACGTATTCTCCTTCATTGTAACCTAGTCAAGTAGATTATTCTAAGATCCACACAACAAATTCAGAGTGTACTGGTCCATATGTTTTCCTGTTGTTTTATACCTACATGTGACATACCCTAAGCCTAAGGGGTTTGATGCTGTTTATGGAAATCATTTTCCTAAAAGTATATAATGGAAAGAATCTACTTTAACTTAGTGCATAAATTGAAGAAAATGGTTTTTCTGCTCTGAATTTTTCTGATCCTATCAATTCCTGTGTCTTTGCCAGCCCAAACCTATTGTTTTACACCTATAATACAAAAAAAAAGTCCGCACCTTTTGAACCCGGGCAGTCAACCTCGTCATTGCACTCTTCAATTTACGAACCCTGTCCAAGTTACGGCTACTAACCTGCAGAGTATAATAATAATTCAGAAAAAAAGTTACAGGGAAGATAACTCTGTAGCATATACAGAAGCAAAATATATGAGAATGGAACTCTAGCGTTTCTCTGCTGTGGAAGTTATGAAGTACGAAAAGAGAGCAGGAAATAGCCTTGTGAAATTAAAAGCATACGCAAAGAATTAATTTGGCACATGAAAGGCAAATAAAGAAGAGGGAAGTGAAGTAGTAACCTTAGAGGTCAGCTCATCTAATGCAGGATAAGCGGCAGTCTCCAATTCCATTGTACGCGCAGCAAGAAAACTACAAATAGCTTCCAAAGCTACCTCCAGCGCCCGGAATTCAAATGGAGACTCTACATTTCATAATCTACATCTTTCAGATGTCAACAAATAAATCCAGGAAAATGATAAGAAAATAAAAGAAATTTCTAAAAACACAAATTTTATATATATATATATATATATATATATATACCATCTTCTTCTTCTTCTGCCTCAACGTCGTTCTGCCCACCTGGATACTCTGTCCTGTCGCGTCGAGCTTGGCAAATGGCATTTAAAGGAGGCAATCGCCTTTGAAGTTCCTCAACAACAGGGACAACATTTTCATCCGTCGGATCCCGAAGCAGTACCTATATTAATATGTTCCACAACACAAATGGCAATCAGATATCATCAGCAAAAGAAGCTCAAACCCAATTAAAACTGCCATTAATTTTGTTTCTTTCTACCTCTTCAGCAGTGATAATTGCCTTGATATGCTGGACACCCAAGAATTCAAAACATCAGAAAGCGTAGAATATATATATTGTCAAAGCAAAAGATCATGGACACAGAGAGAGAGAGAGAGAGAGAGAGAGAGAGGGCGAGAAATTAAAAACCTCCAAGTTGAGAACAATGGCCTTGTCACGGCCGAGGATGGCGGAGGGGTAGGACAACAAGGGGTCGAGAATCCGGAGGTCGCGCGCGTGGATGTTAACGCGTTGCATGATGGCGTACTTGTCCACGTCCACCACCGTCCCTTCCCCTGCGCCGTCCATCATTATCCAGCTCCGAGCCACCGTCATGCTCTTCTTCTTCCCCAACACCACCGCACCCGGGTCCGCCGGCACCACATGCCCGTCCCTACCCATCTCTCTCTCTCACATCTCCAACTCCTCCCTCCCCTCTCACGCGTGCACACTCCCCACCAAGTCTTCAGTTCAAATTCTCTTCTACTTCCTCCTAATTAAGAGAGTTTCTCACATATTATATGATTATGACGTGTCACGTGTGTGTTCCATGACGAAACCATTTAACGGGAGGGGATTAATTAATTTCTATTAAAAATACATTTTTAACAGAATATAAATTTATTTTAAATCAATAAGAAAATATTTTATAATTTATTTAAAATAATGTCATGTGTCAATAAATATTTATAAGAGATATTAAATTTAATTTAAGCTAATAAATTATTATTATGGCCCATTTAGGAGTGCGATTTTAATAAGTGCGATTTTAAAAATTGCGTTTTTAAAAATTGTGTTTTTAAAATTGTCACTTTTTAAAATTGTATAGGTGTTTGGTAAAACAGGTAAAAAAGCATTTTTTTTTATCAATCGAGTGTTTGGGTAAAATTAGCATATAATTGCGATTTCACAATAAGGTAAATATTATCTTTTAAGTGAAATCGTGATTTTGGTTTAAATTGCTTTTTTCAAATAAAGATCACCTGTCAAATTTTAAATCGCAGATTTTTTACGATTCTAAAATTTGCGTTTCAAAATCGCAATCCCTAACACTCCAAAATTACGATTTGGTTTAAAAACGTAGATTATTTTTTTAAAAACGCACTCCCAAACGGACCCTTAATATGTCTTATAAATATATAACACATGATACTATTTTAAATGGATTTGAGGATTTTTTAACTAATTTAAAAAAAAAATTGCAAAAGAAAGATTGAGGGTCGAGTTTTGCCGACTTTGATTTGCGATAAGGGTTGACTTTGTTTTTTTTATTGGTGTATTAAAAATCTAAGTGGGCGTTACAAAAATGAAATTAATTAGGTAGTGATGAGACAGATTATATTTTGTTTGATGACGTTACTTGCAACTAAAAGTGGGTGCTCATGTGTAGTTGTGGTCCAATTCATTGGGATATGCTGAGATTTGGATTTGGATACTTCATTTTAAATGGAAAGTTCAACATTTTCCATGTCATTAAACGGTACGTGCTAAAAATTAAACTCTCTTTTTAGACAAATGAGTGGATTCTTTGACTATTTTAAAGTTGGCGAAACATTTTACTGGTTCAAGAAAGCGACGAACCAAACCCTAAAGCAAAAATGGGTGATTCAACCACTCTAAATTAACTACAAGAATGATCAATCAATTTTTGAACTGCTTTGAAAGTGATTGAACAACGAACTAAATTAGCTAACATGTAGTGAAAAAAAGTTGTATATATAATCACCTCTAAAATAGTCAAAAGAATGATGATAATGATAGAGATAGGAAACATGATCTTTCCAGTTCAAATATTCAGTTCGTTATAGTGAGAAAATATTTATATTTTTTTTACTTTTTAGGGTTTAGGAGATATTCTTTTGTTCATTTAAACCGTAGAGAATCATAATTCTAGATGATAGAGATCGGTAACATAAAAGAGAGAAAATTTTAGGGTTTAACACCCTTTAATGACCTGCTTTATTTTAGGCTAGCTGTTCATATTTTAGGTTTTAATACCCTTTAGGATTACTTATTTATTTATTTGTGTAAGCAATATTACAACAATTCAAAAAACATCCTTGGTTGTGAGCCGAGCGAGCTCCTAGAAAAACTGATATTAATGTATGTGCTGACTCGTATATATGAATGTCCCATGGACTTTGGAGTCAAATATTGTTGTAGATCTTCACCAGATAGACATGCTTGTGACATTTGAGGTTTTAACCTGGGGAGAGAATTCTCAGGGAAGCCTCGTCAATGGGCTTTATAAGTTTATATAGACTTTAACCAGTTGCTACCATTTTGGTGGCATGTGGGGGAGTAACATCTGGTCATCTATTTACTTGGGAAGATAATATGTATTAAGAGTAATATACTACTCGACCTATATTGAATTAATCATTCTTCATGTATAAAATGACATAATAGCTTTTCCTTTTTTGAAAAATATATATATATATATATTGTAGTGGAGGTAGACACATTAAACAATAGAGTAATGATTTTTGTCCTACCGGCTGAAGCACACCGATAGGACAAAAATCACTGCTCTAAACAATAATGCATGAGTAGGCCGGAAAGATGAGTTGTGAGGCAAGCATTTTGATTTCACATCATGTACTCTTGATATCCAGCAACATGGAAAATTAGGTGCATGGGAATCCAACTACCACAATAATAAAAAAAAAACAAACAAAAAAACAAAGATGATCCCACCTTATCTAATCCATACAGACAGCTTCTCATAAAGATAAATTAATAAATTAATAAAACCCACCTTGCCTATAGGCTATAGCCACTCTTGCCTCTTACATTCTTTTATTCATCATTTACCAAAAGATACTCTTTCTTACTTCTTTATATGTTTTATTCAGCGCCCACTTGTCGTTTCTCCCTATCCCCTTTCTTTCCAGCATGCAATTGCCTGAATAGAATGAGCTTTTAAGTATTTCCTACTTTGAATTTATTTAAGTTCTGTTTACTTTGGTCTTTTAAAAAATGATTTTTACATTGTACAATATTTACTGCAACATAAAATAGTAATTTATGAAAATATTTTTCATTTAATCGAAAATTTGTCTTTAATTTTTGAAAAATGGTTTACGTAAACTATTTTCTGACTTTAAAGATCTCCTTCTCAAATTGATAGACTTTGTCAAGACACGCTCATGATCTTGCCAAGACTTTGACCAGGTCCACCTGAGACTTATCCGGCTAAGACCCATCAAGACCTACTTGAGACCCGCTAGGACCCGTCCTTGGCCTTGCCCCTGCTAAAATCCTGAAATAAAAATAAATAAATAAATAAAAATCTGAGCAGTAGCACTGTTTTAAGTTTTCTTATGCTAACCGTCTTTCTTCCTTTCCTTTTCTTCTTCTCTTGTCCTACTGATCTCCCTCCTTTTTTCTTGCCCCTACCTCTTCGTCCTCCTTTCTTCTTCTTCTCTTGCTCCGCTTCTCTCTTCCATCTGTCTCCTCCAGTCCTCACGCTTCCCCTCTTTTTCTCCAATTTTCTTTTCTCCTCTCTCAAAAGTCTCTTCTTCTTTTTTCTCTCTCTCTCTCTCTCTAGAACATGATAGACCCACTTTCCTTCTTATTTTTTCAGCCTTTTTTTTTTTCCCCTGTGGGTTTGTTTCAGCCACTTTAATTGATTCAAGCTCTGCCCACTCTCAAAAAAAAAAAATCCTCTGCCCAATGCACCCATATGGCCACTTTTAAGAGCCAACTTAGTGGCTTTGAGTTTTTTTTGGATAAAATGTAAGGGGTGAGAACTAGTGATACGATTATTCCAATTGAGGAGATAACTGAACCATACGATGGATCGTAAGTCTAAAACTCTTCAAATCTAAAAGGATGGAGAAGAGATAGATCAGAATTAGTATCAAGTATGATGGAATTGTGATTAGAAGACTGAGCGGGGAGATGCCACACAGAAAAATGAGAAAATAGGTGAAACCCATTGAGGGTTTGCTATTCCTCGATCAAGACGTTCCTTGATTAAATGGTGATCCCGGCATTTATTGGATCACGTAAAGGGGTTACTAGAGAACCCTAAGTCAATCTACCTTCATTCTACCAAAAACATTCAAGAAAATACCGTTCTGGCTCATGAACTGTTTCACACTATTAATTCCAAGAGAGACAAAAGAGGCCTTATGGTAATCAAAATTGATATGGAAAAACTTTTGATCGAATGGAATGGAACTTTATTCTAGCTATTTTATCCAAGCTTGGATAACATCCAACTTGGATTAATTGAATTCAAATTTGCATTACTTCTCCATCTTTCTTTATTCTCATTAACGGTAGTCCTTATGGTCTCTTCAACCCGGAATGGGGTTTATGGCAAGGGGATCCCTTGTCTCCTTTTCTCTTTATTTTGGGCTGAGGTTTTATGTTGGTTTTTGATCCGACAGGAATCCCAAGGTCTTTTGAGAGGCATTAAAATTGCGTGAAATTGACTCTCCAATATCTCATCTCCTTTTTGTCGATGACCTTATTTTGTTCACAAAAGCCACGTCCTCTAAGGCGAATATTCTCAAATCAGTTGTGGATCAATATTGTAGTTGATCTAAGCAAGCTATTAACATCTCGAAATCCTCTATCCACTTCAACAAAGATACGGCTTCTTCAACCGTTCATAGTATTAGTAGTATATTCCCTACAAAAGGGCTTTGATCTCCTCAAAAATATCTCGGTCTACCCCTCTTTTTGGCAAATCAAAATATGTTGCCTTTAAGGATATTTTGGAGAAAATCTCTACCTAAAATTGAGGGATGGCAAGCCACAACTCTATCTCAGGAAGGTCGTACTATGCTTATCAAACCAATGGCTTCTTCAATTCCCTTCTATGCTATGAGCTCTTTTTTACTATCCACTGTCATCACACCTCTTTGGACAAAATTTAAAAAAAAAAAAAAAATGGTGGGGTTTCCCTAAAGATAAATCCAAAAATCTCTTTCTGAAGTCATGAAGCTCTATCTAACTACCAAAAGAATAAGGAGGTCTTGGTTTTCACAGGATGCATGACTTCAATTTAGCACCTATTGCCAAGCTTGGTTGGAAGTTGCTTTCAAATACAGATTGTCTTTGGGTTAATCAACTTAAGAGCAAATATATCAAATATGGGGACTTCCTTTCTTCTCCAATCCCTTCTGCTTCCTGGCTTTGGAAAGGTATTCAGAAAATTAAACCAATTATCTTAGTTGAGGCCTGTCTAAGAGTATTTGGACTTCATCCTTTCCTATCTAGACTTCAAACTAGGCTCCCACTATTCCCTCTTTCAAGCCTGGGCCTAAATTTCCTCTCAATCGGAATATCCCCTTTCTTTAGATAAGGGATTTAATCGATCCTATTCGCAATTGTTGGAAGGCCTCATCCATTCATGCTTTGTTTGATTCCATATCAGCTCAAGAAATTCTCAAGCTTTGCATCTCTACAAATCTTGGATCTAATTATATTTGGGCTCCTTCTTCCTCTAGGCGTTTCTTCACCTCTTCAACCTATAGATTTATTACTGCCTACACCTATAATAATACTTCCAATTCCATTTCCTCCCAATTCTGGAAGTCTATATGGAAGTTAAATCTAAATGATAGGCTTAAATTATTTTTGTGGAAAATCGCTTGGAATATTCTTCCGACAAAGGAGCGTCTTAGTCATCTATTTCCCATTTTGAACATCAATTGTCCTCTTTGTAAAGTAGCGGATGACTCCTTGACTCATCTTTTCTTTGAATGCATCTTTGTGCATGTTGCCTGGTGTCACTCCTTCTAGCCACTGGATTCACAACTTTCCACATCTCTTCTATGTCGGAATGGATCGCTTCTATCATTTATCCGGGTAGTACTCTCGGTATCCCTCTGGTGGATCAACATAAATTCCAAATTTTTGCATCTGTAGCTTGCGATATCCTTTGGTTTTATAGGAATAAAGCTCTTCATGACAAAGCCTCTTTTGATGGACGGACTTTGTCGATGTACATTAATAAAATCTCTCTTGAGCATTTCCAAGCTTGGCATTCCTCATCTCAAGTCCCAGTGGAGAAATGGACTCCCCCTCCTCTCAATTGGGTCAAGATTAACTTCGATACTGCCATCCGGACTCTTTCTCAGCTCATGTAGTGGTTTGTCGTGATTCAAAGGGCCAAGTTCTCCACATGTTCTTCCAAATTAGCCATTCTTGCACCCATAATGTGGGGGAAGCTTAGGCAACTCAACTAGCTATTTCTTTGGCTAGATCTTCTCTTATTGATCATTTCATTCTTTTATTGAAAGTTAGGAAGATTAAAAGAAGTGTTAACTTTTGTACTCATTCAATGGCACGTTGGGCCGCAGCCAAATCTCACTCTAGCAGCATTCTCGTTTCCTCTATCCCCTTTCTCTTTTCTTCTCCACCTACTGGAAAAGATCCTCCTTCTATTTGTCATTTGTAGTTCATTCCTTTTTGCTTATGTATGTGTACTTAAAAAAAAATGGACTTATATCAATTAATGTGAATATGTTTTCCACACGTGAAATAAAATAACTCAAAAATAATTTCATACCATTAATAGATAATTAAATATTAAAAGTAATTAATTGGACAAGCAATATTTTATCAAAGTGTTTGAAACTTTGAAATAACGAAATAATTTATATTGATTTTTGGTAAATTATTTTATATTAATTAAATACTAATCTTTCATTCCATCCCTACAATAAGAAAATCCTACTACCACTGGGGACACCTTTAAGATTTGATTAGGACATTTTCATAATTTAGAATTTAATATGATTTAATTAGAATATATATAATTGATTTTATGTGCGTGCGTAAACACCATAAAATATTTTTCGAAAACATTTTCAAGAAAATGACTTTTTTAAAATATTTTTAAAACCACTTTACATCAAATAAGCAGAGACATCACCAATACAAGTGAGAATTGTGCAGAGAAAAACAACAAACAACTCTCAAAGCAAATCACAGAAATTGATTTTATATTTTCTCTAAATTTTTTGCATTAAAAATCCTATGCCCATTAAACTAAACATATGATTTGAGAATTCTTGTAATTAAATGACTCAGTTTATTTGTAATTCATGTTTTGATCCTGATCCATTCACTAACATAATCCCATTTCAAAATGGGCCCATCGATCTAGGCTATGTATATAGTTCATCCTAGCATAGAATTGGGGATTGTTACATATCTGATGTACCATTTGAATCGTATAAAACTAATCAACCTTTCATCCGTACCGTTGGTTTGATGAACAAGTATCATTGATAATGCTTAGCATTAAAGGAGAAATAAAACAACTATTTTGATTACACAAAAAATGATCCCAAAAAAAAAAATTAAAAAAAGATCAAAAAGTAAGCCTCATAAACAAGCGTGGGAAACACCTATTGCTGGTAAAACAACAAAACCTTATCTCTTGAAAGCTATATACAGCTATTCCTTTTCGTATGACTAAAGAAAAAACAAAAACTCTATAGAGTGGCCCTCTTGATCAGCCCTGCACTGCCAGGGTCTGCAAGTGATCTATAAAAACCTGCAAGCTCAGATCATCGGTGAAAATAATATCTGAGCCATGCGTGTATGTTGAATTGTGTGTAACAGATGGGTTCAACTTGGCTAGAAGAAACCTTGCCTGACTACCATGCTGATCACATTTTATAATCTTGGGTGCCGGAATTCTTTCAGCTACAAGCTGCTCCGCATCCAGCTCTGGAGCTTCCAACAGCTTTCTTAGATTCTCATGGTTTGGGTCCTTGTCATAACCAAGCTTCCTCCACCGAGCAATCTTGGACCCATAATGAATAACCACATGGAAATAAGAATCAAAGAGCAAAATAACATCTGGAGAAATGGAGCGAACGTCCAAGAGGACTGGAATAGGTGGCCCATCAAAGGAATATTCAAGAAGTGTAGGCTGGATCATGATAAGCGAACCCACCACCCCCTCACGGTTTAGCATCAGCCGGAAAAAAGCAGTTTCATCAGGAGTACTGTTAAATACATCAATGAACTGGGACCTCCTTAAGTAGTACATGAACTGTGGATAAAGTGAGAAGTTAGACAAAAGGCGGAAGGATGAAGGATCTTCCTGGACATAGTCTCCAAACTTAGAAGCAAAACGGACCAGCCCGTCATCTAGCCATCTGATAACATCTCGAGCTTGACACTTTTCTGCCCGGTCAATAGCAAGTCTTGCCATCACTGAAGCTGCTGCTTCTTGATCAAACCCAGCAGCAATTTCTGGTGATTGGTTTCCAACCCATCTTCTTGCAGCAGTTGTCACTCTTTTCCGGATTCCCATGTTACCGTGTCGATATCGTGTTATAAACTGTATGGAGAATGCAGATCCAGGTTGGACCTTCTGCTCATCACTCACTTGGAAGAAAAAAGCAAAGCATGTTTTGCTAGTGAGTGTACCCAACTTCCACATATAGGTACCACCCTCCCCAATCTCATTGTTACTCACTAAATTGTTCTTTCTCCGAAGAGATATACATGGCCCAAGGGCTCCACATATTTTTACATCCTTTGTGGTCACTATCTCAATAGTTGCATCAAAATGCATCTTCAAGTTTCCTCCTCATCACGATTAAAAATATGACTCAAGCATTTTCTAAATTGACTTGACTCGAATGAATCTCCTAGCATCATGAATCCACCCGAGCTCTCAACAGGGCCTTTTAGCTCTGCAGCTCCAACTTGATCAAGAGAAAAAGCAAACACATCAAGAACAATAGACGCATCAGATAATCGCTGTGATACTTGCTTGTAGAAGCTGCTAGATTTACTATAGTAAGGTGCTTGACCATTAACAAGATCCCGATGATTTCTGATGGCATTCCTGAGATCTGTGTCTACAACAATCCCCGGGCCTCGAGTTGCAGGTCCAGATGTGAAGACCATAATTCGGGAGCCCGTATTTACTAAGCATCCTTCTAGAAGTCCAAGTGCAGCTAATATTGCAGTTCCTGTGCACCTTAGATGGCGATGCCCAGGCATGGCCTGCACTGATGAATGGATCTCTTCTATTGTAGTAGTAATATTGAACTCACATTCGGATACTGGTAGCAAAAAACCCTGCTTTTGGATAACTGGTGCCTTTCCAAGATACTGTTGCTTTGTGTGAATAACACCCAGAAACTGTTGGGTCTAAGGGTTCAAAGAAAGGACGAAAAATAGTTAAATTTCAGCAAATACATGGAGTAAACACCAACAAAGTTATGATGCACTCAGGAAGCAAACATATACCTTTGCATGCATGACAAGGGCCACACTCTAACTACCTTTATCTCTAGAAGAAGCAAAACCCAAGTACAATGGTGCAATGAAGAATACGAGAAATGCCCTGTCTAGCTTTCAAGTCCTAGAGAACAAGGAGACTAGGGTATCGGAGAAAATTAGGCATACATCAGGTTTTCGGAAACACTAAAAAATCCAGGGGACATTGAGCCTTACCCTGTCACACAACCAGCAAAAGAATCTCCTCTGTATATCGGAATACTATTCATACACCACCATCGCCAAATAAATTAATCGGAGGCTATAAAACAATTTCGCATCAATCCCAGAACTGGAATGACATGTTACTTCAGGAAAACATTCGCAAGCGTATTCATCACTCACAAATTTTTTTGGTAAGTGTTCATCACTCACAAATGAAGTACCCAAAAAAAAAAAGGCCAACACAAAACATTATGCATTTCAATTTGTGTATAATTTTTATCTACGACGACGACGCAAAAGAGCGCGAAAAAAGTTGAATTTTCAAAGCGAAGTACCTGCTCCGAAGAAAGCTCACGATCGCCGTGAAACAACACAACCCTCGAACAATCCGAGAATCCAAGATCATGGACACGAACCATCGAGTCAAAGGTAATCAAACCCACCAACGCGTTCTCCGGCAACTGCTCCACCACGAGCAGCAACTCATTCTTCAGCGCCCGGAGCTCCTCCTCGGCCGTAGAGGCATCCACGAGGAACACAAACGCCGGTCCCACCCCTCGCAAATCACCAGACAAAGATGACAACGACGACGAAGAAAACGACGCCATCGACGCCAACGACGTCGAAGACAACCCGTTTGCCCAATTATGCTTGGAATTTAAACTCGGACCACCCGGATTCCCACGCGGGCTCTGGATTTTCCGGCCCGGCGCGTACTCCACAGTGCTGTATGTCGGAAAAAGCTCGGCGGGGAGGTTAGTCTCGCCGATGCCAGAGTAGGAGCGAGGAAATGGGTTCTTGGCGTAGCAGAAGGGGCAGTACCAGGTGCGAGAGGTGTAGTCGACCCGGGCGTAGGGGTTCAAAACGGCGCCGCATTGGGAGCAGAGAAGAGGGTCGTACGTGAGGATTGGGAGCTCGGAGGACTGCATCAATGGCGTGCACATGACGCTGAGAGGGACGATTAGGGCTGAACATTCGGGTTTGGATGCTGGCCATGAATTCCAGGACCAGCGCAGGCCTTCGATGGCTTCCAATTCGATGAAATCCATGGTGAGAGAACCCCTAACCCTAACCCTAATATGGAGATGAGGAAAAGTGATGTTTAATTATTGATTTTATTTGATGAATGTCAGTAAAGGAGGATCATTTTATTTTCTTGGTGTGAAGTAAAGGAAAAGAACAGGAGAGAAAGTGGAAAGTGTGGGGGAGAAATGTGGAGTAAATGGAGTGAGAGTTCCAGGGATGGCTGACTTTCACTACCATGTCTACTATGTGGTCTGGTTGTATTAGTCGTATAACAATATTTTTACTCATTAAAAAATACACTAATTTCTTCCGAGCCGAGTTAAAGAAAACCCTTCCGTCTATCAAATTGTCATGTTACTTAAATAATTTTCTTTCAAACTGAATTAAAAGAATTTTCACCTAATTTATAAAAGTAATATATATATTTTTAATATCATGTCGAATTATTAATAAAATTTATTTTAATTTTATTCATATTATTAAAATATTTTTTTTTTATATGTTCAAAAAACACATATTATTTTCATAGACTAAGTTAAAAAAAATTTCTTCAACTCAATTTAGAAGAAAAGTTTATCCATATTTAAATATGTGAGAAGCATATAATTTTATAATAAAAAAAAAAAAAAAACTCATGAACTAAGATTTGGATAACATTCAATTAGTCGTAGTAGAAAATATTTTTATCCTTTTTTAAAAAAAAGATAAAAATATTTTTCAATTATATTTATAAATAGCTGAATTTTATCTATTCATTTGAAAATGAACAGGATTGTGTTTCAAAATTCATATAATTCCCACCTGGAAAGAGACATGTAACAATCTTACGAATGAAATTTCTGTCCTAGGAATATAAATTGCCTCTCATATGGTAGACAATTTATGATTTTCCTCCCACCATCAATTTTGGAGGAAATTTTTGTCCTCGATGCTTTGCCTAGTGTTTTGAGTGCACTTATGAGTGTTGAATTCCACATTGAAAAATATATAAAATAAAAGAATGTTTAATTTACCTAAGTAGACCTTATCCCATTAGCTTAGGCTTTAGATCTATAGTTGTGTTAAATTATATATGTTAATGTATTACTGGTAAAAACTTCATAATCGCTTTAATCTCCAACAAATGGTATCAAAATTATGATTACTTTCATGGGACGGTGTCTAAATGTGTTGGGTTTAGAGTTGAGTTTGCTTCCAGAACTTTTGACGTGAAACACTTTTAGAAATGTAAAAAGACCCACAAGTGAGAGAGAGTTTGGTCAATGTGAAGAGACTCACAAGTGAGGGAAAGATTGTTGTGAATATACTTGTGAATGTTGAGTCTTACATTGAAAAAATATAAAAGAAAAAGTGTTTAATATACTTAAGTGGACGTTAGTCCATTAACTTATGCTTTTGGGTTAAAGTTATGTTTAATTATATATATATATATATATATATATATATTAATGTACTCTTGGTAAAAACTCCATAATCATTTTAATTTCCCAGCAAATGGTATTAGAGCCATAGTTACTTTTCTAGAACGAGTGTTTGGATGCGTCGGGTTTAGAGTTGTGTCTGCCATTTGCAACTCTTGACATGAGACACTCTTAGAATACAGAAAAACTCACAAGCGAGGGGAAGTTTGGTCAATGTGAAAAGACTCATATGTAAGGGGGAGATTATTGTAAGTGTACTTATGAGTATTGTATCCTAAATTGAAAAAATATTTTTTTTAAAAAAAAGTGCTTAATATACATAAGTGGACCTTAGCTCATTAGCTTAAGCTTTTGGGGTAAAGTTGTGCTTAATTATGTATATTAATGTGCTCTTGGTAAAAAAAACTCCTTAATCGCTTTATCTCCCAACAAATGGTATCAAAATCATAATTACTTTCCTAAGACGGGTGTCTGGATGTATCGGGTTTATAGTTGTGTTTACTTCCACAACTCTTAACGTGAGACACTCTTAGAAATGTAAAAAGACTCACAAGCGATGAGGAGTTTGGTCAATGTGAAGAGACTCACAAGTAAGAGAGAGATTGTTGTGAATATTGAGTCCCACATTAAAAATATATATATAAATAAAAAATAAAAGTATTTAATATATCTAAGTGGACCTTAGCCCATTAACTTATGCTTTTGGGCTAGAATTGTGTTTAATTATATATATTAATGCACTCTTGGTAAAAACTCTATAATCGCTTTAATTTCCAACAAATGGTATAAGAGCCATGGTTACTTTTCTGGGACTGGTGTTTGGATGCGTCAGGTTTAAAGTTGTGTCCGCCATCCGCAACTCTTGACATGAGATACTCTTGAAATGTAGAAAGACTCACAAGTGAGGAAAAAATTGTTGTAAGTGCACTTATTAGTGTTGTGTCACATTGAAAAAATATAAAATAAAATAGAGTTTAAGAAAATATAAAAGAAAATAGTGTCTAATATACCTAAGTGGACCTTAACCCATTAAATTAGGCTTTTGGGTTAGAGTTATATACAACTATATATATTAATATGCTTTTGGTAAAAAAACTCTATAACCGCTTTAATCATCCAACACCTACCATCTAAATAACTTATGTCCAAAAAAAAAGGGGGGCTTCTAAGTAACTACTTTTTGAAATGCTATGTCGCAACGGCTAGCAGAGTTCCATGTTCCTCTCTCTCCTCCGCGGTGCCACCTCTCTCACTCACCTTCATCAAATCCACGCTCAAATTCTCGTCCATGGCCTCCCCCTGCAAAACCAGCTCCTCGCCAAGCTTGTCGACCTCAATTTCATTGACTATGCTCGCTCTGTGTTCGACCAAACCTTTCCCCGACTGATTTCTCGTGGAACATCTTGATTCGGAGCTACACACTCCAGGGTTCTCCGCTAGAGTCCTTGATTCTCTATCTCAAAATGCGTCGAGAAGGCGTCAGACCCAGCAATTTCACTTACCCATTTGTCCTTAAGGCCTGCTCGACTCTTGTGTCGATCGCTCTCGGTGAACAAATACATGCCCATGTTTTTAGATTAGGCTTTCGATCCGATCTCTTCGTGAACAATTCATTTGGTTGATATGTATTCGAAGTGTTCCCATCTTGATTATGCACGGACTGTGTGGGATGAAATGTTGGAGAGGGATGAGGTTTCTTGGAATTCGATTATTTCTGGGTATGTCTACTGGGGAGAGGTTGAAAAGGCAAGGGAGTTGTTTGAAGAAATGCCGCTCAGAAGGAATGTGGTTTGTTCGACTGCAATGATAAATGGGTATGGGAAAGAAGGGAATTTGGCGGAGATGCTGGGCTTGTTTCGTGACATGCTTGTCTCGGCTGATGAAGCTGAACCCAACTCGGCAACAATGGTCTGCCTTCTCTCTGCATGTTCAAGTCTTGCTAATTTTGAAGTTGGAAGATGGATTTCTACGTTCATGGATGTTAATGCCATTCCTTTGAACATTTTCTTGTATACTGCTCTTATAGACATGTACTCAAAATGTGGAGATGTGGAGAAGGCTCGAAGAATCTTTGACCAAATGTCTCGCAAGAATTTGGCATCTTGGAATGCCATTATCACTGGGTATGTGCAGCATGGTTTAATGGAAGAGGCAATTCAATTATATAATTGCATGCAAGCAGAGTTAGTGAAACCAGACGAGATCACAATGGTGAATGTGTTGTCTGCTTGTGCTGGCTTAGGGGCGCTTAAACTTGGGCGAGAAATTCATCTCAATTTGGATAGAAATGGTTTAGGCCCAAATGTGTTTCTTGCCACTGCCCTTGTTGAGATGTACTCAAAATGTGGTAAAATTCATGATGCTTGCTTGGTTTTTGTTAAGACAAAGGAAAAAGATGTTCCCTTGTTTAATGCCATGATACAAGGACTTGTTTACAATGGCAATGGAAAAGACTCGTTAGCTGTCTCAAAGCAGATGCAGAGGTTTGGGATCGAACCCAATGTGATCACATTTATAGGAATCTTATCAGCTTGTAATCACTCAAGATTAGTTGAAGAGGGAAGACTTCAATTTTCAAATTTGATTAACAAATATGGTTTGAGTCCTAGTATTGAGCATTATGCTTGCATGGTGGATCTCCTTGGGCGAGCTGGACATTTAGATGAAGCGTACAAATTAATTCAAAACATGGCTGTCCCACCTGATTCAATAATTTGGGGTTCTTTGTTGAGTGCTTGCCAGATCCATCGAAATCTTGAACTGACAGATAGAATTGGAGAAATTATAACGGCATCACAAGATCCTAATTCAGGCTTGTGTAACTTGTTATCAAATATTTATGCTTCCGAGAGGAGAGATGTTGCTAGACTGAGAAGAATAGTCAAGGAGAGATGTGACAAAGGTTTTCACCATTTTGTTTCCTTTTTATTTATCAAAAAGAAAATTTTTTTTTTTTCCTTTCTCTGTGTCAATTGATGCTGCTGTTATGATTTTTTTTTTTCCTGCAGACACATTATCATTTCTACATTTGACAATTGTAATCTACCTGAGCAAAGTTGGCATTTGTATTTTGTAAACTTTTGGACAATTGTGCCTTGCATTTTTGGGGTGGACTATCATCTGTTAAATAAATCCTGATAAAATGTGCTCCAAAGATGACTCTGCATTATAGGCTTTTTTTTACCTTCAATGATATCTTTCCACTTTGGATTGTTATTATTGTTGTTGTTGTTAGTTTTTAATCAAAATAACACATCTAGAAAAATTCATGAGTCTTTTTTTATCTGGAAACGCTTTCGCATTTAGCATGTTTTTATTTTTTGTAAGAACTTCTATATATAAACAGTTCTGGCATTTTCTCAAGAGAATGTGCAAGAAGTTTCTGTTTATGCATTTCAAATACTTATACTCCAATAACTAACCCTGTGGACGTGGTGGCAGGAAGTGCAGAAGGAGCTGATATTGTTTTGGAAGCAGTAGTTGAAGCAGAGGTAGCACGAAATGCAAAAGATTTATTTTCACAGCCCCAAAATCAAATACAGTGAATAGATAGGCAGTTGTGCCTTTAGATCTCCTGATAAAAGCTCTAGTGACTGCATTATTCATGTTTCAGAATTTCTAGTGAATTTTCTATATGAGAATGTATATTTTGTTGATAATACTTACAAAGATGTATTATTGGAGACCCTTACTATGTAAGTTTAGCTAGCTGTCACCGGCTCTAATGAGAAAGTTGCTCTTACATTGTATCTATATACCTTATGCAAGTCATTAATGTTGTTAATGCATCTTAGTATCAGCACCTGCATGCGTAGGACTGGAGCCAGGTATAGAAGAAATGAGAATTGGGTTTACATGGGAGAAATTATGAAGGTTGATAGGAGTAGAAGGATTGGGAAGCCCAATCCAAGTACCAGAGCTAAAAGATAAAGGGTAAAGCTTAAGGTAACGTTTAGCACGCGAAATGACTATTCACTACCAAAAAATCATTTTTACTTTCTTGACCACCTGTTTTTGATGTGTTAGGCTATCTGACACATCACTAAAGTTTAGCGATGTGTTATTATTGATGTGTGTGAAAAATGTAAGGTTAAAAATATTTGTGTCACTACATACTGAAGATTTTTTGAAGTGTCACTACTTGCCATGTTAGTATTTATTAACGTGGCAATAAGTGGCACGTCAATAAAATTATTGACGTGCCAATCTCAATGTCACTAAATTTAAAAAATTATTAAAAAATAATAATTTTTTTTAAAAAAAATATTTTGGATTTTTTATTTTATTTTATTTTTCAATTAACTTGTCATCTGCAGAGGTAGCAGGTCCGATCTTGAAGTTGGAACTTGTGACAAGAAGTGTAAACAAAGCCTAAAAATTATTCATGTTATCGGTAAATAATTTCAAAAACCGAAACCCAGCACAAACAAAAAAATAAATAAATAAAAAATTAAAATTATTCAAAGAGAAGTTCAATCAAGCAAACAATTCATGAATTTCCTATAAACCAGAATCAAAATATTGAAAGAAATGAGAAAGAGAGATCAAGTACATGAAGAGTTCCATGTGAATAGCATTGTGGCATGTTTGTTCGTTTGTTTCTCGCCTCCCTGAAAACTGAATTAGCCACACAAAAGAAATTTAAAATTAAATTTCAATTTTGTGTGTATATATATGTAGAGAGAGAGAGAGAGAGAAAGAGAGTACCTGAAGGTAGGGCCGGCCCAATGTATTTGGGGGCCTTAGGCGAAATTTTAAAGTTAGACCTTATTTTTTTTTAATATTCAAATATTAATTAAAGAATATTTATTTTAATAATATTATTATTTCATTCATGTTAGTAATATATTCATTGTTGTTTCATGACTTTTAAGTTTAATTTTTAAGTTGCTTCATTAGCTAGTTGCATTCTATTGCATTATATTAAAGTCATAAATATTTATAACAATAGAATTAGATGTGTCAATAATATTTTCATTATCTTCTAATAAGATAATTATTTTTGATGAATTTATTATTCATTTATGAGTATTTCACCTAAATTATCCTCAATATTTTGTTTATTGCTAATAACAAATTTATTTAAAACCCTATTTGAGATTCAATCAGTTTTTCTATTTTTCTCTTCTTTTAAATATTTCATATCTAGATGCATATTTTTTAGTATACATGATTAATTAAAAATATTAACAAATTAAACAAATATGATTTATAAGAAAAAATATATTTGGATTATAATAAAATAAATTACAAAAATAAAATAATAAAACATGTTTGAAAATTGGCAGAGATATACCGCAAAGGAGGAGAGAAAAGAAGAGAAGAAGAGGAAGGAAAGAGAGAGTGAGAGCAAAGGTCGATAGAGAAGAGAGGCTAGTATTCCTTATTTTTTGAGAAAAAAGAATCAAGCTCTCTCTCCTTTGTCGACAGAGAAGATAGAGAAGAATTAAAAAAAAAAGAAAAAGGTAATTACCTTTTGCCTCCATGAACAACAACACCTTGGCACTTTTCCCCATGAACTACTAACTATGACATTTTCTCCCCTTTCGTCAGTCAAATGGGTTAAAACTAACAGTTAACGGTCATGTGACTTACATGTGCCATTTTAATTTTTCTTTCCATTTTTATCCTCACTTCAGATTTTTGGATTAGGGTTTAGTATAGTATAAGCATTATTTTATTGATCTGAAATGAGGACAAAAATGGGAGGACAAAATTTAAAACACTTTACCGTTAGATTTAATTCCTTCAACTGACAGAAGGGGGAAAAATGTTATAAGATGGTAGTTTGATGGGGTCAAGTGTCATAGTTGGTAGTTTATAGGGAGAAAATGTCAAGGCGCTGTAGTTCATCAGGCAAAAGGTAATTACTTAAAAAAAAAAATGATATGACATTTTGTTTTTTTTGGGTTAATTAGTCTTATTTTTAAGGGCTTATTATATTAGAGCCTTATTTTAGAGAATTTAAGTTTTTATGAAAAAAAAATTTGGGCCTTATTAAAAAAAAATTTAGACCTTATTAATTCGGGCCCAAGGTGATGGCCTTAGTGGCCTAGCCATTGGAGAGGATGGCCATGCCTAAAGGAAAGCGAAGCCGTGGAGAGGACGAGAGGAATCCGTGAGCTTTTCAGACCTTTGTTTTTTTTTCTTCTTCTTCTTCTTCCTCAGATCTTCATTTTTTCCAGCCCCCTACACTACAAGAAAATCGGTCTTTAGCGACGACTCAAAGTCGTCGCTAAAGGCCTATAAGTCGTCGCTATTAACATCAGCGACGACAATGGTCGTCGCTCCCCGTGGTTGCAAGTAATCCGTTGCTAAAGACTAAATAGGCGACCTTTCATGTCGTCGCTATTGATATTATTATTAGCGACTAAAATCGTCGCTAATAATTATTAAAATTTGTTATGAAAATCTTTAAATAATAACATCAACGACGACAAATGTCGCCGCTAATGATACACATATCGTTGATTTACATTTGTCGTCACGATGATCACATTAGCTTACATTTACATTTGTTGTCGCCGATAATACACACATCTAGTGACATTTGTCGTTCTTGATGACACATCGCTGATTTACATTTACACACTAACGACGACAAATGTCGTTGCTATTGACTCACATCAGCGACGACATTTGTCGTTGCTAATGATAAACACATCTAACGACCACATTTGTCGTCGCTAGTGATACACATCTAGCAACAACAAATGTGGTCGCTGATGACATGCACATTTATAATGATTATGCAATCATCAACGACGACATTGATCGTCGTCGTCAACATCAAATGCTTTTATCATAATTGTTTGATATTAATATTTCAACTACTGCAAGATTCAAAAACATTATAATTGCGATTAACTTCAAATCAATACCAAAAAAATAACCGATAAACACAAGGTATTGTGATAACAGTAAAAGATAGATCTATAAAAGCAAAAGGCAGAAAACAAGGAAATGAAATTTAAAAGAATGATGAACATGTTGCCACTTGACAAAGTAAATCCCATTGAAGAACTCCGCCACTCTCAGATGAAGCACCGTAAATCAAGGGATTGGTACTTTTACAACAATTGGAAAAGGGTAACAACAATTTCTTGGACCTTTGGTACGAAAGTACGCCATGAAACTCGCAATGATTTTGGACGAAGAAGACAAAGTGCAGAAGACGTAACCTTCAATTCCACTATAGCACGAAGTAAATGGCACAACCAGAGCTGAAATATGTACATTTTGCAATCCGCTTTCGCTACTCACAAAGCCAAAAGAAACAACCAAAATCAGCTCCTAAAACATAATTTAAGAAATTTAAAAGAACGACGAACACACAAAAATCAAGTCAAGTGATTTCTTAAACTATCACTCACATTCTTCTTATCCAACAAATATATTGAATATTCTGAGTCTATTGCATAGGGTATACCGGATTGAGCATGCCGAGATGAAACTAACTAAAAAAGAAAGTACCAAATGCACTCCAAAGGAAAAAATATATTGTCCACAAACCATCATCTTTTCCTTCTAATCTACCATAAAAGCCACGATGATATAATAGTATTGTGAGGTCTATATCCGGTAGATCTTTTAGAAAGAACAAAACACTGCATTAATAAAGCATATGAGCCTAGCTAATGCAGATACAAACTTATTTCAATTAGTTCTTTGCAATAATCAACTGAGTAGTATTTCAATTGATATTTCCAAAGAATCGTAATGCATTACTCCACATCCACCATTAAGACAAAACATGCATTCTACTATAAAAAGTAAAACTTAAGAAAAGTAATCAAGTTATTCTCGTGTCGATAACAACCAAATATTAAACCAAATTCAGACTTCTAAGAACCAAAAATAAACTGTTATTCTATAACTAGCAAACTAACTTAACTAGTATCAATTTTCACCACCATCACATGACGCCTAGAAAGTAGAACCAAGACTACCACATCCTTGTCGGAGAATCCAAAAGATCCACACTAATAACATTTACATCTCACAAAATAACGAAACTATATCACAATACAGTCAAGATAAGAACCACAAGGAAATAACTAAGTACCAAATCACAAAATACATCAAATGAAACCCTATCTTCTTCCAAACACCAACTTCAACAAACAAACCGTACAGCCAATGGATACTCAGTAGTCAGGAGCCAAATCTAGATAAACACAATTTCTACTTTGATACAATGCCTACAGAGATAGACAACCAAAATTTATTTTCTATACCTTAAATCTTAGCAATTAATATATTGCTATATATATAACTCAAAACCTGGAATGCCTCCAATTGAGGAACATGAGAATATTTGAATCTTAGAGTCATCTTCTACACAACCCAACATATAGTCCTATTACTCGTGTCCAATGCAAAGCACATCTAACCATCATCTAAAAAAAAACATAGGTAGAGTAGAATCATTGCACCAACCTCATCATAACAAAATCATATATCTTTAAACATTCTCCAAATTGAGCAAAATTCACACCGTGTGTTCCTATAACATATAGAAAAGAAACAAAGATGTCATCAATAAAAAATTAGTTGTTCGGGTTCAATTAAATCATAACAAAACATATATGCCACACAACCATTTTACCTAAAACACGTGACATTAGGAGATCAAATTGCTTTGATTCTTGTCTAATTTCCTCTATTTGTTCATCTCTTTTTCTATCTTTTTCCAATAACGCATTTTGCAGTTCCTCTATTTGTTCATCTCTTTTTCTATCCTTTTCCACCAACTCATTTTGCAGTTCCACTATTTTTCTATTTGTTTCCTTCAACTCAAGGTTGAGTTGGGTGCCATATAGTGACCGCGAAGAAGAGGATGGAGTAGGTATGACAAATTTTCCCATCCCTCTAGCATGCCCAGAACGTTTCCCACCAAGAGCTTGTGTAAATATTTCCACTTCATCTACAACAACTTCTTTGTCAGCCAACTTCTCTAGCATCAAATTCTACAAAAGCAACATGTTTTATATAACAAGGAGAAACATGATATCCTAAAGTTTAGTAACTTTCATTAAACGTGAGACAAAATATTAACATAAAGCAAAAATTTTAACTACTTCGTTCTTCACATTGAGTAGTCACAAATGACATGTCTTTCTTTAAGTGAGAGATCTTATAAAAGTCAATTAGACCGAGCTCCTCTCCATCCTCTCCCATCTACACATAATAGGCATATAATTGACATATGCTCTAAACATAATTATTAAAATAATATAATAGTATAAAATTGTTACCTCACTATGGCGATGATTAAGAAAGGATGTGATTGGTCTTTAACTCCGATCTATTCTTCTTATTACATGCGGACTTGTCCTGTGACAAATTGAATACATAATGCCATAAACAGGTTGGTGCTTCTATGAGTGCTCTATGGAAGAGCCACAAACTATAAATTTCATTATCCATGACTTGAAAAATTGCAACAATATACACCACATAACATACACCCTAGGCAATTATCGAGCAATTCATGGCATAAAAAAAAACAAAGAACAGTTGACATAATTGTGAAAGCACATTTAATCCATAGATTTGAGATATATGAACAAACATCTCAAATCAGACACAAACATTTCAGGCTGACAAAATTTATACATATCAATATCATGTTCACTAATGCAAAAAGATTTGCCAGACTTCGCCCATATGAGGTTCACAACTAAGCAAGAAACAGCATGTCTAAAAGCAGGACCTTAGTATGATTGGCTGCCCACCAAAGAAGAGATTTATTTTCGATTTAGTTTAAAAATATTTACCTTCCAGTCTTTGTTTTCAAATGACTCACATATCTTAAGCCATATGGGCTGTGAGATAAGCTCTGGAACTTTTGTCTTCGTGATTGTTGAGTCTTTATCACCACCGAATTTGAGAAAATGACGATGAAAACCATGACGAAGTAATTTATAACTATTTGATAAAGCCAACTCAACAGATTCAATGTGGTTAGCAAGATTCTCATCTAAAGTCCACTCAGCCTGTACATTATAAATAACAAGAGTCTTAGCATTTTATATTATATGTAGTAAATAACATAACCTCAAATGTTAAAACTCACCAAAACACGAGTTCTTAACCGTTGCTGCTCACTTGGTGGGACACGAGTCCAAGAACTATGCCATAGCTCGGCGTGTTCACGAACGACATGTGTCACCCTCCTACTAAAATGGCTTGCATTTTGTCCTACAGGTCCTCTTGCCTTGGGAGGGATTATTATCTCAACAGGACGACCATCCTTAAAAAGCTGATTGAACTTAGTGGATTTATTCGACTTTTCTTCCTATTGGACATAACAATGTAAGACAAAATATGAAACACAATTAGTATTTTTGGTGAAGTAGTTTGTTCATAGTCTATACAATAACATAGATTATTACAAGATGCATTGGAGGGTCCCTGAGTCGTCATCTGACATGGTGTTACATCAATTTCAAGAGGCACTTGTGATCCTAAACTTGTATTCTCAACTTCATCATTGAGATGCAATGGTGTAGAATGAGTCACAGACACACGCGATCTTCCTCGACTCATCTTCATTGCCTACAATTGATTCCACAATAAAAACAGTGAATAAGAAAATATGAAAATATAAACATATACAATAATCGAAAGATTGGTAACAAGGCAAACAAATCTATAGCCCGTATCATCTTACCATAGAATAAATGTTCATTTACATTTGCTTTGCATATATCATTTACAATAATATTCAACACATATCATTGTCAGAGTCTATATCAGAGTTGCAAGATAACTCCTCTTCATAAATGGAATCATCGAGGAACATGCTTTCATCATCAGGGTCTTGTTCATCATCAGAGCTTGTTTCGTACCCCTCATTAGAGAAGTCATCATTGAAGAACATGCTTTCGTCAAGGTGCACATATACTTCATCAATAGCTATTGGTTCCACATCATCTCTACGTAATGGAGTTGAGTCTACATTGTTTCCTTGTTGCACAGGTGCATTACCCTCATCACATTCATTATCTTCTTCCTCTCTCTCTAATACAGTTGAAACATCGTATATGTTTCTATTGGTCACTTTTTGCACTACTTGCCAACTTCCACCCAATTTGGGATCTTTCAAGTAAAATACTTGTGAAGCTTGGCATGCTAAGATAAATGGATCAGATGCATACCATGTACGAGATGTATTCACACTCGTAAAGTGCTCATCTATTTGTATTCCTGTTCTATGCCCAACATCCCACCAATTGCACTCAAATAGATACACACGATTTCGACCATAACGTAACACCAAAATGTTCTTCAACTCATCATAGAATTCAATATCCTTCATGTTATGCTCACCTTGAACAACTTTTGGTAATGAGAGTTCGCTCATAGTCTTTATATGGAATCTAACCCCATTCACAATAGAACCTTTGTACATTGCAACTTGATGACCCGGATGCAAGATCATATAATTGCTTGGACACATTTTCTGCATTAGGCCCACATATACGATGTCGAAACCATGTTTCAAACTCGGCTTCATGCTTATGTTGGATGTCCACAGTGCCTTCTCCTTCAATCTTGTCATAGTGTTCACTACATAAAGAATACATAAGTAATACAAAAAAAAAAACAAAAAAACAAAAAAACAAAACAAAACAAAAAAACACTATAAATCATACACTTACCGAATGTATGAAGCAATTTCGTCACAATTGTTAAGCACATACCATCGAGCCCTTGTGAGAACCTTATCTTCAAGTGTTATAAATTTTGCTGCTCCTAAAAGACGAACTCGTTGAGAGAACATGACAAGTCTTTACTCCTTTCCACCTGCGTCACATCACTATTCCATTCTTCACGATTCCATTTTGTCTCAATCCCATTGAGATACATGGAGCAGAATGTTAAACATTCAAATGATAAATATGCCTCGGCAATGCACCCTTCCGGATGTGCTTTATTTCGCACACATTTCTTACATCTACCAAGTGTTCTTTCCATTGGATACATCCAACGAGTTTGTACTGGTCTGCAAGCTCAGCCTCTCGTGGTAAATGAATAGCTAGATGCACCATTATATCAAAAAAAGCTAGTGGAAATATCTTTTCAAACTTGCATAAAATCACAATAATGTCATCCTTCATTCGACTCAAGACATCTAATTTCAATGTTCGTGCACATAATTCCTTACAAAAGAAACTAAACTCACCAGTTGTAATGATTTCAATTGATAAATATGGACGAATTGCAACAGAAGTAAGTATTGTAAGAAGACATGACAATCATGGCTCTTCATTCCCAAAATCTTACCTTCTTTAACATTTACACGACTAATATTAGATGCATACCCATCGTGGAACTTCACACCTTTTCAACCAATCTAAGAAAGCTGTCTTTTCAGCTTTTGACAAAGTGTAATTTGCATGTGGCATTGATGTAAATGTACCATTTTGTTGTAAGTGCAAATCTTTACGTATTCCCATCACACACAAATCCTGTCGTGCCTTCAAAGTGTCCTTTGTTTTTCCATTAATATTCAACAGTGTACCTAAGAGACTATCACATATGTTCTTCTCAATATGCATAACATCCAAATTGTGTCTCAGTTTCAATGTTGACCAATAAGGCAAATTAAAAAAAATACTCTTCTTTGTCCAATTCAACTCACTCTCTTCACGTGTTCTTTTTTTTTTTGTCTCATCTTTTCCAAATGGAAAATTTGGTACATTCTCTAGTTGTTGTAACAATTGATCTCCAGATAATTCAATAGGTGCCATTCTATGCTCCTCAGTACCATCAAAGAGAGATTTTTTTGTGCGCCATATATGCCCCTGAGGTAAGAACCGACGATGAGCCATGTAGCACGACTTACCTCCAAACTTCAACCTTCTGGATGCTGTATCCTTGTTACAAACTGGACATGCCAGGTGTCCCTTAGTCATCCACCCAGACAAGTTCCCATATGCAGGAAAATCATTTATAGTCCATAACAATGCTGCATACAATTTAAAGTTCTCCTGCTTCGACGAGTCATACGTAAGAATGCCTTCATTCCATAATTCTTGTAAATCATCTACCAACGGTTGCAGATACACATCAATTTCATTTCCAGGTGCTTTAGGTCCAGGGATAAGTAAGGACATCATCATATATGAATCTTTCATACACCTCCATGGAGGTAAATTATACGGCACAAGTATTACTGGCCACATGCTATACGATGTACTCATATTACCAAATGGATTGAAACCATCACTTGATAAACCAAGTCGTATGTTGCGGGAATCTTTAGCAAATTGAACATGTTCTTTATCAAACTCTTTCCACACTATTGAATCTGCTGGATGTCTTAGATTTCCATCATCTTGACGCCCATCTTTGTGCCATCTCATATCTTTGGCAATATCTTTCGACAAAAACAACCGTTGCAATCTCGATTTTATTGGGAAATACCGTAAGATTTTATGAGGAATTTTTTTACCTGTACCTTTGACAATTTCCCATCTTGACGTATTGCAAGTTGGACATTTTTCTTTATCTGCATGTTCCTTTCGGAAAAGCACACAAGAATTCTTGCATGCATGTATCTTCTCATAACTTAAACCCAAGCCTCGCCTCAATCGTTTTGCTTCATAATACGATCTTGGTAATGTCTCTCCATCAGGGAGAGCTTTCTTTATCAAGTCAATCACCATATCAAACGCCTTGTTACTCATATTGCAAAATATCTTTATATGAAGTAGATTCGTAATGAAAGCGAGTGTTGAAAATTTTTTGCAGCCTGGATAAAGTTCACGTTGAGCATCTTCCAACAATTGGTCAAAATTTTTTGATTCATAACCATTGGTTGTTGGACCTGGAGTAGTAGAGGATTCACCAGACCATCCGGAAATCTCCCCATATGGATATCATTTAACATTTCTTCAACATCATCGATATCCTCCGCACTTGCATTCTCATCATCATGATCGGCATGTAAATTTGTACGAAACGGATCTTCTTCCCCATGAAATACCCACCGGGTGTAATTCATATCAATTCCGTTAATGAACAAATCATTCTCCATCTCATCTATAGGCTTATAATAACGATTCGCACACTTGCGACATGGACACCTGATCCTATTAAGCCCATCCACGTGATCACGTGCCATACTAACAAATTGTTCAACACCTTTTGAATACTTCTCACCAAATCTATGAGTTTCCCGCATCCAAGTCTTATCCATCTCAATGTTTGTTCAAATATAGTCTTGGTAGCAATTTATAAAGCAATCTACAAAGGGACCGGGCAAATAAAGATCAAATTAGTATTAGTTTTCAATAAAGCCATCTTTCCAATTCTATCATATCATTGCAAACCTAAGCCCTTACAAGAGTCAATAGTAGTGAAAGTTAAGAATAAAATCCTTATTTGTATCATACAAATTGCAAGAGAATAAAATTTTTAATTATCCAAACAAAGCAAAAGCAAATGCACATGCCGACTCTTGCAGCAATACCATATATATTGAATAGGTCACCTATTACCTGTTACATCTCCCACTTGTATATAGTGGCCACAACTCACTCGTGTATCCCTCTACATGTTTCCAATCATATTCATTCTAGCAAATAGACCATGCAACCACAAAATACACCTACAAAAAAGTTGGGAGCACTATACTAAATCTTGTAAGGACCAAATAGCAATATCTCTATAAGCAGAGATGGATCCAGCTTTCAATACTCTTTAACACTCATTTCATAGTAGCTAACATGACATATCTTTAAGTAGTTTCTTATATTAGTTACTTCAAAAAAAACAAAACAAAACAAAAATGAAAGCTACTTAAAACATGCAACATTAGCTAGTGTGAAGAGTAGCACTATGCACACCACATTTTTTTATCTTACAATTATCTTATAACGCTAACATGACAATTTTAACCAACTTTTTTTTTAATAAAAAAAATGACTATATAATGGTTGGTTGAAAATATTACATTGGCATTGTGGTATAAAAATATGGTTTATAGTGTTACTAAACAAAATTATAAAGGGTTGATTTACAAAGTCACATTAATAAAGTGAGATAAAAGTGTCATGTATAGCATTAGTAGGTGCTCTCTTTGCAATTAGCTTTATGGGGTATAAAAATTGTTTCTATAGCTGAATTAGTTTTCTTTTATACTCAATAGGTTTCTTGCTTGTAGGTTCTTAGCTCCTGGATGTGCTGTTATGCTGTACGTGTTTCTGCAGAGAGCACTCTGAGATATGGTATGCCACTATCTTTCTTGAAGTTAAAGCACTACTTATCTCAAAAATTTAAAAATATAGAAATATATGACTTTCTCGTGCTTGTGAATTAAGGGTTTACAAAGACATGAAACAAAGTACAATTAATTGGGCATTGAGAACTGTTTTTAATGGTATTTGTAAATAACTTACCCTCCAAGAGACTTGGGAAGAGAATGGCACCGGTTGAAAAGAAGCTAAAAAAGAGCTAAACGAGTCTTGCCAAGTCATTAAAATTAAAAGACATATTTCACCTAAGCATTTCGTTAAACACATGGCAGGCTCATAATACAAAATAGAAATGGATTTTTATTTAATGAGCAGGGCAATTCAACTTGGTTAACATTAAATAGTATCCCATATTTTAGCAAAATTGATGCAAGTGAATAAAGGAAAAGTACACAGAGCTGAATTCTTCTCCGATGACCAATAATCAAGTGCCTAGAGACGGAGAGAATGCATCTCGAGTCGCCAATCAGATCCAAATCGTCCTTGAGACCCACAACTTCGTCGCTCCTCCAATTGCCCCGGTTCTCGCTCTTCAAATCTGCAACGAACACCTTCAATTCATCCACAGGCCACTCTAGATTCCGTGAAACTCACCTTAAATTGTGAGGAATTGTTGCTTGGAACGCCATCTCTGCCATACATAGTCGAATTAATTAAACAAGAAGAAATTAAATTCCAAAAAAAATCAGTAGAATTGCTCGTGATAGAGAGAGAGAGAGAGAGAGAGAGTGTGTGTGTACGTACAGAGATGAGATGGAGATGAGATGGATGAGGTTGGAGGAGTATATCTGCGGAGATGAGATGGATGAGGTTGGGGGAGTAGATCTGCGTAAACGAATCCAATGGCACTGTTCTAGCACCCCTTCAAGATACTCGAAAAAAATGGAAAATGGCAGTGGGAGACACGAGTCTAGCATGCAGCGAATTAAGGGTTAGAGAGTAAGGCCCAGTGGACATGAATTTCTAGGAAAAGTTATTGCAATGTCTTTAAATAATTCTTTACATTAATTCCTTTTGTAATAATATATATATTACATAATTTTTATGTTCAGATCAACTGCTACCTTTACTTTTAAATTTTTAATTCTTGTTAACCAACTAATAATAAATCAATTAATTAATTATAATATTTTAATATTTTTTTAATATTATTTGAGTAATGCATGGGACACTGGTTTAATATTATTTGAGTAATGCATGAGACACTTTTAATCCTTGTTAAGAATTTTAATATTTTTCTTTTAATTCATTTGCGACGACATTGTCATCACTATTAAGGACTTTAATGTTTTTCTTATAATTCATTTGCAACGACATTGCCGTCGCTAATAAGTATTTTAAATTAGCAATGACAATGTCGTCGCTACTAAGGATTTTAATGTTTTTCCTTTATTTTATTTGCGACGATAATGTGGTCGCTAATAAGCATTTTTAAATTAGCGACGACATTGTCGTTGCTACTAATGACTTTAATGTTTTTCCTTTTAATTCATTTGCGACGACATTACCGTCAGCTAATAAGTATTTTAAATTAGCGACGACAATGTCGTTGCTAATAAGACTTCAAATTTTTTCATTTGATTCATTAGCGACGACAATGTTATCGTCAATTTAAAATGTTTATTAGTGACGACAATGTCGTCGCAAATGATAGGAATCCCATCGCAACAACTACATATTAGCGACGACATCTAGTCATCGCTGTTGTCCATTTTTTTTTATGAAATTAGCGACGACAATTTCTTGTCGTCGTTGATTGGTGAGCAATAGCGACCATACATGGGTTGTCGCTAAAAATATGGTCGCTAAAGACCAATTTTCCTGTAGTGCTAATCTCTTTGGTTCTCTCTCTCTGTTTCAGTGAGAACCGAAAGACAAGCAGAAAGAAGGAATTTGGGAGAAGAAAGTTCAAAGGAGAAGGAGAAAGGAAAGAAAGGAAGAGAAAAGGAAAAGAAAAAGAAAAAGAAAAAATTGACAAAACGAACCCCATCAAACTTATTTGAAAAGGAAGGTCGTGGGCATGCGAGTGAGGAGAAAGAAAGAAATGAGGAAAAAAGAAAAAGGGGTCCAGCTGGGCTCTCTCCTTCCGATGAGGTTTCTTGACGTGTCCACAGTAAACACGTCGATAAATTATTGACGTGCCACTACATGTGACACGTCAAGAGAGTCATCATATAATTTATATAGGCCCTGTTTGAAAAAACGGGTTTGGGGTTGAGGATGTACTGTGCGTGTTTGCACTGTGCAGTGAAAATACATTTTTACCCTCAATCCACAAGCAAATGTTTTCTCCCTCTCTGATCTCATTTTCTGTCATAACCCATTTTTGCGGTGGTCAACGCGTCTCACTCGCAAAACCCAGAGGCTTCGTTGGTGCTGTTTGTCTCTCTTTCTCCTCGCTAAGGCCCTCAGGAATAGCCAAAATCACTCCCGGAGGCCTCGTCGGTGTACTCTGCCAGCAACCCATCAACTGGGTTTCCACCACCGTGCAGAAAGCCTCTCCTCCCTTCCTAACATCCCCATCGGCTTTGTCTGTCTCTCTTTCTCCTTGCTATAGCCCTCAGAAATATCTAAAATCTCTCCCATAGGCCTCATCGATGAAGTTTGGCAACCCATCAATTGGGTTTCCACCATTGTGCCGGAAAGCCTCTCCTCCCTTCCTAACATCCCCATCGGCTCTGTCTCTCTCTTTTCCTTGCTATAGCCCTCAGAAATATCTAAAATCTCTCCCATAGGCTTCATTGGTGAAGTCTGCCAGCAACCCATCAATTGGGTTTCCACCACCATGTCGGACAGCCTCTCCTCCCCTTCTAAATTTTCTGCCGGCGCTGTTTGTTGGCAACCCACATGGAGAATTCCATTCTTCATACTTGAAACCACTCCGACAACCTACGACGTGGCTTTCCTCTTCGTCTCGTTGCTCTCGCTTAGGAGCTGAGAATTCTTGGGTTTGGGGTTCGGTGGAACTAGAAGCTACAGATGTCATGGTGTTTGAGAAAAAAAGCAAGAAGGTACTGAAAACTTAGAGAGAGAAATGATGGAATGGAGGAGAATGAGAGACATGGAATGGGTGATAGTCATGAATATAGGGAGAAACAGAGTGTAAAGAGATGGGGTAAGGTAGAGATGGTGCGGTTTGCAGAGAAATAAGAACAGTCAAACGAAGAACAACAACAACAATAATAAGAGAGGGGCATTTCGGTGATGTTTGTTGATTTTTTAGGAAAAAGACAAAAAAATCTACAGTACAACCACAAACAATACTTCTACAAACGGTTTATCAAACACCCCCATAATATTTTTCTAAACACTAATTTGTTTATAAGAGAAAAAAAGTCATCATATCATTTTTTTTCTGTTATACTTTTTAATTTTTATAAATACAATATACTTAAGACTAAGAGAACACATATATGCATTCTAGATTGTTAATAATAAAATCCACTTTTTTTAGTTGATAATAATACCACAATATTGAAAACATGATATAACCATAATAATTATTTCTAAATAAATTAAAGAATACAAAGTACATATAATAACCATATATATATAGTGAAAGTATTGTGTAATAATTAATTAAGCACCTTATTATAATTATAAGCCTATAATTCTATCAAACCCATTAAAATTTTATAAAATTCTTGAAGTTGAAGAATTTTATAAATTTTAATGAGTTTGAATATATCTTTCACAGAAATAATCTAATTAATTAGTTTGTACTGAATTCAAGTTGTACAAACTAATTACGAGTTTTGTACATTTACTAAACTTTAAAGTTTAGTGTTCCAAACTTTAAAGTTTGCAACACTTAAAATATATGACTTAAAGCCGTAAAAATTCAATTTAATTTCTCTACAATAAGTTATTTAATTCTAATTAAAATAATCATTATATATAGAGATAAAAAAAAAAACCCTAAACTACAATTATATAATTATACATACATATAGCCATATAGGGTATACCAATTAAATTTTGTTGCCTAATGTTTTTTTTTTAAACACGTAATTTTCATTATTAATTAATTAATTTTTAACATGTGAAATAATGGCAAGTCAATAATTATTGACGTGTGATAATTTGCCATGTCACTAATGTATATAATTTAAATATAATTTTAAAAAAAATAAATAAATTGAATTTAAATTTAGCAACCTAGCAATTTTTGACAAGTTGTTATTTATTGATGTGTGGAATGTGCCACATCACTAATTAGTGATGTGGCAAATTTAACATCTTAATAACATTTTTATTGATGTGACACTTTTTGCCACGTTTATAAGAAAAATGATAAAGTCACAATTTAAATCCAACTAAATCCCAACTTTTCTGTTAAGTGGCAGTTTTTTGTTTTTGTATTTTTAACTACATGTGGAGAGAGAGCCTTAAACTAGAAGAGAAAAATAAATTGGGTCTTTGTTGAGTTTAAATTGTGGTTGTATCACATCTCCGTTTCTAGTTAGTGACGTGGCAAAAAGTAGGTTATTGTAGACACATTTATAGTGATTTTATTAAGAAAATTAGTAGTTTTTATTGAAAATAGAAGAATGTTGAATGAAATAAATAGCCTTGAAATGCTCATTTCCTCATGCACGATAGGAATAGTTATTTCAAGTGTTTTGATCCTTAATTATCATATACCCTAACAACCTTGCTATTCTATTCCATCTTCTTTCATTCATAGTAAAAGTTATTTATTTTTTTAGTGGAATAGCCATTACACATATCAAACGTAACCTAAGCGGAGAAGCTAAGAGAAGGATGTGTTATGTTGCCTTTGTGTGATCTCTTAGTCGTTAGTATTGATCAGTTCTACCATGTGAATAAGATAAGAGAGACTAAAGTAGCTAAGCTTATCGTAGTTATTTTGTGTTGGATTGTGTGTTTATCAATCTCAAGGATATTCAAATAAAGGGAGAATCGACTGTATGCCTACAAAGGGGAGCTTAACTGGCTCGAGGGAAGCCATCGATCAGTAAATTCATCAAACAATTGTCTTGTATTTTTGTCTCCTGCCCTAAAGTTGGTGGGCCTTCTGCCAACATAGTCATGGTACCCTCCTAATTGACCTATATATGTTGCCTCCCTTATAGCTATAGCCAACACCTTCGTAGTAATTTCATCCAAACTTAATTGGCGCTGTCGTGCTCAAAATCCCTATATATAAGGGAATAGGAGATTTTGATAGAGAAAGGTCATGAATAATAAAAAATTTCTTTTTGGGTTGGATTAATGCAGTAATTCAAGCAAGGTTTATGGCGTGTTTGTACTCCCCTTCAAACGTGGGGGTGCAACCAAGTGGTTCTGTCAAGTTTCCAAGACGAATAGTACTCCAACCAACCAATCCTGTCAGGGTTCCATGAATGGTCAGTCGTTGGAACCTCATTCGAACGGGAGTCGGTTCTTTCTGGAGTACTGCTGATTGGAATATATTGCTTCTTTTAACACAAATCCCTTGCGACAAACTGGCATTACAATTGGTGAAATGATATGATTAATAGTTTATTGTTTACAAGTCGGCCACTAATTAATTAAATTGATGAGTCATATTTTTTCTTTAATAATTTTATTAATAATTAGGGATTATCAAGTTAATTTGTAAGAGAAATTGTAGTATCCCTACCAACATTCTAAAAATGAATAAGGCAAATGAAATTAGAAAAGGAGGAAAAATGCTTAGGATACGTAATACAACTTTTACTTTACAAACTGATACGACAGTTCATAATTGATAAAATGATTAAGCGTCTATGGTTGATAAATCAACCACTAACTAAGTAATTAAATTGACAAACAATAATTTTTGCTTAGTCATTTTATCGACTATAAATTATTTTAATTTTACCGCGTCAGTTTGTATATATATAGTAGTAGTGGTACCCCGAGTTATAAATTTGAAAAGAATGGGTGCCACTTTCTTTGACCTAAATTAAATGGTAGTGATCCCACTAAATTAATAATTGCAATCACAACATGCAAGTGCTATATATACAAACTACCACCCGATCGACCCGGCCCAAAGAATAATGCCACCAACGTACATTTCAAGCACAAGTTCACATTCAAAAATTAATACGAATGTCCCAGCATTGTAAACAAATTCCATAAACTAATGGCCATGAATGAAAGCCCCATCAACATGCATGCACATGCTCTTGTTCCCTGCCTCACTTGGGCTACGTCCGGGTTTTAATTAATATATACCTTCCTCACCTAAAAACAATAATAACTTGGAATAAATTAATGAATGAAGAAAAGAAATAAGAGTGGTATCAAGAATCTTGAGAGGAAAAAAAAGAGTAGCATTAATATTAAAATTGAAGGAATAAGACACACAACAACTATGACAGCAGGACAGCAACAAACAATGTCTAAAATAGGTGATTATTAAACAAGCCATTAGCAATAAACAAGGCAGACAATAGGGCTATGTTTATTGCTTCTTGTCTATTACAAATGTCCAGATTCTAATTTTCATATCTATATACGATCAAATAAAATACAGACACAATCAAATTAACAACAACCTGCAGCTTCATCCGTTTCGTGCAATTCCCAATTATCGTTTTGTCTTGCCTCTTGATGGATAATTATAAGCCTATAATAGCTCAGCTCCGGTTCTTGCACTTCTCCATGGCTCTTGGGGCTGAAAGTTAATTAAACCAAACTTACATTAATTATATATAATTATATTTATATATATATATAATCGAATAATGGAATTTCGAATTACATACCAAGTCCAATAGCTTCTGATCCTTTCATTATGCGCAGGCGCTTGCATGAATCAACAAACATCCTGTATGAAACGATCACACATTAAGGTTCCTGTTAATTTTCACTTGATGTTTTTTTTTTTGCTATTCTAAGGATTCTGAAACAATATATAACTTGTTATAATATATCTTATAGTGCCAACCAAACATTGTTCTTGCAAGTTATTTTTTTAAAAAAATTATTTTGCTTAATTTTTTACAGGGATCAAGTACTTACTCCCATGGAACATCACCAACGAGCATCCAGTCACCGTCCTTATCTTCATAGGTTGGCACATACTCGGAACTGTTCAGAAGATCCATTAATTTACTCTCGTTCATGAAGTCAATCATTCCTTGGGTCCCATAATTTCCTTCAATCAACAACCATTAAAAAATCAATATACATATAACACCAGAATAAAGTGATATATATATATATATATATACACACACATATAAACTATGTTGTAATATGAAATTAATCATTATAAGTTCCTCTTGCACTGACATGATTGTTCAAGATCTACACAAGGTGGAAATTTTAACTTACAACCTATACATTTGTTTATAACATTAATTATTTGCAGTTCTATGTGTTCTTTTTTTTTTTTCTATAGAAGATAAAAATTAAAAATAAGACCCACCATGAATATGATCTAGTTAATTACTCTCTTATTCTAAATTGCATGCCCAACTCTTTTGCTCACGGTGTGTTTCTTTAGGCTGGGCATATAATTTAATTTCTTCGCAATTCTAATAGTCCATAATTTACACATAAATGCAACTATATATTATAGACTTAATTACTTACCCATGGTGAAGGAACTGAACATCTTGGCCAAGGCATCAGAGAGTTCTTGGTAGCTCTTGTACATTTTCAAGTCCACTTTACGAAGATATGGCGCACCGTCCATGCAAACTTTAACGAAGGCTGCAGTACCGCTACTTCCCTTCTCTCCCTCCTCACTTGTGTTCTTCTGAGCCATCATGTTCTTCCGGTATGATCTCACCGGCGGCCATCCCACAACTTGTGCTCTGAAATTAATCCATCTCCCCATGTTTAACAAAAATATAAAACAAACCCTAATAGTAATTAACTAGATCTTTCCTACTACTAATTAACCAAGAAGAAGGAGGAGGAGGAGGAGGAGGAGGAGGAGGATATTTATTCAATGGAAACAGTAAAACTAATGGTGATTTGCACCAAAAATTTCTAAAATGAAAAGGTTCTCTAATAACAACAGATATAATAATGATATATAAGAATCAGAATAATATTGAGCAAATATATATAACTAGATTTCTTAAAAAGAAAAAAAAAATGAAAAATCTTAGAATAAACTGACTCACTTGGCTGGTGGTTTAGCGGGATCCTTGGTGCAAGGAAGGAGCTGGTTCTTTTCCTTTGAAGCATTCTTGGTGTTATCTTCCTTGGACTGAAAATTAAGTTTCAGATCAACGGTCTCAGAGAAGCCTCTCTTTCCGGTGGCTTTGGCAGTCTCAGGCTCACTTCCAGTACCGCCACCGGGCAATCCCAGACACAGCTCAGTCTCCTTGAAGTTCAAATCACGCTGATCGGTACCGGTGCCCAGCATGTTGGTTATTTTCCGGGTAACTTCCATGGGAAATTCCTGCTCCGACGAAGAATATAAATTCAGAAACTTTCGATGAATTTGCGCTTCTCTATGTCCGGTTTTGTTGATGAGACTTGCTTTCCTTGCTTCTTCTTCTTCTTCTATTATTACGTTGCTTAGCTAGAGAGAGACCCCCACCCCCCCAATAATATAACAGCGTAGAAGTTTGTGCGTGTGGCTGCATGTGTACGTCATGTCGAGGTTCTGGCATATGGTGTGATGACACGTGGGGTGTACTAGGGACGTTGATCTCGGAGAGCTAATGATTTAATGAAACATGATTCTGCCGACGTGATAGGATTTGGAGGTAGTGGCTGTGGATCACCTGCTACTATGCCCTAATACAGTTATTCAGTCAACTGTCACACATGCATGTCTCTCGGGGATAATCTTTTTGCTCCAATTGTGGGATGATAATTTGATAAATTAACGATATTTTATGTATCAGAACAGTTGAAGCTAGCTTACCACGAGAATATTGAAGATTGCCATTTCGTGAGATGATGACCGGCAGCTAGCTAGTGGCTCAATTTTATTTTATTTTATTTTTTGAAGTGAGCTAGTGGCTCAATTAAGAAGTTAATTATGTGATTATATTTTAACATCGATAATCAAATTTAATGATAATGTAACAGTTGGGATTCACATCTCATAAAATCGAAATTGGTGGTTCTATTGATCTCGAATCTTTCTCTTTCTTTTCTTTTCTTTTTTCTTTTTAAATCTTTGAAAAATAAAGTACGTAAACAGCCGAATAACATCATGATGAAGTAAACACACCCATATATATATATATATATATATAAATAGATTACATCTTTAAGCTAACACCCGATGGTAAAAATCTAGGTTTGCCGTCGCATGCTAGCTTTTCTCATATTTTCATGTGTCTCAGGCACTCTCACACATGCCATATATATATCCCACATTCCCCCTGAGGGCGCGCCGGCAACAATTTGTCTATAGCTAGCTAGCCTGCTCAGTAGGGTTTCAAGTGGGGAAAATCGTATGCCAAAAAGATAAAAATATTGTTCCAAATCTGGTTGAATCTTTGAACATGGCTGCAAGCCTAGCTAGCCATAGGTAGTGGTGTATGTAGGTGAGCAATGCTGTAGATCACGAATCCCGGAAAATGTTCCATTTTACTGTGCCTGCAAAAGGAGATGGAAGTACTCTGATCAGTATCATTCTCCCATCAGTTCCAGAGTCCTTCTGTTAAAAAAAAATTTAATATCTTATCAACCTTAGAGGTACCACACACACTGGCAAATCGCATAAACGAATTTCGTGCTCCACCACGTTCCTTTCGCCGCCTCCTTTCCTTTTCCTTCTATTTATTTGGGGCGTTGGGTGTTGGAAGGAGAGAGCATATAGTACCAAGGACGACTAATTCCCCATTTATTATTTTACTCTCTCTCTCTCTCTCTATATATATATATATATTAACAATGGACATAGTTTATGGTAAGATTCTCCTAGTTAATTAGGAAGCTTCCATTTATGCATATAAGCACATGGCATGGATGAATAATTTGTAAATAAGCCTATAAAATGATTAATGTCATTAAGCAATTAATTAACAACTTTCTGCAGGTTGAATTTTTTTTTTTATTTTTCTAAGCTTCTGCAGGTTGAAGTTGAATTGTTGAAAATTCGACCCCTATTCTGCCTCCTCTTTTATAAGAACTTTGATCAAGGTTGGAGAACATTACTTTATGCAGAAAACTGTGTGTGTATATATATATACATATATATAGTTTGAATTAAAGCAATAGGTGTTATATAGTTTAATTGAGATAAGCCTATGTGTATATATATATATATATATATATATATCCCCCTGCAGGACACATAGACATCGAGCAATAGCAGTACTTTTAGGGCATGGATCAGACTAAAAGACAGGTCACATCCCAAGAGAAGGAAACACCCCTAACCCTAGCTGTGCCCTTGCCCTGTCAACATCCCCCCCCAACCCCATTCTGGCTTGGTTCTTTCTAACCTACCTCTATGATAATTATCCCATGGTTCAACATCCTCCTCCAGTTCCAGCCACATATTCTTTTTAGAACAGTGACCAATGGATATAATTAAGAACATACCCGTCTCATTTTTCAAACTTGGAAGAGTCAAAATCATATAAGAATACAAGAAACCATTCTTGATCCGCTTTGAAATTGCCCAACATCTCTAATCTAGTAGAGAAATTGACTCCCTACATCTTCCCATATATATAACTTTTACAATGCAGTCACTTCAGTTCAAAGGATTTTTTAGGTGGTCCTAATGCTCTAGCTACTAAAGATAAGATAGGGTCAAAATATCAGGTCAATCCAAGTGGTCCTTTGTACAATTTTTGATCGCCACATTTCATGCTATAATTCACACAACTCTATGTGTGTCCCATTCCCATTTCACTTGGCTGATGTACGATCAACCATCAGATCGGTCCGTGTTAAATAATAATAATAATAATATGGGTATTGACATATAAGAGTCAAATGATATAAAAGTGAATTTTAGCATTACTCAAAACAAACTGTATTCTTTTGCATGGTGTATCTCAACACCTAGTGGGTGCGGCACATTAAACTACGTCCCTTTCTTCTTCTTTTTTCCTTGTAAGTTTCATATATAGGTAGATAGCATATAGTTATTTACCATAAATGTGAGTAGGTGTTTTTGTGATACGCTCAATCTCAATTTTCAGGTGCTTAGAATTGCTCTGTGATGATCTCAATGGGGCCGGGGTAGATTCAGATCACTTGATCCTATATGAGACTTTTGCAAAGGAGACATATGAATAACAATGAGGCATTAGTTAATTAACAATTATCACCACTAACATCTAGTTTATTATGTTGGCCCTACAAAAGAAATATATGAGAATCTCCCCACAATAATAATATTCTAAATGTTGGTAGAACTTGGGACATTGGATACCATGGTGGGGGCTGACCAGGGCACTCTTTGTATTAATCCTTAATTATATTCATTAATCTTCTGTTTTCTTAGCTGAAGTCATCCATGATGAAGATTCATATATGTACATACATATATATATATATATATATATATAAGATGGCCGGGCGCAGATTATATAAATATTAATTAAGAATGAGGAACTGCATATGTTGAACTGATGAACTCGAAGAGGATAGCAAATCTTTTAGCGGCCGAGTGGGTGGGAAAAGAATCAACATGCTTTTTAGAAAGAGATAATTAAAGGAATCAATTAAATTACAAGTCCAAAAAATTTCTTTTTTCTATCCCCTCTGTGGTATCAAGTTAGGTGGACAGTATAATCATGGAGAAGGCCACCCAGGGGACCATTTGGTAAACAAAACTAAGAGGTACAAAAGAAAGAAAATTTGAGAGCCATGGCAATGGTACAAGGAAAAAATTGAAACAAGTGGTGGGACACTTTAGAAGAAATTGACTCACTATTTTTTTCATGTTCATGCATAGGATCTCATGATCATGTATTATTATTAGGAAGAAAAAAAAATCAGTCTATATATGGAGCAATTAAGTAACCCTTTGATATAAAAAAGTAACTAAAAACTCCATATATATGGTAATTAAAGAAAATTAACAAATAGGTCCCTGTTCCCAACTTCAATCCAAACTTTTGATGAAAACCGTCAGAGTGCTATGTCAATTACACCAATCATATTTTGTCATTCAAATCTTCCTCCCCCCTCTTATGTGAACATATCAAAAAATATATATATATATATATTTCATGTGTACGTGTTCCTTGCAATAAAAAAATTATAAAAGAAAAAAGAAAAATTAAATATTAATTTAATTATAAAAAAGAAAGAGAAATTTGGAGATTGCCGAACTGCCCCCAAATTATCCAACCCCCCAATTTTTATTTTTACTTATACTTTTTTCTTTTTACAATTTTTTTATTATTATTATTGTAGGCCGGGAAGACATGTCACAATATGTTTGGTGATACAGTTCTATCAAAATTTTGGATAAAGTCAAGTATAATGACTTTTTTTTTTCTAGATAAGTATAATGACTTATTTGTTAATTTTGCTTTCCAACAGAAGTTTTTAGTAACTTTTTATACAACGATGAGTTATTTGTAAATCTCTGAAACTTTAGAGACTGATTTTGCTTTTTTTTTTTTTATTATTATTAGTTCGTTGGCCTAAAATCGGAACACATTGTTCGCAAGTAAAAAAAAATTAAAATTAAAAATTAAAAAAAAAAAGAGAGTGAAAACAAGCTTTATGTTAAAGTAATGCTACATAATTTGTACGTACTCCTATCTCAATAGATTGTGTGGCAGTGCCATCTATCCTTAAGTTTATTTATTTTGTTTTTTTTTATAAGGATTAATCTGAGAGTTGCCATATTAACCCAATAGAATGAACTGTGATTAGAATAAAGTATGTAGGATTAAATTGTCATCCATGGCATCTTTCCTTTCCCATCAAAGAGAATAAGAATCTTCTTGATTTGGTTACTTGGATGATTGTCACAAGTTATTAAGATATTATCTTTGAATTCAATTCATAGTTGACATACCAGTTCGTGCCATTTTGTCTTGATTTCTCTCTCTCTCTCTCTCTCTCTATATATATATATATATATATACAGCCCATCCTGTGTTTGGCCCAAGTTGGGAAGGAGCTTTACAAGCTCATATGTTTTTCTTGAGGCTCAAACAGCCCTTTTTAGTCCATGTCCAATTCACTGGTTCGTAGTCGGGCCTTTCAAAATCCAACTAATAACATAACATGCCAAGAATAAGATTCACGTTTTTTGGTTTAAAAATTTAAATTCACAAAATAACGAAAAAAAAAAACCAGAGTCAAAAGATGACTATTAATCCTTTGAAAAAGCACCATATATAATAGAAAGCCTTTTTCTTCATTCTTTCATTGTATAAGTTAAATTAATAATGATAATGCTGGATAACAACTAATTACAATTAACTTCTTGTTTGAACACTCCATTGATCTTTTTCCTTTTCGTTTGAAAACTTGATGGGTTTCTTTCTCATAATTATTAATGCTAAGACCTCTCGATCTTTTGTTATATCTGGATTATTTGTTCTTGGATTTGAAATTTCTTGTTCTTATATTTCTAGTTTAGTGGACTTAATCATTTTACATTAGAATGATTGGAGGATTTATTATTTATTTATTTAATATAAGACATAATTTTCAACCAATTGATGATTACGATGATGGCCATGCCATGCAAAAGGAGTTAAAAATGAAAGTAGGTGTGATTGTGAAGCGGGTAAAAGATCGAGTGCAACGCACACTGACCTGGACAAAAACACATGGGTCCCATGATCATTGATGGTTCTATCTTCGCAGGTTCCTCGGGGTCCCACCCCCACATCTACAGTGATGCCCACGAATGGTCCTTGGTGGGTAGACGTGGCTTTAGAGTTTTTGGACCAACAAATGGGTAGGAAATTATTAGGACAACACGGCTTCTGCTTCGGGACAACATAGGATGGGCCCCTACTGTAGCTCTCGTGTGTCTCGGGGAGTTGGGACCCATATACTCGTTAAAATCTTCCTGTCTGGAACGTCCTTTTCACGCGCTTCCATCACACGCTTCATCTGGTCCACTACAGGTTGGAGTAGGATCCGAACCAGAACACCATCTCCGGTTTGACCAAATTAAATAATTAATTTATAGACTTAGACTTTTTATTTAGGGATCATAATTTTTGACAATACGACTTTAAAATGAAAATTCGACACCTAAAGATTAATTATGGTTTTGAAAGTGTTTTTTTAGTTTGAAATAATATAAAGTAGGGTGCAATCATATCAGTACTAATATATTAGATTTTATTAGAACTCCGTAATTAAGCGTATTTGAACAAGAGTAGTAATAAGATACGTGACTTCCTAAGAAGTTCTCGTATTGTACCTCAAAAAGAATATAAAGTGATAACTTTTTTTTCTTGGTGAGTTTACATTTGAAAATTAAGCGTTTTCTATTTTGAAGTGTTTATTAATAATTTTTTAAAATAAGTGTGTTTTCATTTTTAAAATCAAAAAAGTATTTTCAAAATAGTTATCAAATATTAATTATTTCCAAGTTGATTATCACTAGAAAATTAATTAGATACAACTACAAAGCTTTCTATATATTTATAGTTGGGGAGGAATTTTGGTATATGTAGTTGTCGTAGCTTTGAATAGGTTGACAAATAATGTTTCCGGATAACACAACCAAGCTCACCCCCCAATATATCTTTTGCTTCATCAAGATTTCTAGATCCACTAAATACACTACTTTGGATGAGTTTATCTTTCTTTTTTCTTTTTCTTTTTTAATTAATATTTAGACTTTTCTTTCCCCTCCATGGAGAGGCCATTTTTATTTTTATTTTTTCTAATTAAAAAGCTCAAAGAGACAACCAAAATGACTATTTTATTTAGTTACAATAATAATAGCCCTTGCTTGTTGAAAATCTTACAGACATGACGTAAACCGTAAAAATTGTAGGCATTTTTCTAAATCCGATTGTTCTATCAAGATATCAGTGAAAATTAAGACAACTAATATTAATCAAATTTGGATCCAAAGATTACACCGTGAAAGACCCACCAGCCCTTCAAATCTCATATGATCCAAAGTGATCATTTAATGACAGTATCACACACCAACATAGAGGGTGGAGGATGGTCGTACATATGGGTAGGATTCTTTAATTTGAAACAGGTGATATTGGTCCCAATATATAATTGCAAGGTATTTGCAAAAGTGGCCCTTGCTAGCTAAGCTAGCTACTCACTGCATGATTTGATTGTTCTTAGCCAGATATATATGATCCGGAAAATGGAACCTAACAATAGGATAGGACACCCACGGATTTAATGCAACAAAAATCAATCAATAGATAAAAATTCTGACATCCTAATTTTGTCTAGTGCTCCTTGTTTGTGGGTGCCTCAAAGGGACAGCCACCCCTAGCTAAAGTCGATGGTATTTGTCATCTTGTCTTAATTAGGAGTTAGGCCCATCTATGGGACACCCAACAAATTTTCCATTTTCTTAATTAAAGTATTTCCACTTAGACTTCATATTATAATTAGTAAGCACAAGCTACAGCATATACTTAATTCATAATTAACTATAGTTGTCAAGAATATAAATTATTTCATTACAACATTTTGCCTAGCTAGCTCTTGTTTTTACATGTTAATTTTAGAACCTTATACGATGTTGTCGAATATATACCCACAACGACCATGTTGAAAAATAATATCATTTGTGTGTTCTATTTTAGGTTGAAAAATGAACATTTCAATTGAGTGCATAGAACTCTAAAGCTTATCAATCATGCACATTAAGGTTAATTCATGATTTATTTCATTTAACTTGTTTTTTTTTTTTTTTTTTTTATTCAAGTGCGGGAAAAATGAGAAAGGGAAAACAAACAACTCTTAGCAGAAAGGAGATGAAAATTATTGAGAATGCTTTCAAATATTAAGTGAGAAGCAGCCATTTTGGAATCGCGTGTGCCTAAGAGATGATATATCTATAAACCTTTGAGATGGTCCAAACACCGAAAAAGAGAGGTCCAATATTTTTAGGCAGCAATTGAGAACATTGAACCTATATATATATATATACCACAAGGATTCATGAAGATAGATAGTTGAAGCAGTAAAGATGGCAAGAACGTACAATTCAATGCTCTCATTCATGCATGTCTGCCACACGTTTTCTTTCTAGGATTCCAAACACAAATCAGAGAGTATCACAAGTAGTTGGTCAAAGATTTGGTGCCCTGCGAGGCCAACGCGGCATTTATCAACGCTATTGATGCGTCATATATATCCAACCTGGAAATTCTTGTGGATCAAATTAAAATCTGCAAATGGTAGAGCGTAGAGATATGATTCAATTGGTTGTGCATCCATCGCTTTCTTTCCAACAGTTTTGGAGTGAGCAAGTGCCAGGCTTTTAGGTCTGCTACCACAAAGTGCAGCCCTTACAGCTTCATCAGATATATACCACAAACTTCAGTTAACTTTCTGGATTTCATCAATGTTGCTATCCCTACATTACTCAGACCAATAATGCAACCAACAATGGCACCTTACATTTATCATTGAGAAAGAGATCCGCTACAAACACTCCTACTCTCACGTACACTCTCAAGTCTACTCTCTAGCGTGGTAGTTTAATTTTAGTGCTAACAAGAAATATGTACTTGAGAGTGTGAAAGTGTACGTAGTATTTCTAGTTCCTTAAAACTAAAGTTATTAATTAAGCTTTAGATTGGCAATGGAAGTCCAAAAAAAAAAAAGAGAGAGGGAGAGAGAAGAAGAAGAAAGATTTTTTTTTTTTTTTTTTTCTAATTAAGAAGAAGAAAGAATTACTATGTGATATTGGAGTAAAATCTTAATTATACACTACAAAAGTTAGGCCTAAAACTCATTTCATGTTAATTGGTTCACTTTTTAAATCACTACCCATCCTAAAAATTTAAGCAAATATTTAATTAATTAATAACTACTGACGTTTCTTGTTTGGTTCGAATTAACTCTCTCTTAATTAATAAGTGAAACTTAACAAATAAAATATTTAATTAAAATAGAAGGTGAAAGACAAAGACAAAGTTTAAATTAAAAACCTTTATTTAATATCATGCTAAATCACCAATATAACCACAAAAGCTTAAATTGATTAAAAAGAATAGAATACTTATTCATTGAAATTAATATTTGAACTGTACTCTTAATTAAATGGGGTTTCCTATTGATTAAAATTAAATTAATATATAGTGGTAAAAATAACGTACAAATATGTCAAAAAAGAATAAGAATCTTTAATTTGAATTCCGATCGTGTTTGTCAATTAATTATAAAAGCAAAAGTGCTGGATCCAAATAATTATAAATTGTTGGGTTAATTCAGAAATAAAAAAATTAATTAAAAAAAATACAGAAATTAAAAATGTCAGCTGGCCGGGCGGACCATATACACATGGCATCTCACATGTAATGTACCCCATAATCCATAAACCAATTCAAAACTCTGGCGAAAATAGAGTCCCACATGGCCATGGCTTGCCCATACCAAACATCCATGTGGACCCCTTTTCACATGGGCATGTCCCCCTCCTTTCCTTCAAGCCGACGCTCCTGATTTCCCTCCCACAGCCCCCCAAAGCGCATCTTGACCGTCCCACTGAATCCACAGTCTTTCCATATGGGCGGCTGAGCTTGTCTCACCCCTGTCGCCTAAAAGTTGGTTCTATTTGCTACCGACAGCTTAGCTTGCCTAGTAGCTTTGTCCATAATTCATGCATATATTGCGAGAAATGAATAACAAAGTTTCACAACCTTCTTATTTTATAATTAATATCCTATAAAATTCAACCTTCTATTTCCCACCAATTCCCAGACCATTACTACACATTTCCTTCATCTTCATCTTCTTCCAACTACCCTTCTATTGCAATATCATCGATCGACCGATCGATCCCAGTTGAACAATCCAAAAATTATACTCAAAATGGAAAGCAAGGTGGCATATCATGAGAATATTGAGCTCAACCTCAAGGCAACCGAGCTTAGATTGGGGTTGCCGGGGACAGATGATTCTCAAGAAGCAGCACTTTTTGGTGCAAGAAACAACAAGAAGCGGCAGTTGTCCGACACAAGCAAGGAATGTGGATCAAAGGCTACTGCTTCTGATAATGCTCAACATGATGCTGATCGTGAAACTGCCCCTCCGGCCAAGTAAGTTCACGCGCGTTAGAATATAAATTAAATTATCAAATTCACGTTATGTTAAAATATAAATTAAATTCGATCTTATTTTGACATGACTGCAGGACCCAAATAGTTGGGTGGCCACCGGTCAGATCCTACAGGAAAAACATCTTGCAGCCAAAGAAGACTGAGGCTGAGGCTTCTGGTATTTACGTGAAAGTAAGCATGGATGGAGCCCCTTACCTCAGAAAGATTGACCTAAGGATTTACAAAGACTATCCGGAACTCCTCAAGGCTTTGGAGAACATATTCAAATTCACCATAGGTAATTAATTATAACAACATCGGCTGGTTCTTGTTGCTTTTGTTGTCTAATTGATTGATTCTTGCGAATTTAGTGGTGTTTTCTGAGGGTGAAACTGACCGACCATGGTTTTTTACCTTTTTCCAGGTGAGTATTCAGAGAGGGATGGCTACAAGGGTTCCGAATATGCACCAACTTACGAAGACAAAGATGGGGACTGGATGCTGGTTGGAGATGTTCCATGGGAGTAAGTTCTCTCTCACTCTAGATCTCAATCTTGTTAGAATATTAATTAAAATAATTAAACTTATTCATTTTTATTGGCTTTAAGCTTTGAAGATGAGCACCGATTAGTTTAAACCATGTTTTTGTCTTTATTTTTCATTTCAATTAAATATTTAGGTGTTGTATTTCACCTATTAAGGGAAAAATTGAGCCCACATGCAAAGAAGAACGTTAAAATATGAATTAAAATCATTAAATTCAACTATTTTTATCGTTAGCTTAAGCTTTTGAAATAATTACGGACTACTTACAAATCTAGCTACTCTTGTTGCAGTATGTTCATGACTTCCTGCAAAAGGTTGAGAATCATGAAAGGATCAGAAGCTAGAGGCTTGGGAGGTGGTGTTTGAGAAATCACAAGCCACAGCAACCCAAAAAAGATTCATCTCTCTCAATTAGAGCAAATCTCTCAGCTTGGGTTCTCGAAGAAGAAATTTGGATTTGATTTTGGTCTCAATTAGATTCACAGTCTCTGGTGTTGGCATGGGCAGTCAGATCAATAGTGCAGTTACAGTTTATTTCCTGGCATTTGGCAGAAACATCTGTGGTGGTTTGAGCATGTTTTTTGATGCTAATCTATTGCTTCTACTGATTCTATCAAGCCCGAACTGCAATATTGCACAGAAATATTGCTTCGAAAGAAAATGTATATGCGAAATGACATGTTTACTTCAGTTTGGTTTTTGTATTGTTAATATATATACACCAAATTATATGTTATATATATACAATGTATTTTCCATCTGATTTAACCTGAAAAATGTCTCTGCTATCCAGATTTTGTTCCTTTTTCCAATAGTAATTTGTTCAAATTGGGAAAACAATCGATCATAATTAATTTTGTTCAGCTCGATCACGGATTTAGCAAACTCTTCAAAGGGTTGTAAACCTTTCTTACTGCAGTAACCTTAATTTGTCCAGATCTAGTCTTAATTAAGAGAGAATCTTTACAATAATCCTTCATTATCAAATCTATAAAATACCTAATTATATTTGCCCATAGTGCCTGTGGGACCTCAAATGAAGTAAGATCCAAAATTTTCACTTATATAAGCTTATAAAAAAGGGTAGCATGTAAATTTGACGCATTCAGTAAAAATATAATATAGGAGATGAGTGCTTGTGAGACCTCAAATGAAATAAGATCCCAAAATTTTTGCTTATAAGCTTATAAAAAAGGGTAGTCTGTAAATTTGACGCATTCAGTAAGAGTATGATATTATAAGAGATGGTATCATCTCCTATAATATCATGCTCTTATTGAATGCGTACAGACTGCCCTTTATCAAACTTATAAGTTTGATAGATGGCAGGTTAAAAATCATCAATGTCCTGTTTGTTAATTTCTGCATAAAACATTTTAACTCATACGGAAAATAAATCAGCAAATATTTCTTATATATTCATTCAATTATATTTAACCTATAAATATTTACTTTTACTTGCAACATAAAAATACTTCGGTTTTTTCGTGTTGTCAAATAATTGAACAATCACCAATCTTCACCTTCAATCGGACCGTTTGTCCAACTTTCTACAGGACACAGCATCTAGGGTACCTCTCATCTCAGCCCCAAAAGACGATATCCTGGAGAACACTACTAGCCGGCCGCTAGGATTCCTCATAACTTCAAGAGAAGGAATGGCTCCTGACAAATGAGGTCGCAATGACTAGGTCCAGACGATTGTTTATAAAAAACACGGGTCTTTGTAAAGTCATAGAATTCTCTCATGCCTTTCTAGTTGGATGTTCGCTTTTATGTGAGAAAAGGGGACCCCATGACTATCCCTATTCTGCAAGTGCCTTTATGGGTTCCTTCAATTCCTCCTAGCTAGTGTATATGTAGAGCTCAATATGAAATCCTTTTAATATAAAACAACTAAAAACATCAACCTAAAACTATGTTTAATTAAAATATACATATATTGGCCAACAATGATCATATATATTTTTTGATATAATCGCTAAAGAGAAGACCGAAGATCGGTGCTGAAACTTGAAGTTTCAGATTTTTAATTTGTTCAAATCCCGATCAACCAAGGAGAAGGATCGAGCATGCGACAGGGTAGTGATGCCACATGTCATGACTAATGATGCTTAATTATATATGTGCAAGTAAATGTTAAAGTCATGTCAAGAATGACAAATGATGCATATATATGCTCAAGTTGAAAGTCATGTCAAGGAATTGCATATAGAAAAACTGTACATGACACATGATGTGTATATATATATATATATATGTTTTCTTAAAATTTATGGGTTTGGATTATGTTTAATTTATAATTAGTCATTTACACTTAAGATTACTATATATCATATACATCCTATACATGTGAAACTTGATCTCTTACCTTTATACATGCATATTCTAATAGGTTTATTAGGTTCAGTTCACTTGACCGATCATTTTGGAAACATTTTCTAAGTCTAGCTAATAAACTAAAGTTAAAGTATATGTTATGGTTTTCTAATTGAGTTTACACATTCCATCCAAAGCTCGACTCTTAAATATTCTAAGTTTATTCAGATGTGACCATAAATCTTATATTTACGAGCTTAAGGTACTGCAAATTAATTCTGCAGATACTAAAAGTGGGAGTTCATTAATTGTTGTAAAAATAATTGGATTATACAAAAATTCTTATTGAAACTAAATAAAATTAATCCAAACAACTAACAATGATAAATAGAAAGCAATAAATAAAATTAAAGCAAGGAAAAATCTCACAAAACTATAGCTAGAATCATGCAAGAGCATTGTCCTTAAAGGTTGATTTTATGCCTCTCGGAATATATAACTCGGTGCGATCGGATCTTTTGACACGTAACCTCTTAGGATTAGACTATAGCGTCTACCTTTGTTAAAGACGTACTTCCAAAATAACGAAGATCAAATGAAAAACCCTTTGATCAATAAAAATGGGAGACTAAAGCCACGTGAAAAGAGAAAAATATTGCGCCAAGGACTGTACGATTGTGAGCAAAAGGAAGTGATATGTTCAAATGCTCTTTGGTAAATGTAATATATAGGAAATGAGATGAATTGGTTTTTATAAAACCATTAAAACAAAATGAATGGCCAATGGTAATCTTTTCTTTCAAAGCTCTAGTTAATGACAAACGGTAAAGAAACAAATTGTAACTTAATTTTTCTCATAAAACTCATAAAAGATGACTTGATGTCAAACGGTCAAAAGAGAAAAATAATAACCAAGTATCAAAAGGTCAAAAGAGAAATTCAATAAAAAAATAATAAGCAAATGTCAAATGGTCAAAAGAGAAATTCAATGAGCAATTAATAACCAATATTTTTAACATCACGACATCCATGTGATGCACAACAAATAGCAATGCTTCTAATTAACCATGCTCGACCAAAGTGAGCCGTGAGGTGTTCTATAGGAACCTGATGTTGCTCAAATGACATGTGGCATCAACTGCACCATCCATAAGATATTAATTAGTTAATATATATAGAGTTTCATAATGAAATAAAGAGATGAAAGTTATATATATATATATATATATATATATATGTTTGGCTTACAGCTTACATCCACACTTTCATACTTGATTTGTGTACAAGGTTCTGTTTAAGTATTTACATATAGAGCAATATTACAAGCAATTTGAATAATTTCATATATATACAAACCAAATCCTTAAATCAAAGCAACTAAATCACTTAATCAAATCATCATTTATCATAAAGAACTTCTATCCTTTTCCGTTAACATGTTATTAGTTATGAGGCCAAACAATATGGCTAATTTAATTCTTTCGAAGTTGATGGGTAGTTGGGCATTGACTAAGCAATGCATGAACAACAACACACTGGGGCCAGGCAGTTGTTAGGAAGCCTGTATATTAATTTATGAGTACTGGATTTAAGAACTCTGAATGTACACCAAAATGGTCCCATACCAAAGAAGCTTGATCAAATAATGTAGGAAGATCTAATAAGAACAGTTGCCAAACACTATTGTAAACAACTTGAATAGTCAAAAAGATGATAGGGGATAGTTTATTATCAATGATCAATTGATTAATAAACCTAGCAGGCAAAAGAGATAAAACTAAATGAACTCATCTTTTACATTCTCTGGTGCTTACTCCATATAACGTGGCAATTGCAAAAAGGGAATAAGTAGATGGGATTAAAAAATGTTGCAGTGAAAAAGCTAATATGGTAATAGCCACGTTAAGAAATAAACACTTAAAAATGTAAAAGAGAAAGTTCGTGTAGCATTTCTCTTACCATAATAGGTCAATGTATTAGCTCGTTGAATTCTTTCACATGTGAACATACTTGGTGTAGGTATTGCCTGCTACTGCATGTGAGTAAACGCGTAAGATTTTACCGGTCAACAAAGCCTTCAAATCCTAACAAGTGGGATGCCTTGAGGAGAACTTTCTCATCATTTAAGGGATAGCCCAATATATCTGTAAACATCCGAAGGTATATATAGTATATAGGCATCTTCTAGGCCACATCTCACCTATAAAGCCCCTTTTCCCCCCCTTTCTCCCCTTCCCCACTTTGAATTTTATTTTATTTTTTTAAAAAAAGATCACTTATAAAGGTCACTTGCGTACAATGAATGTAATGTTCATAAAGTAGGCATTATGGCAATATCTGCAATTGGTTGAGTAATTTCATCAAACAATTTGTGAACATCATTAACGGCTCCAAATACCTACAAGTTTCCTAAACGGAGGGAATCTGACGGTCGGCACGAAGTCTGCAATTTGAAAATTATAAAGCGTTTGCTTCCGAGGAGCAACGGGCTGACGAGTGTGTTTTTTCAGGGGAAGAAAAGATGGGGCTGAGCCGGGATGGGTTTAACCTTAAAACCCCTGCACCCGAGTTGTTCTTCATGTTACTCTAGCAAATGCCGAAAACCCCAGATTTTTCCTTAGTTCTTCATCAAGTGGATGATATATCAGTTTGGTCTATTTCATTTTGTTTTATGACAGTTGCAATATATATATATTAGAAAAAAAGAAAAAAGTGCAGAAACATGGAATTGGACAGAGAGACACAAGGGAAAAGGATTCATCTTCAATTGTATTTGAAACACCGCGATTTCTTAATCATCATCCAACTGGGGCCTTTAGTACACTCCCATGAAAATCTAACATAGTACTTAATAAAATCAGATCAACCATGTCATTCTCATCAAATAATTTCAAGTTTGTAACAATTTTTCAAATGGACGGATGAATAGCTGGGGACGCATGAGTAGATGTCAAGCTTCCCACCAACCAGCCCTTCAATGGCTGTATAAACAAAATCAATGGTTAAAATTGTGTCCCCTTCTAGCAAATTTGACCTGCGTTCTTCCAAATATGCCATTACAACACCCAAGCCTGGGCCGATGAGCCCTCCACCATAATCAACTATAATGAAAAGGAATGTACAAAATTCAGTTCCACTGTGCGAAGTTACAGGGGCCAAAAAGCTGACCAAGTGCCACTGTTAAAGTATCCATCCCAAGGCAGCAAAACCAGCAACATGGTGATCAGACAGACATAGTTGTTCTTCCAGTATATATTTCTATCCTCAAGCTCTATGCTCACTCTATCAATAATGCCAAATTGCTCAAACATATATGATCACAATGTACAAACAGTCCAAAGAGAACTGCAATTGCTCGTCTTCTGATTAGCCCAATAAAATTTAATAAGTCAGATCCATTTTAAAAATTCAGTCCATCTCATGGCAGGATGTAGAAGGCTAAGATCCTGATGATTCGGGGTTGTGTTCCAACCAATTACCTTGATTTCCAAGATGTCTATTCCCACCCTTAAAGGCCTTCATCATACTTATGACGGATGAAGTGACTCACTCTCTGATCCTCCCTCACTGGATTCCTGAAAATTGTCATTGTTATTGTCATAGTCAGACGGTGAGTTATCAGAACTTGGGTTTGGGACAACCACCACTGAGTGGCTCTGCAAAACAGTTGGATCCCTTTTGTTTGCAGACTCATACTGGTGAGCTGTATCAATTGAAGCCACGAATGATATCCCTAACTTTTGCCCATGAGATAGTCCTGGGCAAAATCCCTGCAGAACATTTTTTTATAAGTAAAATCCCTGCAGAACATAAGATTATACAGGTGAAATTAAAAGGCTTTCTGCATTCAGCTTATGCATGCTGATATCTTTCGTGAAGGAAAGCACTTATACTCTCTCTGAGCCCTCGGCACATCATCTGCATTGTAACACTGCATTTTCTTTCATACATTAATTCATTTACTTCAGTTTCATTCTCTGTTTAGGTAGTTTGATGGTATTAAAGCATTAGACTGTCTTCTAAATAACCCCAATCTTTCTTCTTCACAAGATAGGAGGGGGGGTGTTGGCACCCCTTAAAATAACACATCCACTGTAACAAAGAGCGTAGTGAAACTTGAACCCAAATATTGAGCAAGGAGTACATGCACATTTACCCCACATCCACCTGATATGGTGGAAAATTATCCCCATTCTTAGTTCTAGTAAAATTAGTGAGACAACAACTGGTCTTCTCAAGATCTGTTAAAAAAGTACTACAATGATACCTGATTTTTTTTTTTTTCCAATAAGTTGCATGGAGAACAGAATTGTAAAGATTATTATTACTTCAATCAAGAAGAAAGAACAGAATAAATAGTGCAGGCCATTTAGAAATGAAGTAAAACCCAGCAAGGTATTCTAAAAGGGAAAAAAACAAACTCAAAAACAAAAGCCACCGACCTTAATCAAACCTGCTGTGGAGGTTGACTCAAAAGAAGTGGAGTATATAGGAAATCCAGTGTGAACCCGACCTCCATCAGATCTACTAACATTAGCTTCTTGAAGATTGGCTGCAATGTCTGATGCTTGAGATTCCTGTTTATAGCCTGCACTCTTACAAAAAGCACCAACATATGAACAATGTTCCTGCACTAAGGATATCTGAGGGGTTGCAGGCAATAAGTGGCCTTCAGTGCTAAAGATGTACCTGGAAAATGGAGAAATTTTCAGGAGGCATAAGGAAGAGATAAAAATAATGAAGGAATATCACTTTCATAAGTTCCAGCACTTAAAGATAATATTTAGAAAGCAGAAAGCACTTACTTGTATGGCCCACTTTCAACAAGGTTATCTGGACCAACGGCCAAATCGAAAAGAAGCCACAAGTATTTAACCTAATCATGTTACAAGTTATTAATTACATGCAATGAAAAAGAAAGAAATGAAAGAAAAATGTAAACACATGGAGTAGAAGTCAAAAGCTAGCAAAACATGGAATATTTGGAAGTGCAGTGAATAAATTGTTCCCCAACCATCCCTGGCCACGTGAGATTTATAAACAAAACAAAGACCACCATTTAAGTTCAAAATGAAAGATTCGACATGAAAGATGAGAGATTAGCACTTAGGTTTTGGCACAGACAAGCCAGATTAGGACTCAAGGATGGCTTAAATGAGGTGCTTAGCTTCAAGGACTGGGTTGGGTTAGGACCCACCAACACAATCTGAATGGACTGTGTTGCAACCCTTGTCTAAGTGACTGTCCATTAAGGCCATAAAAGGAGTCAAAACCACTCATTGATATAGAATCCTATCAAAGCATCTTCATATTCCACATATATTTGATCTAGCTCCACTTTATATTCTCTGTGTGCCCCTAATCTAATTTTTCGCAAATAGTCAGTGACATTTGCATCGACAAGACAATTAAGCCTAATAGATCTACCAACCGTGACACTTAAAATAGTTCTTTGAACTCCTATCAAAACCACCCGAGCCCTGAGCACCACGTATAGAGGAGAAAGTGTTTCCAGATCCACTTGACAATTATGATCTTCTGAAGATAGAAGACCAAAAGAGAATTCATGTAAAATTGGCCCTTACAGTCTCAGCTAGGAAAAAGCTCTCCATGTGATCTTCCTGTGTGTGAAACTCTACATCAGATATATGACAGTATCCACAAGGGCATCGGGCCCCATACTGCAAGCTGACAACCATGTCCCGACCAGCATCAAGATATCTACAAAGGAGCACCATAAACAATATTTCAGTAGCAAATAAGTGAAAGTGCATCAACAAAGCATAATTATTGAACCCCAATTACCAGGAACACTAATTTCCCAGCAATCTATGTTTTGGAATTTATCTCTCATAACATTCAAGATTATGATTTTGAACACTATATTAATCAACTCAAAAGGGATTCATCTGACATGTTTTCGTTTATGTAAGGGAAGATCTACAAAATATTAAACAAGATTTTAGTAATATACGGTATGCTTTTGGCACAAATATATGACAACACCACATAGGCTCATCACAGATAGCAATATACAGGATGCTTTAGGCATAAATACATAGCAGCGGTGCAGAGGCCCATCACAGATCAAGAGTTCTACACAGAAAAAAAAACAAAACAAAACAAAAATCTATCGAGCTCTTTCACCCTCAGGGTCATCCATTTTCCCTTGGAAGTGCATTTGGCGTTCTAAGGCTCCGCCTAGAGTGGCCTTTTTTGCTTGGACAGCAGCATGGGGAAAGATTCTCACTGTGGATAACCTTAGGAGGAGAGGCTTGGTGGTGGTGAACAGGTGCTGGCTCTGTGAATCAGATGGGGAATCAGTTGACCATCTTCTTCTCCACTGTGGGGCTGCAAGAGCCTTGTGGAATGCCTTCTTCATCCGGTTTGGTCTTTGCTGGGTTATGCCTAGTTCGGTTAAGGAGCTTTTGGCTAGCTGGTGGTCTAGTGGTCGTTCCAAGGGTGCCGCTGCTTGGAAAATGGTCCCCTCTCAGATTATGTGGTGTCTTTGGAGTGAGCGAAATCTTCGATGTTTCGAGGATTCCGCGAGGTCTATTGAGGATCTCCTCCATGTTTTCTTGTTTACTCTTTTCTCTTGGACAGCCGGCTGGCTGGCCCCGAGGATGATCAGTTATTCTGATTTTCTTTCTCTCTTCTCCCTCCCCCCCTAGACCTTTTGTATACCCCCAGTGTACTAAGGGTTGCGCCCCTTTCGCGCTTTTTAATAAACTTTTCTGACTTATCAAAAAAAAAGAAAACAAAACAAAACAAAACAAAAAACCAAAATAATGGTTCTACCACAATGTATATTTAACACTCAAATTGTTTCTAAAATTAAGGGTCTGAAAACTGATTTGCAGTTCCAGAAGTTCAATTGTTCAACCTTTTCCAGCAACTGAAATACGGTAATGGCTTCTTCATCCTCTTTCCCATCAGTTAATCAATGCAAAGTTGTACTCTCTACTTTTTATGATATCATCTCGTGTAAAATAATTCTTCTTCAATTTGATATTCTTTTCTCTTTAGCTTTTAAGAACTGTCCAGGTTATTTAGCACAAGGGAAACACACATGCATACAGACACAAACAAAAGAAAAAGGATACCACAAAACCACCCCTCTATTGAGTTAGTGAAAAAAAAAAAAAAAAAAAAAGAAAAAAAAACAGGCACCAAGAACAGTAAAAAAGGAAGCCTCCATAAAGCCAACTCTAATTTAATTGGGATTAAGGCTCGCTCTAATTTAATTGGGATTAAGGCTCAATTAAGTTGGGTTGAGTTGAGAAGATTAAAAAGTCGCCAGAAAATTTATGAGGGTCAGAGCAAACCTGGGATCTCTGGTAGCTTTGTAAAGCCAATACGTGCTCTCTATTAACTCTGGACGTAGTGGGTAACTATTTTGCCCATGCTGAAAAACAAATGTAGAAATAAAACATTACACAAACACTAGTCTTATAATACTATCAATCTAGTAGTATAAGCAAATATGTCATCTATAGACGAAGAAAACAACATTCAGAAAATCTAAAAAGAAGAAAAAAAATACAAAAACAAAATATGAAACAGAGAAAAGGATCAAAATATAACTGCTGATTTTTAAAGTCATCAGCCTAATGGTTTCTATAAACTGCCCTGAAATCTAAAACATTCCGCAGAATGGCTACAAGGCAAGATGCATGAACACAATCAAGTCGGTGCTTACTGACAAACCATTTGGCTGGTGGAAGGGAAAGTGCACTTAAACATTATTCTAACCTGCTAAACCCTTCAAACAAAACCTAGATCAGAGGTCTAAATGCTACCCTTAAGAGTCCAAAATTTAATCAAGCATACTGGAAATGCACGGATCCAAGAATACAAATTTAGCACAAGAAACGGCTTTTGGGTTTTTTTTTTTTGAAAAGTCAATAGAATTAAAGAAGGCGCAGAGGGGCGCAACCCTTGGTACACTGGGGGGTATACAAAGGGATTAGGGAGGAGGGGAAAAGAAAGAAAGAAAATCAGAATAACTAATCACTCGAGGGGCCAACCACCCCATAGTCCAAGTGAAAAGTGTAAAATAAAACAAATGGATAAGTTCCTCCTGTGTCCTCGACTTGTCCTCAAAGCACCTATCATTGCGCTCCCTCCAAATGCATCACATAATACACAGGGGAATCATTTTCCAAACGACCGCACTCCTTGCACGACCACCCGTCCACCAGCTGGCATAAAGATCTTTTATTGTGCTCGGCATGACCCAGCAAAGCCTAAATCTAGTAAAGAAAGAATTCCACAAAGTCCTTGCAGCCCCACAATGAAGAAAGAGATGGTCAACCGACTCCCCATCCGACTCACAAAGCCAACATCTATTCACCACCACCATCCCCCTCCTTCTAAGGTTATCCAAGGTGAGAATCTTGCCCCTCGCAGCCGTCCAAACAAAAAACGCTACTCTCGGAGGAGCCTTTGTTCTCCAAATGCTCTTCCAAGGAAATGCAATAATCCCATTAACCAAGAGGGCTTGATAAAAGGTCTTCACCGAAACCCCCCTTACGTGATGGCACCCACCACAACTTATCCCCTCCATCCTCTCTTAACTTGCAAGAGTACAAGCACCAATAAAAAGAAGCCAACACCTCCACCTCTCAGTCATGGATCAAACGTGTGAATTGTATGTTCCATTGTATAATACCATTTGATCTCTCCACATTATCTGCAATAGACGCTTCCTTGAACCTGGCAATATTGAACAGCCCAGGGAACGCCATTCTAAGAGGACTATCCCCACACCATACATCCTCCCAAAAGCGAATCCTAGAGCCATCCCCCAGGTCAAACCTAATGTGACTCTTGAAAGTTTGCCACCCCATGCTAATATATTTCCAAAGCCCCACTCCATGCGACCCTGTAATGGCGCCAGTGTGCCAACCTCCCCACACCAATCCATACTTGGCTACCAAAACCGACCTCCACCATGCCCCCTACTTATGAGCAAAATGCCAAAGCCACTTGCCCAAGAGAGCTTGATTAAATCTCCTCATATTCCGGATCCCTAGCCCACCCTCATCAATGGGAGAGCACACTTTTGCCCATTCAACCAAGTGGAATTTGGCCTCATCATTCATTCCCCCCCAAAGGAAGTCCCTTTGAATCTTCTCAATACACTTTGCCACATGTGCCGGGATAGGGAATAACGACAACATAAAAGTAGGCAAATTTGATAGCGTGCTTTTAATCAAGGTGACCCTAGCTCCCTTGGAAATATACAACCGTTTCCAAGGAGCCAACCGCCGAACGGCATTTGGGTATATATTAGGTACATATATCAAATCCTTGATTATGAGACCAGCACACTTCTAGTAAACTGCCCTAAAAGTAACATAAGTTTGAATAACAATTGTCTTGCTGTTCAGATAATGATAATTAAGATACCTGAACACTGAGTGTAGCAAGATTAAAACCCTCAGGAGTGAAACCATATCTTTTCCAGACACTAAAGAAGGCACCATGTGTTCGAATTGCAGGATCAATGTCCCCAGCTAAAACCTTCCAATAACAGTAATACAAAGCACACAATCAGAAAAATATCGAATAACCAAAGGGTCACTTACATATTTCATGGAAGACTGAACAAAAATAGACTGCAAACCTGAAGACCTGGCCAGAATGCCTGCAAACTATTAAACAATGGCCAGACAATAGCAGCAGAATCCATATTAACTTCCACATACCTGCACAGACATGCAAAAATTAGAAAACCAAGTTTTCAATAAAGCTAAGTCCCAATGTGAACATAGAAAGAAAAAATAAATAAATGATAAAACCAGGGAAAGGAATTGTATGTTTACATAGTGGCACACAATAGCCACAAGCTTTTACCAAGGGTCATTGTAAAGATATTGCATAGCAGCCCTGTAAGCTTCTTGGAAAATGAACAAATACTCTTCGTCTCCAAATAACAAATAAGCCTGAAATGTCAGTTATAAAAGGTAAATAAGAACTCAAAATAAGTGCAACAACCCCAATTCACAAAAAAAAAAAAAGAAAAAAAAAAGAAGGCTTTTAGCATCATCTGTGTGTGTTCTGCTACATTTTTTACATATCATATGCAGCACTCACATCAGTTCATAAGAAGGCAGGCACTAGTTAAAAAAACTGACTTTATTTCACCAAATCACATGGTTTATCCTTTGAAGCATTCTAGCATCGACTATAGAAAGATTCATGCTATATGCAGGTGAAAAGAATATAAGTTAACAAAAGATAGAGATGAACTATAAAGGATCAATATCTTTGTTGGCTTCTACTCTCTGCTCAATTACGTGACAATAGTTTGTACAACTCCATCTTTTTATTAGTAGAAGAGCAGAAAAAGGAAAATAAAAAATAAAAAATAAAAAAAATAAAGAAGAAGAAGAAAAGAAAACAGTGGTTTTCCCAAAGAGACCAAAACAAAGGCATAAAAACAAAATAAAACAATGGTTTCTCCATCTCCCTGCTAACGAGCACATTAGATATCAATAAGGACTTGTTCAAATCCCACTCTCAAGAAATCTTTTTACTTATCAAAAAAAAAAAAAAGATATCAATAAGGACTTGGAACTATGATTCCTTGAATTCCCATCATGTCGACTCACTATACACCCTTTTCAAGAGACTAAAACAAACATCCTGCAAGAAAACAAATCTAACAACTTGATCTCCTTGCTGTTCAGCAGAATACCTAGTTATGAATGCTCCACTGAACCTCCCACCAATCCTTCATGAGTACAAATTGGTTTCTTGTAAAACAAACATATCCATCCTCAACAACATAAGAAATTGTTAGAAGAGTATGTTAGGGTCAAATGAATAAGTTGGTGACATGGTTTTGTTACAGGGGTATTTTGGTCATTGTATTGAATATTACAATGTGTATAGATTATGAGATGAGAGAGGCAAGGCACGTATGTAAGCCTCCTCTTTCACTATTTTCTTTCCATGCAAACCTTACAACATGGTATCAGACCTTAGGGTTTGACCACATCACACACACACACATCCTCTAACTGCTTCCGCTCTCCTCACTTCTTATTTCTTTTTGGCTTTCTTTCGTGTGCTACTGATTGCAAACTTCTTCAAAGTGGGCTTCATGCCTCTGACTGGGGGTAGATGGCGCCGATATCACCACCATCAATGGTGTGTTGTCGTCGTCATCTCTACCATCAGTTTTGTACACTATCACATCCCCACTGGTATAGATGGCATAACTGGTATTGCGGCCACTGTGGTATGAGTTTTCTACCATGTTTAAAAACAATTGCTCAGGGTGTTTGGGTTGTGTTGGCCGGAGTTGTTTCACGTGGTTGGTGATGTCTATGGTGGCTATAGAGTATTGCAGCAGTCAAGTGTTTCGATGGTCGGTGTTGTTGTCTTTGAAAAGATTGATTATGGTTGTCAGTTGGGTCTATGGGCATTGTCGTTTTCAGGTGAATTGTTGGAGATGAGGATCCCCATTTGCTTGCCAGTGCTATGTAGTTCCTATCGGGATAAGGTTCTCCACCATTCAAGTTTAATTTAGGTCTAAGGATAGCTCAAGTTCAGTTTGGGCCAGGTCCAGCCCAAATGGATACCAAGTCTAAACATCATGTCAACCAAGTTTTCATCTGAATCTACCCATATTGGGTTCAAAGATTAGTTGTTAGTGTTCCTTGGCCGATTCAGATCACTTCTCAATGTTTGACTGGTTTGCATTATTTTTCGGCTAGTTCAAGTCTGGTCTTAGGGGTTTTCGGCCTGTTAGATCTTAGAAATTTGTCTCATTTTGTGCTCAAAACATTGCTTTTAAATTGCCTTCATCACGTAACTATTTGGTGTGAAAAAGATGGGTTACATTTCTCGACATTAGATAGTGTCAAATGGACACCCTGACATCCTCTGTCTGAAGCTATTAAAGCTCTTCCAGTGCTTAACTGCCAAATGGCCGTCAAATAGAAGTCCTGACATTGGAGCCACAGAGAGCTCCAGTTTGGGAAGTCAGATTAATGTAAAGTGGAAGTCATGACATTGGAGCTCCAGAGAGCTGTTGTTTGACGTCAGATGCCTGTCAGATTGAAGTCATGAAGTTGGATTTCCAGAGAGCTACTGTTTGACAATGTTCGATACACGTTAGATAGACGTCATGACATTGGAGCTCCAGAAAGCTACTGTTTGACAACGTTTAATCCAAGTGCTGATGTTGAAAAGATCTAAGAGCTATTGTTTGACAACACCAAATAGCCATCAAATAGACGTCATGACATCGCCAGCCAAATGTAAGAAAGTTAGCAATGAAACCCTAGCTGCCCTCATGACACCCCAACGCAAACTACACAATGTGGAAGGCAATTTTGTTTTCTTGTTGTCCTCCATATAAATAGTTAATTATGCCATCTATGGGTTTAGGCAAGAACATTGAGAATACCTCCATTGAACCTTTCTAGAGGTGATCTTACTTCAATCATGCTTGTGCCATGGGAAGACTTGTAAAAAGCTTATAGCTTTCTCTCTCTTGGAATTTGTTCCTTCAAACCACACCATACGCAACCCTTCACAGACAAGAAGTCTACCGATGGGTCAATAAGGAGGCACTCGAAAAAGTTTGGCCAGCAGAGAGCTGGCAAGTATCATCGTCTAGTTGGAAAGTTTAATTATCTTACTATTACCAAGACAGTTATGTCATATGTAGATAATATTGTTAGTCAACTCTTGGAGGCACCTATGGTTTCACAATGGGAAATTATTCGTATTATTTGGTATTTGAAGAGAACTCTTGGTCCTGGGCTATCATATAGACCGAACAAACATCTCAGGGTAGGAGATTTTATTGATCCAGATTGGGTAGGTTCTCCCTTAGATAGACGATCTACAACTAAATATTATTATACATTTTTTTTTATTCATAAAAATTTTAATTTTTTCTTTTATTATTATACATTCTTAGGCAGCAATCTGGTCACTTGAAAAGGTAAGTAGAGAGTAGTGGCATGGTCCAGCGTCGAAGTAGAATACAAGGCAACGGCTTGTAAGTTGACGTGGTTATAGAATTTCTCTAGGAGATTGGATTCTTGGCTCCTACTCCTATCCCATTGTTTTGTGACAAACTAAGTTGCTCCACATATTGCGTCTAACCCAATTTTTCATAAAAGAACAATGCATATTGAGGTTGATTGTCATTTTATTTGAGATAAGATCTTGGTGAACAAATATCTACACCATTCATGAAGTTTGGAGACCAATTAACTGACATGTTTACAAAACCCTTTCGTCAAAAGTGGTTAGAGTTTATTTGATCCAAGCTAGACTTTATGATATATATGCTCCAGATTGAAGGGGAGAATTAGAAGTCTGTTAGGGTTAAAGAAGTTGGTGACAAGGTTTTGTTACAGGGGTATTTTGGTCAATGCATTGAATATTACAATACATACAGATTATGAGATGAGAGAGGCAAGGCAGGGAGGCAAGCCTCATCTTTAACTATTTTCTTTCCATGCAAACCTTAGAACAACAATAAATATATCTGCAGTCTCCCCTCTTAACCCCCAAAGCACAAGCACATTCCAAAACAGATATTTACCATGGGTTATAACTATAAGTTAGTTCAGAAGTATATTGTATCTAGCACTCTTACCTCACAGATTTATATTTCTATGATTTTGCCTCATGTCATTTCAAAAGGGTACGTTTGAGGTGAAGACGTTCTATAAGGCCTTGTCCACTCAAAATTATGAGGTGTTTCCATGGAAGAGTATTTGGCACTCTAAGGTGCCTTCACGAGTGGCATTTTTTGGATGGACTGCTGCTTTTGGCAAAATTCTGACACAAGACAATATGGGAAAGAGGAGTATTGTGGTGGTAGAATGGTGTTGTATGTGTAAGAAAAATGGGGAGTCCGTGGATCATTTGTTGCTGCATTGTGAAGTGGCTGCTCGGCTATGGAACTATGTCTTTACTTTGTTTGGTGTGGAATGGGTTATGCCGTGAAGTTTCCACGACTTGCTTGCTTGCTGGAATCGGGTGGAGGGTAGGGATATTTCTAAAGTTATTTGGAGAATGGTGCCTTTATGCATAACTTGGTATATTTGGCGGGAGAGGAATGCCCGAACCTTCAAGGATAAGGAGTGTTCGGTGGATGGGATGAGGAAGAATATGATCTCTATGCTACACTCAAGGGAGTTGGTCCATCACCGTATGGAAGTCTCGACTATAGAAGTGTTCTTGAATATGTGCTCTTTGTATATTCCGTAGGAGTTTCCTTTGTATATTCTTTTTTTTTTTTTTGATAAGTAATGATAATTTATTAAAACGCGCAAAGGGGCGCAACCCTAAAAAAGAAATATATACAATATAACCCCTAATATATATACAAAGGACATATGTTCAAGAAGTCATCTAAAGTCGGAAGTTCCTCGCCTTATACATAATATTCTTTGTATAAGGGTTGCGCCCCTTTGCGCCTTATACATAATATTCACATTACTTATAAAAAAAAAAATCAAAAATTCATATTATAGAGCTGAAGGAGGTTTCAACATTCCGATTCATGTTCACTAACCTTTAGGAGATACTCATAGAAAGAGTCGATACTAGTTCCTATTCCAGCATCCTGAAAAGACAGCAAAGAAACATAATTTTACATGGTGACATAAAAGTGGGAGGAGAAAATTGGATCTTCCCAAAGAAAATGGAATTTAATTTAGGGGGAAAACAAGTTGGCAGGCTGGTTGATGGTATTATAAGAACTATTCAAACAGACCTCAGACGGTAAAAAACTATCAACTATTATGGATCCTACCTATGCATCTCACTTCACTGCATATCTAAGTACATAGATAATCACATAGAGGTTTGTGTTTATAAACCATAGCGAAGTATGTTCTATTCAAAAAAACTTCAAATTGAAAAATTTATTTGCTATGATAAAAACATTAGTCACCCGGCCAGTACAAATGTAGCGAAATAGCTCTTTTGGGAAATGCAATCAAAGATGTATATGGCACATTCACAGAAATAGTGCAGTAATGTTGTCTTCCATTGTTAGATGCAACATTTTTGACACTTCACCACAAGCCTCCAATTCAAGCAAAACATCAATTATCCGGTATCATTAGGCTGAGATTCTCATAATCCAGCTAAATCAACTATTTTTTACATCTAGACATTACCATAAGCATTTCAAGATGAAACTGGCAGGGAAATTTTCTAGGCAATACAATGTTTGCACACCAAAGTCAGAATGCTACACTTTTGCTGGAAGAAAGGATGAATGAATCTCTGATAGTAATCTTAGATCATAAAATTCTACATGTAGCCACGGGTCCCATTGTATGGAGTTTTTCCATTCCATACTCAATACAGTGATATAGGAGCAAAAGAAGAAGAATTCAGAAACAACACACAAAGTAACCAAACAGCGAAAAAAAATCATGGCATAAGTCCGTGAGGGCGTGTACAGACAAGAAAGTAGGCAGCACATTTGCGTGTGAGAAAGTTGAAGAAATTGGTTAGGACATGTTCAAACAAGGAAGTATTCGGTTTTTCTCGATTTGGCTGAGTTGTTTATGATGGGCTATTTTGAATTTTTCTAGATCGAACCAAAAGCCTTTGAGCTTCGATCCAAAGAGGGAATTGGAGGCATTCATTTTGCCAAGAGGAGCAAAGGAACTTACTGGCAGTGATATTGGGCAAGCCAAGTGTTATGTGGTTGAGGCCAACGGTGGAGGAATTGGTTAGGTGTACAGACTTGAGAGAGTTTTACAGATTGTTTAGGTCTGGGAGTTTAATATTAATATATATTGCCCAGAGGCATACAAAATTACAAATAGCCAAGGAGGGTTAGAGATATCAAAGTATGGAATAGGTGGCCAGAGAAGCTTCATTCTCATTCCGGAGGGCAGGGAAGGAAGAGGATGGGAGGGTTGTGTTGCACAGATGAGTAAGGTGGTCAGATTCCTCAAACCTCACGGTAATGCAGGGAGCATGAACAAGAAAGAAAATCTATGGTGGTATTCCGCTAGTGTCACAATTGGTGGGGAATAGTCAACGGACGTTTGCAGAGGCTCTAGTAGAGAAGAGGCATGATCAGGAATAGAAAATTTGAGCAGGGACAGATTGCGTAATTTAGAGATTCAAATGTTAAAGAAGATGGATTGACGAGAGCAAAATTAGCCGATACTACTAGGCTTTGTTCAACCAATATAGAAGAAAATAGGGGTACACCAACAAGGGTGATTAATGCTCAAATAAAGATTGCAGAAACTACCAAAACACTTGAGTCTTGTTCAGACATGGTCGAAGAAAGTATGGGTTCTCTAGAAGGGTGGTTACGGCTAAGAGGAAGACAGTAGAAGCTGTTGGATCATCTCAGGTTTGTATAGACAAGGCCAAAGGAAGCAAGGGTGCTGAGAATGAGGGGGTAAGAAGACAGGTAAGTCAGTATTTGCTTAAGGGGATTTCTTGGAATGTCAAATATGAAGATGGGTTAGGAATTAGTAAAGGAGAGTCATGGTTGTGGGGAAATCGGTGTTTGAAAGTGGCAGTGTATTCAGGAAATTCTTCATGTCCAAAGGAAGACTCTTCTTTTGTTGAAAAAGTTAGGGTTGACAACTTAGGAAATTCAATAACGGTCTATCACAAATCCAATAGTAATTTTAAAAGCCACATCAATTTTTGCTAGACAAAAGGGAAACCCAAGGGTAACGTCTATCATTACTCCTCTTGTATAATACGGTTATTGTTCACTGGGGTCCCCTCTTCACTTTTCTAATGAAATTGAATTATTTATCAAAAAAGAAAATAACCAAAGAATTCCAGCAACCTTAGGTGAAAATGACATGTGCAAAACAGGGCATCTTCATACATGGAAGAGAGGGAGAGAGAGAGAGGATATAAAGTTAAATGTAATTATCTACCTTATCTTATTACACCTCAACTACAGTATTACAACTAACTCAAGAAGATCTATTGAATGAAAGAAAAGAAAAGAAAGAAAAAAAGGCAAAAACAGTTCAAAAGGATTCTCATTGGTCTAAAGGACCCTCATGGGAGTACAGGTTTTTATGTTAGCTGATGTTAGCTGCCAACCTACTACAACCTTCCTTCATCCAGGCCTACAAACAGCTGTGCAAAGGATTGAGACACTAAGCATCGCAGAAGTAAAGCTTACTTTCTGTTCACTTATCCAAAAGAAGAAAGTATTAACATTATGATGTCATCTAAACCACCCCCCCCCCTCAAAAAAAAAAAAGGAAAAGATTAGATATTAAAAAACAGATACAGATAACTCCAATCAGCATGGCCCTCGCAATGAAATCAAGTTAAATAGAATGTTACCTTTTGTGTCCATTCACCTGTAAAAACATTGATATGAGCACCAACTAAATTCAGCTCTGAACGACGTGCCCAAAGTCCACGAACTGCATTCTTGGTAACTTGTTCAAAAACTGCATTTCAGTGAAGTTGGGTCATATGTCAACTATGCATTTTACAGCGAGTCCATCCCTTTACCCACAGAAAAAAAAAGAAACAGAAAATGGGGAAAGAAAAAGCAAAAGAAAAGAACAAAGTAATAAGTAGGAGAAGGGGAGTAAGAAGATCAGTCGTATACAAGACCCTACTTTGAGATTCTAGTCTGTGAAGCCAAAAATAAGAGGATAAAATTGGTATTTTTATAACTTCCTATGCTACATAGTTGGAAAGGTCACATGTTCACAACACCCACTTGACAGACCATCATTAATATGGTAGCACAATAACATCTTCAATGTAGTAACACTCACTGGGATCATTTGTCAAACGGCTAAGCACTCCAAATTCCAAAGTCAAAGTCCCACCACCAGCAGTTGATGTTATCTAAACAAAACCAGAAGTGGAATTTTTAATGCTCTACCTATATATTACGAAACAGAGATTAAAGACACAGGAAAGATAAGTAATTAATTAGTAAGTATTAAATCAATGCTACAATTCTGCATTTTCACACACTAGTCCTCAGTAATTACATGGTAATCATAGACTCGAGGACTATTAGAATGTATCCTGGTAAGCATTATACAGTTGCAATTAGTGAACTGGAAATCAATGTGTGGTCCTACAATGTTATCAGCTGCTTTCACACTAGAATGCAACAGCAAAACTCAAGAGAAAACAAACTTGCACATAAGGAGAAAATGCAAAAAGGCTTTGCCTTGCTTTCATCTTCATCAACTCCATGCAAAAGGTTGACAGATCCAAATGGAATGCCTGCAATACATAGTACCTGAACATCATCATAAAATGATAGAACATTTATACTTGAAATGCCAGTATGTGAAATATGTACTTCTTCAGCAATTGGAAACAAAGTGTTTGATGTTCAAACATGGTTCAGTACTACACATGATTTTTTCAATAAATAAGTAATTCATTGAAAAGCACAAAAGGGCGCAATCCTAGTACACAGGATGTATACAAAGAAAGGCCCCACTAAAGGAAAAGTTACACAAATGATTTAAATCTTTATGAAGCTAAAAGTTGATTTCCATCAAGCCAAACTGCTAAAGCCACAAAGCTAGTCATGCACAGCCCTTCGGTAATTGTCAAGTATAAACTCCTCAATCATTTAACTTGAGATAATAAACGAGATATTAACATTCATTTATGACCTACCTCTGCCAACCTAAGCCTTGCATCAAAACTAGAGAGGTATGCATGCCACTTGTCAAACATAGCATTCCATATTCCAAAATTAGTGGCATTCTTATATATTAAGTAAAAAACTTTCTTAATTTAATATTCTGCAAAATGGTGATAAGATGCCATCAAGTACACAAAAGTCAGGAGATAGGCATAAAATAAACCACCCAAGAATTGAAATCATAAAAATCCAAGACAAAAAGCTAAATTCAACCTGCAATAACTTGCACAGATCAATTAAAATCATCAGGTAGTAATACCTGTAGGAGTGTCAAACGCAGGTAACAATCTCCGGGCCAGATCCTCTGCTAAGTTAAGTAATTGATTGTCATAGGAAGGGATTTTCATGCCCTGAACAGATCAAAAGTGTTTGAGGACATTATAGCAATGCCATATTCTATGAAAGGGCAGTAGAACAACTAATTATTAAGGGGTAACAAACACTATCAAGGTTTGGCAGACTGGAAAAGGTTTCAGCGACAAAGGTGCACCTACATAAATACAATCCAAAGCAAGAGTGTAGAAAATTCTTTTGTAGTTACAAGTCCCTAACTACTCCATGTATAATATTTTATCAACCAAGCAACTTCAGAAAGCTAGTTTTATATTTTTGTAATTAAATCTTATTAGAAAGCACAAAGGGGGGAGCAACCCAAGTATACAAAGAGTATACAAGAGACACACCCACTTAGGGGGCCCAACCTCCCACTGAAGAAATAAAAAGCATTGACATAGCGTTCACATGGATCATTGAAAGTGAACTACCCGTACTATTTATGCTGATGCCCAAAAGAGAAATCCAATAATAACAGAATTGTAAGGAAAATAATTCATAGAGGTACATGTACAACTAATACCGTAGCATAATCACTTGCAATAAGATGACCAGAAAGTAGACCTCCAAGAACGCGGATAGTAGTCTCAAACAAAGATACTGTCTTATTCTGCAAAGCATAAAAATAAATAAATAAATTCCAAGTTAGATTTTCAACTTCATTTTCTTATAACCAAAGAATATGTAGATTGACTGAGCAATTCTAACCAAAAAATGTAGAATGTGCGTTAAAATAAAAACTAGATATGGCCAGAGGCAGGGAAAAGAAATCAACAGAAAGCAATGAAGACAAATGTAAGTACAAAACTAAAATCTTTTAAACTTCCAAGATATTCAAAAAGAAAATCTGCATTTAAGATATATAGTATTAGAATGTAAATTTTTTCCAATGTAACAAGAAATATTTGCAAACCCATGTTACAATGAAATCATACATGTGGCACATGAATGTGGGATAGAAGGACTGTTTCGAAAATGGAGGTGTGCCATGGTAATTATGTGGTAGCTTGTTCTTTCCGGAATGTGGACGATGGTATGGAGTGGGCCTTTGCAGGAGTGTATGGTCCGAATAGGAATGCCGCTAGAAGGATGATGTGGGAGGAGTTGGCTGGTTTATTGTGCTTATGGGAGCTGCCTTGGTGTATAGGGGGGGACTTCAACGTCACTCTCTTTCATAATGAGAGGTCGGGAGGTCGTCGAAGAAGAAGAGAGGTAGCTACTTTTGCAGATTTCACAGCGGAGATGGGGCTAATGGATCTACCATTGGCTGGTGGAGTGGCTACTTGGGCTAATAATTTTTCTTGGTCAAGGCTGGACCGTTTCTTGGTTTCTCGGGAGTGGGAACTTAGCTACCCAGGGTTGATTCAAAAGAAGCTTCTTGTGTTTGTTGGATCATGCTCCTATTATGTTGATGAGGGGCTGCTTGCGGAAAGAGTTCTTTTAAATTCGAAACATGTGGCTTAAGGAGGAGGGTTTTGTGGATAAAGTAAGGTCATGGTGGTCCTCATTCTCTTTCTTGGGTTCTCCAAGCTTTATCTTGGCTAAAAAGCTGAGAGCTCTCAAGGGTGAGATCAAGAGGTGGAATAGAGAGGTGTTTGGGAATGTGGGGGCTCGTAATAAGGCTTGGGCAGTGGAGGTGGAAGAGCTGGACAGATTGGGAGAAGTTCGGAGGCTTACAGAGGAGGAGAAGGAGAGAAGGAGGGTTCTTGTAGCTGAATTGGAAGCCTCTTTGTTACAAGAGGAAATTAGTTAGAGACAAAAATCGAGGGTGAGGTGGTTAAAGGAGAGAGACAAGTGCACCAAGTTCTTTCACCAGGTTGCTAGTGCAAACAGGAGAAACAACTCTATAGAGTCATTGATGGTGAATGGCTCCCCTACTTCGGACCCAACTAGTATCGGCGATCACGTTGTCAACTATTATAAATCCTTGTTTTCGGAGCCTCTTAGTTGGAGACCGAGATTGGATAACCTTGAGTTTGATAGACTCAATGGTGAGGAAGCATCTGGTTTGGAGAATCCGTTTGAGGAAAAGGAGGTTAGGGAGGTTATCAAAGGTATGGATAGGGATAAGGCCCCGGGTCCGGATGGTTTTTCTATGGCCTTTTTCCAGGATTGTTGGGAGGTGATCAAGGAAGATTTCATGGCGGTATTTGAGGAATTTTATGCTCGAGGTAAATTCGTGAAATGTATTAATTCTACATTTATTTCTCGATTCCAAAGATCCAAGGGCCAAGGAGGTCAAGGATTTTCGGCCTATTAGCCTCGTGGGTGGAGTTTATAAGATCATCTCAAGGTTACAGCTAACAATGAGAGAGTTATGGACAAGATTATATCCAAGCCACAAAATGCATTTGTTAAAGGAGGCAGATTTTAGACTCGGTTCTCATAGCAAATGAATGCCGGATAGTAGGATCAAGTCCGAGGAGCCAGATTTTATGCAAGTTGGATATGGAAAAGATATGACCATGTTGATTGGAGCTTTCTTATGTACTTGTTGAGGAGGTGCGGTTGGGGAGAAATGGTGCTCGTGGATACAGCATTGTATTACGTCAATTCGATTCTCTGTGTTGATTAATGGTGTCCCCTCGGTTTTGGGAGCTCCGTGGGAGTGCCAAGGTGACCTCTCTCCTTTCCTTTTTGTGTTGGTGATGGAGGCTTTTAGTAGGATGCTTGGAGCCTTTAATGATAGGGGGCTGATTTCGGGTTTCTCGGTGGGATCAAGTGGGCAAGAGCGGGTTACTATCTCTCATCTCCTTTTCGCTGATGATACCTTGGTGTTTTGCGGGGCTAATGCTAGTCAAATTCGTCATTTGGGGGCTCTCCTTGTATGCTTTGAAGCGGCTGCCGGATTGAAGGTTAATTTATCCAAATCGGTGTTGGTTCCGGTTGGTATTGTGGAGAATGTGGGACAGCTTGCTGGGTTGCTGGGTTGTGGGTATGGTGAAGTGCCGCTGAAGTATTTGGGGTTACCGTTGGGGGCCTCTTTCAAGCTTAAAACTATGTGGGCTTGGAGGATATGATGGTGAGGAGACTAGCACCGTGGAAAAGGTTGTACCTCTCAAGAGGAGGGAGGGTCACTTTGATTAAAAGCACCCTCTCGAATATGCCTACTTACATGTTATCCCTTTTTCCCATCCCGGCGGACGTGGCTAAGCGCATTGAGAAGATCCAAAGAGATTTCCTTTGGGGAGGGATGAATGATGATTTTAAGTATCATCTTGTAGAGTGGGACAAGGTTTGTACTCCTATTGATAAGGGTGGTTTGGGGATTAGGAATATTCGAAGGTTTAATCAAGCTCTTTTGGGGAAGTGGTTGTGGCGTTTTGCTCATGAGGAGGGTGCTTGGTGGCGTTCAGTGTTGGTGGCCAAGTATGGGTTGGATTGGGGAGGTTGGCGGACGAGAGTCATTTCTGGTTCGCATGGGGTGGGTTTATGGAAATTTATTTGTATGGGTTGGCAGAATTTTAGGAGGTTTTTCAAGTATGATCCCGGTGAAGGCTCAAAAATTCGCTTTTAGGAGGATGTTTGGTGTGGAGATAGGACTCTTAGGGAGGAATTTCCCGGCCTGTACAGCATTGCTAGTTTAAAGGATGCATCCATAGCGGACAATATGGAGTACTCTAGTGAATCTATTCAGTGGAATGTCCAATTCTCTCGGTTGATTCAAGATTGGGAAGTGGGGGATTTGGCTGCATTTTATAAGTGTTTATATGAGAACAAGATACGAGGAGAGAGGGGAGACAAGTTATGGTGGATGCCTTCTCGTAAGGGTCTTTGAGGTTAAGTCTTTCTATAGAGCTCTTTCGCCTCATGGGTCGGTCTCTTTCCCATGGAAGAGTGTTTGGAAGTCCAAAGCCCTCCTAGAGTGGCTTTCTTTGGTGCATAGCAAGATCCTTACTCTAGACAATCTTGGGAGGAGGGGCTTGGTGGTGGTGAATTGATGTTGGCTATGTGAATCGGATGTGAGTCATTGATCATCTACTTCTTCATTGCGGTAGCGAGGACTTGTGGACTACTTTCTTTGCTCGGTTTGGGCTTTGTTGGTTATGCCTCGCTCCGTCAAGGAGCTTTAGCGAGTTGGATGAATGGTCGTCTGAGGAATATTGTGGTTTGGAAAATGGTCCCTCATTGTATCTTGTGGTGTATTTGGAGGGAGCGAAACAATAGATGTTTCGAGGGCATGTCGAGGACCCGAGAGGAGCTCATTCACTTTTTTCTTGTTACTTTTTTCTTGGACTCGCCCTTGTGATTATTAGCCTTGTAGATTTTCTCTTTTTCTCCATCTCTTCCTAGTACCTTTTGTATACTCCCAGTGTACTAAGGGTTGCGCCCCTTTGCGCTTTTGATATAATACTTTGACTTATCAAAAAAAGAAACTAGGACAGTTTTACTCACTAAGGCAAAGACCAGGATGATAGAAGAAAAGTTCAGGATGTTTGGATTTTTATAGAAGCTTAAGTTCAAAATTTTGATACTGATTAAGAAGAGACAGGTCAAAATAAATTTAGAGGAAGGGATAAGATAGAAGAATCACTTTTGAACATCCATCATTAGGTAGAAGAAAACTAAAAAAAATGATTATGAGAAAAAATTTATGGATGCTAAATTTAGTTAAACGAAATGCAAGTTTAAAATGATTCAAAAATAAAATATTTCAAAATTTGTATAATCACGTTCACAGGTCACCACAAACTTGCTTGTTGTAGTAGCCTCAGAGTGAACCAGTCAGTTTATCAAGTTAAACGTGAGATAACAACTGAACTAATTAAGTATCTTTGCCGAGACAAAATTGGCTTTCACAAATGCCTACTTTACTTTTATAAATGATTATTTCATGGTGAAATTAACCCAAAACCCAATCCCAACTAGCTTTAAACGTAAATGCAAAAAAACAAAAAAAACAAAAAAAAACAAAAAGAAAAAACAAAAAACAAAAAAGCATTACTTACTATATCAAATCGAAGGTTTTTACCAATCCATTCAACAGAGGCAGCAAAGCGTTCCCGGTCTCCAAGTAAAGCCAGTGTGTCTAGGGAGTCAATCTGTGAGAATGGTGTGATGGCAACGCCAGGTAAGAGATACAAGAACTTAGATATAGATCAAATTTGAACAGAAGAAACTATCGTACCAAAGTTAAGGCATAACCACCAAGCGTATCTTCTCCTCCACATGATAAAGGCCTTAATTCATCAAGTGGAAAGGCATGCTCCATATATGAATTAAAAGCATGATAGAACATTCCATAGACCTGAATTGCATATAGAAATCCATCTCTCCTACTTTAATTAAAAGATCAAACAACATATACATAACATCACAACTCAAACGCTAATAAAAGGGCAACCTGCCAACAATGTAAGCAGTCGGATCTTTAGGAAGAATTAATTCCAACACTATTTCCAATTAACATTAAATCAAAAGTCCTGAAGGCTGATGTGCAATGGAAGACAATTTACGAGTAAAACAACCTGGGACAAGAAATTCATAGCTATTTCCATCTTTAGAACTCAATGTTTTCATAAACACTGAAAGGTCATACCCTGACACAACACAAGATCATCAACAACACCATTTCTTAATGTTACGCAATATTTATGAATTTTACGAGCAAAATTCAAAGGCCAGATAAGAAAACGATCAAGCGTTTTATAAGGCACTCATACAGATATCTTTAACCATGAAACCACAGTTTCTTAATTTGCAAACACACCGGGGGAATTGAAATGTGAACGCAACCGCGTATATATTTGCAATTGCTTTTAAATGAAAAGACATAATTGATTTCTCATTCAAACACATGCCCCATTAGAATCACAAGCTTAAGACCCAATTAGCCCTTCATTTAAAATTCCAAAATGGGATTTTTTAATGGACCTCTATTTTTTTTTTTTTTTTTTTTTTTTTTAAGTTTCACTACCTAACAGGAAATCTGCATCCCAACTGTTCGAACAATCACCAGAGAAACAACAAAGCATCGATGGCATTCCGATAAAAGCAATGGTCGAAAAAAAACCAAAATTTCGTTTCGAGATAGGATTCGACGGGGTTTACCTCGTCTCGGAGCTGTCTGGCTTCCTCGGGAGTGACGCCCTCTGCGAGAGCTGTGTGTATGAAAGCGTTAGGATAGGCTGAGACCAACAAGAAGAGCAAGAGGATTTGAGACAGTGGCCTCGGAGCTTCCATTGTGTGCACTCTTTCTTTCTGTCACTCCGTCTGTAACATCTACTTTTGAGTTTCAGTTTCGCCTACTTTGCTTCGCTTCTATCGGGTGCGCTCGGTGGACATTTCGATAAGAGTAATTATAGTCTATTAAAAAATATAAATTAAATAAAGATTAACTACAAGTCTAATAATGATTTTAATAAACACAACATTTTTAAATTGACTTAAAATAATCATAAGATATAAACTTATAGAATTACTCATATACACTAGTAAGAACCTGCCCAGCGCATGCTACAAAGTTTTCCCATTTACACCCAACTTGTATTATATTGGAATAATTGACATAATAATGTAAGCGAGTGTTAAATTTTTTTTACTTTCTCAACATGATTCTCGGTAAAAAGGTGGTCGGTTTCGATAATTGCAAAAACACGAGTTTTTACTTGTTGATTAATCTGTCTAGTTTTCATTTGTTGCAAATATCGGGTAAAATACTAGAAGGGACTGCTAACGAAGATTGAGATATAAGCGATGCACATCAACATGTAGTCCTGTTATAGTTGGTATATATAGGTTAGCTACTTAAAATAATTATTTTAAAAAAAAAAAAGGGTTTTAGTTTTCAATCTACTACTAGCTTTGGTATCCACCATAAGGTGACGAAGGGCCAGCATAACATAAACTCTGACACTTTGACAGTGATATCATCAAACACATATAGGTGTGTCATAATAAGGTGGTGTTTGGTAACCGCGTTGGCATAGTCACTGTTCAACAGGCGTGAGTACTGTGCAATTTTTGTATTTTTCTTAATAAATCTACAAACAATGTTAGACCATTATGCTAAATTACCGAAATATCAATTTCCTTAGTTTTATGCTTCTCTACCAAATTTCTTCACCAAATGCGTTTTATGCATAGCAACCCATCGAAAAATTCCGACGAGGACGAGGAAGTGAAGGAGTTAAGGCCAACATGGTAACCACCGGCGGTCAAACTGAAGAGCATTAAGAGAGGAGCAAGGGTTGTCACCGGCTTAGCTTCTCTTCTCAAACACCAGCCAAACACGTTTTATGCATAGCGACCCATTTTACTTATCCACCCACAAAATTCAAAAACAAATCAACAAACAAAATAGTATAATCTTTTTTCTTTTCTCTTTTTTCTTAGCAAAATAGTATAATCAAATCAACACCCCAAGTATTTTGAAAAAATCCAAAGCCACCAAAAACCAAAAGAAAGATTATGGACCTTATGGGCATCGCTAGGAACACCATAAGGAAGTGGTCGTCGGCGACAGTGACAATGGGGAGAGGAGAAAACGCACAGTGCAAGTGGGAGAGAAAATTGGTTAGGGAGGAAAAGTCCAAACCGTTCTGGCGGGAGTTGATGGACGGGTTCGTTGATGACGGTGAAGGTGGGGAGACACACGATGGGGAGAGGATATCACGACTCTGGTGCCAGTGTCAGTGGGGGAGAAATCTAAACCGTTCTGGTGGAGAGTTGATGGAAGGGTCCATCGGCAACAGTGAAGGTGAAGAGAGGATATCACGACTTTGGTGCCAGTGCTGGTGGGGGAGAAATCCGAACCGTTCTGACAGGTGCTAATGGATGAGTTCGTTGACAGCAGTGAAGGTGAAGGTGGGAGACGCACAGTAAGAGAGGAGATCACGATGCCGGTGCCGGTGGGGGAGAAAATGGGCTTGGGAAGAAAATGGGGAAAACGAAAAATGGGTATGAGGGTTGGGTCTTGACGTGAAAGAAATTGGGGGGACCCCCAATTTCTGACCCAAATATCTATATCTTTTTTTATATCTCCTTCCTTTTCCATAACTTATCTTAAGCTTTTTTGGCAGGGATGAAGATGGAGGGGGTTTTGCAGGGGGTTGAAGTCTTCTGTGGTCGTCTGGTTGGGAAACAACGAAAAAGATGATTTGAGGGTAAAATCGTCTTTTTTTGCTTGACAAAAAATTTGAAACTAACGTTACTCTCTGGTCAAAGCGTACAGTAAGCCAAAACCCGCACAATGTCCACGCCAACGCAGTTACCAAACGAAGCCCAAGAGAAAGACAAATACAAGCCTCCCATAAAAGGACAAAGCTGACTGAAAATATTTTAGTATAATGAGCAACAAAAATTTCATACCAACAAAACATTGACCCTTCCCAGTTTCCGCTTTGTAGCGCTTTGTGACTTCGTTTACCATTACTGAAATTGAATTCTCAATTAAACCTTAAGCTTCAACAAAGTGTCAAACTAGTTATTACAGAGAATAGTATAACCTATCTATGAAAGAAGAAAAGAAACAGTTAAAACTCCGGGATGTAAGAGTTGCGTTGACATCTCACGAACTGGTTCAATTGGTTACCAGCAAGTTCATCCAATTCATGCCTGCAACAAAAGAAGAAAAAAAATATTCAGGGAATGAAAATCATAGACTAAAAATTTTTACTATGAATCCTGCAATATAGTGATCCGAGACTCTTAACATAAATTAGTTGGAACATAAGATAAACAACAAACTACTTTCATTTCAAAGACAGTCGCATAGCTCAAATTCAGCAAAGCCCGTTGACAGTACGTGTGATGACATCTAGCACTGACATTGGGTGATGCATATAGTTTTTGCATGTAGACACTAGACTATTGAAGAAATGGCACAGTGAGACACATAACACGAACTATGCCACCTCCTGCAACGAACACAAAAAGTCATACAAAATGCGTACTTAAGTACATCAAGCAAAAAAAAAAAAAACCTAGAGAACCTGTAAACATGACTCAGGCAGAATCTATAATCGCATATCTAATCATAAAAGGAAAATCTAGAGCATCAAGACTGACAGTAAAATCTAGAGCTTCATAAAGCACTGACAATAAAAGCTATATCACCCAAGCTCATCCATTGTTTTCATAAAACTATAATTCAAAGAAGCTTCATCCCAACCATTTGAAGCAAGCTACAAAAATCCAGTTTCTATAAACTATATTTAGGAGCCAATATGCTAATAATGAGAATCCAATTAGTGTGTCAATTGTATATGAACCATCTTAACCCCGATCACTCTCAGTTCCTTGTCAACTAGTACATCTACCTTTCCACGAATGCATTACTCCATTCTTTCGTCTCACCATTAATTTGATTTATCTCTAGAGATTACAATTTTAATTGAAATGAAACAGGAAACAACTAATTCATGTCAACATTCTCACACCATCCACATCATCATAATATAAGGTTGTTCCTAAACTATCCACCATGTCGTACTGCAAAACATGATCTTCTATGTTACCTGAAAATTTTCTCATAGCACCAAGAAAGGGCAAACTCAAATTTGACAGAAGATCTGAGAAATAAATAAATGATATTATCATATTATCATATTATCATTTATTATCATTTATAATATTATCATCATAAATGATAATATTTTCTCAAAAAGATAAACCGTGCAGATACAAAAAATATGTGACAGAAACTATCTTTTACTAACTAAAATTGAGGGACGAGGCCATATGATGTGGAAGTCTCACATACACTAACAATCCAGTTTGCAATAACCCTTCACTCCTATCTTAGAAAAGAATCAACCCAACTACATTCAGAAAGAAGTCCTATATCCAATATTTGACCCCATTTTATCTAGATCCATCTCTTTCCAAAGCACAAACCATCATTGCCATCGTCTCTTTGCAGCATCAGCTTAGAGATATTGAGAAGGGCGATAGCAGAGACCTACTTTGCAGTAATTCATTCTGGTTCATATCTGAGGGCTATCTGGCTGGAGCATGAAAGGTTTTTTTTATATATAAGTAAAATAATTCATTAAAAGGGCGAAAGGTATACAAGAAAAAGACACCCAACAAGTCAAGAAAAAGAAACAAGAGCACAAAATATGTAAAGCTAGAGATATTGAGAACAGCGTTAGCAGAGATCTACTCAAAGAAGGATCTAAGAAAATAAAGCTACAGTCCCAAACTCATCTTATCGCAATCATCAAAACTACGAGCATTCATTTCTTTCCAAATGCACCATGTTAAAAAAGAAGAGATTGTACTCCAAACGATATTAATATTATTTTGATTGACACTTCCTTTCTAACAAGCCAGAAGATCCACCACCCATCTAGCAATAATCCACATCCAAAAAACCATATTCCACAAATCTCTCACATCACAATGAAGGAGATGATCCAAAGATTTCCCACACTTTTTACACATACAACACCAATCTATCATTATGATGTGACGCGTGCAAAGGCTATCCAAGGTGAGGATTTTCCCAAGAGAAGCTGTCCAAGTGAAAAAAAAAAAAAAGGAATCAATGTTGGGAAGGAGAACTTTGTAGAAAGTTTTGACCTCAAAAGATCATCTTTTTTAGGGAATCCATCATAGGTTCTCACCATCTCCCCAACTGATCCTAACATAATACAACACATTGAAAAACGAGAAGACATAATCCACCTTCCAATCAAGCACCAATCTCATGGAATTAATATCCCAGTGTACTAGTGAGATCTAGCACTTGGTTCTCATCTCATTTGGAGTCCCGTGGGTCATGCCTAGCAATATCCTAGAGCTATTCCACTATAGGAAGTCACAAGGTCATGGTCAATCCAAAGAGGCCAAATGGAAGGTTATACATACTTTACAAATGTGGAGCACTTGGAGAGAGAAAAAAAATCAGTGTATATTTTAAGATTGCAAATCTAATGTACTATAATTAAAATCTTCTTATTTGAAATCTCTAAAAGATTGGACTGTAACGTTTGATCCTAATTTTTCTTCATCTAATCTTGTTAGATCTTGTTAACTTTTTAGAATGTCAACCCCATTAGGGTGGTGGCTTCTCTTGTATACTTTTCGTGTATGCAAGCTTGGCTTCTCCTCTTAATAAAAATTATTATTCATCAAAAGAAAAAGATCCCAATGTACCAGATCAATGTTGGTGATCATAAGGTCAACCACCAAAGCATCCTAATCATTGCAAGATGAAATAACTCCAGAAAAGTGACCTTCGAAGGACGATCCCCACACTAAACGCCATGCCAAAACCTAGCTTGAGAGCCATCACTCACCTCAACTCTAACAAAATTGGAGAAAGCATCCCAACCCCTCCTAAAATATTTCCAAAGACTCATACTCATTCCATAAGGCCTACATACAACATTAGTGCACCAACCACTAGCCAAACTACCATATTTTATACCCACTACTAGATGCCAAAAGCCTCTCTCTCCGCAACATTCCTCCATAATTTGTAACGATTTAGGGAAAAACGCTAGATACATCTACACTATTACCCCAAAAAGGCTAGGCAATTTGGAGCTTCCATAGAATTCATTATAAAGCTCAATTTCATCTAATAACTAGGCAATGTGGGACTTAGCACCCATGATTATCTTTATAAATCACTCACTCTATGTGGGCTTCTTCTCATCTTCCCAATATGAGACTGAAGTGTTACAAACTACCCTCTTAAATTCCTAACGTCCTCGTCATGGCCTAGCATTACTAGGTGGATTTTATACCATTTGTAACGACCTAAGAAAAAATACTAGCCACATCTGCGCTATTATCCCAAAAAGACTAGTCAATTTGAAGCTTCCCTATAATTTATTATAAAGTCCCAATTTCACCTAGTAATTAGGCAATGTGGGACGTAACACCCATGACTATCTTTATAAACCACCCACTCTATGTGGCCTTCTTCTCATCTTCCCAATATGGGACCGGGGTGTTACATAATCACTTTCCCAATAGAGCCTAATTGGAAAGTAAGCAAACTCATGATCCCTAACCTTCCAAGATAAAAATGAGTACAAACCTCCTTCCAATTAACCAAATGGAATTTAGACTTGTTCTCCAAACCAACCCATGAGAAATCCCTCTGCAATTTTTCTAATTGATTAGAAACACTGATCAGGATAGGAAGAGGGAGAGGAAATTTGGACAGCTTGCTCTTAATCAATGTTACTCAACCACCCTTAGGTGAGTAGTGTCTTTTTCCACTTTTAATCAGCGTGCTTATAAGAGGTAATGAGACATTGCAGAAGAGCAAAATTCAGGTAGCCTTTGACTAAGCATCAACAATTTTGAAGGATAGACTTTTAAACTTCTCTATTTAATAATATCAAGACAAACTATATTAGAGAGTTTAAGAGGTCAATAGTAGAAATTACACTTTACCTCTGAGTATCACCCATTTCTTTTTGCCTCAAAGTTTAAAATGACACTTTACCCCCAAACTTTCAAATTATGGCAATTTTTGTTTTATTTATTCCCAAAATGCCCCAACACTTTTTTTCTAAAAATTCCAAAAAAAAAAACCCAAAATATATATAATATATATCTTTGGTGGCGAACCACCCCATAGGTGGTCGCCACCCTGCTTTTTTTTTTTGGATATGTTTTTTATTTTTTTGAAAAAATTGTGCTGGGGGTATTTTGGGAATAAATAGGTCAAATAGGTTAAATTGCCACAATTTGAAAGTTTGGGGGAGGTAAAGTGTCACATTTTAAACTTTGGAGGCAAAAGTGAAAATGGGTGGATACTTCAGGGGGGTAAAGTGTAATTTCCCCTAAAAAGTATAAATGATAGGCTAGGTTAATGTTCTATCAATTGTTAGCAAGGCAAATGGTAAAAGTTAAATACCAATGTATATATAAAGAGGACAAAAGTAAACACCTGCTGCTTTTTCTTCTTTGGCCTTCTTTTTCTTCGGGGTTTATGAGCGTCCGAGTTGGAACTTAGATTGCTACTGTGACCTGACTTTGAATTTGAGGAACCCCTTGATTTGAAGGAAGAACCACTTCTGCCATTTGATGTATTGCTTGATGTTGACATTTCAGCCCTCAGTGTTGATTTATTTTTGCTTGATGAAGGCCCAAATCTTGATTGAGAACGACTTGAACTTGAGGCTGTAATGGTGGCTGGGCGGGGTGGAGGCATTAAAGCTCTAGCAGAAATCTGCCTCTACATAGATATATTGAAGTGAGGAAAAGAAGAGAATAGGCCAAAAGTGTCAATTGGTTTCCTATAACAATGCAATACTAAAACTAGACAACAAACCTGATTTCTTTCATCACTGGACATGCCAGATGCAGCTTTACCAGAAGCACTAGAAGCCTGTTCCCTGAAAAATCGATCACAAATGTTTTAGATGAACATTTACTCAACCCAAAACCAGCTTCTTAATATAAGATACAAAATAAACATAAATGCGAGATCATATGGGTAGAAATTTCCGCTGCTAATGTACCAAATACGAGCTTGCATGAAAGGGTTCAATTAAATCAGTATTGGAATTGACTCTTTCAAGCAATTACAATGTAGTCAATCATCTGTATAAAAACTTATGCACACTTTTATATGTGCTTCCATCTCAATCCTTAACTTATTTTTGAATGCGACCAATGAAATCAAATAAGGAATACATATGCCATTCTTACTCCTTAAATCCATAGAGGATATAGCATTTCCTCTCAAAATAAGAACAGAAATTCTTAAAATTAGCATTCCTCTCAGATGCAATAAATACCTTGTACTCTTATCTGTCCATTCATCATCTGCATCAGCTTCATCACTTGAACTACCACTAAGGAAGAAATCATCTTCACTTAGATCCATAAGCCCATCATCCTCACTCCCTGTCTCTGTTGAGAAAAGTTCAAGTAAATACATGATCCTTATGTACATAACAAAACCCAAGAAGTTGTGATCAAATAAAAGCCAACCCAGGAGCTTTTATTTATTTATTTATGTGCCGGGCTGGTGGGGGGGTGGTTGAGCAGGAGAAGATAACCAAAAGGGAAAGGGCCGAACATCAAACTTACACGCAGTGCTGGACATCTGGCCTGGATTCACCAAACTCCTCAAACACAATGATTACAAGTTTAATAACTAGGCTTGTCTATCCAAATCCAACCCACTTATTCACCTTCAATTAGATATTAATTTTTTTTTACATTTTCAAAACAATTCTTCTTTTATTTTAATATCACTAATTACGAATATCAATAGCTTGACATGCCAGACCATGGAGTTTCAACGATTTGTCCAGTCTTTATATAAGAGCCTTCTAAAAATAATTTTGTTATGTTAACATTTGGATAAGTGATCAAGTCACACCTTCCAGAAAATCATTTTATCTAATATTTTCCTTTTCTGCTCCACAAAAAATGAGTGTTGGATTATTAGCAGCATATTTCAGCTTAATTTTATCAAGAAAACTATTTCCACATGGACATAACCCAAACAGAAATGCCTACAATACATTCATGTTCAATGAAGCACATTCACAACCAAACATATTTCCAACTAACTTTGCAACTATGTTTTAGGGAGGAATTGTATCCACTATCCAGCAATTTGAATCAGTATTTAGTCCTAAGACCATGATTGGGCCCAGTAACATGGGAAAAATAAGTCAATCTCCAAAATGTAGCAGAGTGCGTATGGAACTTGAGCAAAGTAAGTACCTTCCAAATCCTTCCCACTAGCAGCAGCAGCAACTAAGTTGGCTTTGATCTGCTTGCGCAATTTATTTCTCCTATCAACTACGTCTGAATCATCACCTCCAGTAAATAAAGATACATATTTCTCAGTCTTGGGAAAGAACTGCAATTCAATTAAACATGATCTTTTAGCCACCACAGAAGCATTACCGGCAAGTGTGTTATTGAAAAAAAACTGACCACAAGGCTGTGATCAAGGCAAAGCTGAGTTTCCAGCTCTTTTTAAATAGGAAATAAGTTCAATCAAAAAGACGTTTGGCATTGTCCTAAAGAAGGCAGAGAACCACCACATCATTATGTACGAAATATTAATTTGGTTAGGTTAAAACACATAATAAAAGCTCAATAAATTTTGTGACAGCAAAACTTATCTGTTCATCTCATATCTACAAATGCCATATTGAATGAATTATTAAAACAACAGATATAAAAGCATTCAATATATAGCTCACCCTAACATATTCAAGATCTTCCTTTAATTTAGAAAGCTGTTCGGCAATCTCTGCATCTTGTGCCTGAGCAGATGAAGCACGTTGCAATTTCTCTAGACGTCTTATTCGTCTTTCTACCTTTCTTCTCTCTGAACAAGACAAATATTTACTTGGATAAGTTAAGCAAAACATTCATTATTGATGCAAGTAAGTTGCACATCAAGCAATAAAGTCAGCGACGAACTAACTTCAAAGATACTCACCAAAAAATTTTATCTTCCTGTCTCGCAAGAATATTTTGCGTTCAACTGCAAGACGAGAATGGATCTCCTGCTGTTTCTTGAGTTGCTCTAGTTCTTTCAACTTCTTTTCTTGGATCTCGGGAGGTAAATCCTTGGGGGAAAAAAATTGGCTAGTTAGGATGCATTCCACAAACCAATCCCCACAAAACCACCCAAAACAAAACACATAAAAATGAGGCACACATTAATTCGCCAAATGAAAAATAAAAAAAATAATGTTGGTAATTCAAGATAAATGTTGGTAATGTTGCTCTGTTCTCTCTCCTCGCTTCTCCCTCACGGGGGAAGTGCGTGAGTCTGTGTGGTTCCTGTTTTCTGTTCTAGTGTTCATTAGCTTCTGTTTTTAAATTTTTTGCAAGCTTCCATGGGGTATCTTGGTTACGTTTATGTGGAGAGCAAGTCTTTTGAGGTTAGATCAAATGTTCGTGGGGGTGTCCGTTTGGAAGAAAGGAGTAGAGGTTTATCTCGGTCGATGATTATGGCGTGGCCTTTGATTTTTTGGCTCCTTGCTGCATGGGATTCCCTCACTCCTCTGGAAAAGACACGGGAGAAGTGGAGATCGTTCAGGTTTGGTAGTATAGTGTATGTCCTGCTGTGGAGAAACAACAAATTCAGGAATTTCTTAGAACTTTCTGAATATGGGGAGAATGGTAGGAGGAGCTTTGTCATTATTCCAGAGGGAGAAGAAGCAAAAGGTTGGATTGATTGCAGAGAGCAACTCTCTAAGCTGAAGCAATTTCATGATAAGCAAAAAAATGGGTGAGCCGTTAAGAGGTGGCCATACAGGAAAAATTGTAGCTGAGGTAACTGGCTTGATCAAGGGGCAGCGAGAAATTTCAACAGCTAATACCAATTTGCAGGGAGCTCATAAATCTTATGCAGAAGTTCTTCAAGGCAATGGACAATTTTTGAAGTTGAATCCCAAACAGTTGGCCGGACAAGGTGTCGGTGAACATATATTTGAGAAGTCAAAAGCCACAGTAAAGCCGCTGCAAGACGCTTGTCAGGAGACCTCGAGCAGGCTGAAAAGACTACAGGGGAGCAGGTAGATATTCTGACCTTCAGAGATCTGCTTTCAGACTTCAAGAGAGATTTAATCCAGTGTATAGAGAGATATATGGCTGGCTGGACTCCACCGAATGCTGAAGTTAATCGGGCTAAGAAGGGGGTTTCTAATGGGCGGCCCAAGCTGAGTTTTGAGAAGCCCAAAGTCCAGCTAACGTATTTCAGGAAAATTAAACAAAGGCCCAAGACCCGTTGGCAAAAAGTCGCAAGACCCAGCCCTCCTCTGGAAGCCGACCCCGGTCTTTTACAGGCCTTTCAAGGTTCTCAGATAGAAAGGCTTTTAAAGAAGGGGGAGAGCTCGTGGGCGGGGTCAAAGCCAGACCCAGTGTCGTTGTCTTCGGCCAATATTCAACACAGTTCCTCGCTCCTCGCAGTTCTGCTGGCAAGAGATTTCACCGGTATCTTTCAACACAGTTCTTCTCCGGTGAGTGGGTCGCTTCATGTTTCTCTAGATGTCGCGCCCAGTCCGCCGGCAAGAGATTTCGCCGCCTCTCCGTCGCCGTCTCCGGCCGGTATCCTTCAAGATCGTGTTTCGCCGAAAATCATGCAAGATTCTGTCTCGGAATGCGATGCAGAGCTTCAGCCAAGTATACTAGAGAAGGGGGGGAGCTCTCCAGCGAGTGGTTCTGATAGCCCGAGACTTTGCCATAATGCGAAGTGCTGATGCCGTTTCTAGGTCGCCGCGTCCGACCGGGTCTCTCCACATTCGCAATCCACGAGATGGTGCGCCAGGTGCTATGTGTCTCCTTCCTTAATCTCCGCCAGCAGGAGGTCTTGTCGGCGCCAGCGAGAAGCCCTGCTCTCCGGATTCCAGCTCGCATACTCTGGAAGGTGCCATGTTGATCCGCCAAGAAAGCCCGACTTTTCCGGTGAGTGGTTCTTGTTTTTCAACTGCTTTTGAGTGTCCCCCTAATTTGGCCGATTCTCTAGCTAAGGGTCTAGATTTTTAGATGGTTCCAGGGGTTGCTATGGGTCAATTCTGGAGGCCTCTAGTGGGAGTCCCTCAAGTTGTTGGTGTAGGCTCAGAGTCTGATTCGGATTTTTCTAGGATTGGGGGGAAAGAGTCGTCAGTTGTTGATGAGCTAGTTCCTAACCTGTTGATGTCCCACGTAGGGGATGACAAAGGTCATATGGCGGTTAAGCCGTTGAATATTATTCTTCCCTGTGCTGCTATTGAGTCGGAGTTCTCGGATTGGGTAATTAAATGTGCAGAGAGGATTCATTCCAAGGTTGGAGTATCGTATGTAGGCCAGAAATGGCAATTTATGGCCCTCTTGACATTCCTTGAAAAAGAGAGGTTGAAAGAAATCCAATCTTTATATGCTAGTAAAAGAAACAGGGAGGTCAAGAACTTAGAGAGCTCCATCAATTATGATTTTCAAGGTAAGGAGCAGTCTAGCCGTGGTAAGCGTAAGGGGAGGAGCAGTGATATTGTTTAATGAAGCCAAAAATTCTGTCTTGGAACGTGTGGGGGCTGAATGAGGGACACAAACGTTTGAGGGTGAGGAATTTGCTCCAAGTTTGGAAGGTGGATATTGTGTGTCTTCAAGAGACAAAGCTCCATTATTTGTCTCAAAGGTTGGTAAGGAGTATTTGGCAGTGTAATTATGCGGATTGGGTGTCTTGACTCTTGTGGGGCGTCATGGGGGATTTTTATTTTATGGGATAAGAGGGTGGTGGAAAAGATAGAGGATTGTTTTGGGGTGTATTCTCTGGCAGTGAAATTTAGGTTAATTAAGGATAACTCCATTTGGGCTTTTGCGGGGGTGTATGGTCCGAATCATGCTAGAGATAGAAGAATCTTGTGGGATGAATTGGCGGGCTTGATAACCTGGTGGAACATGCCGTGGTGCATTGAGGGAGACTTCAATGTCACCCACTTTCCTAGCGAAAGATCCGGAGTTGCTTGTCACTTGGCTATGTTGGATTTTTTTGATTTTCTTCATGAGCAAGGGCTGCTGGATTTGCCTCTCGCAGGGGGCCTTTTTACTTGGTCGCTTACTCAGGATCCTCCAAAGTGGTCAAGGATTGATCGCTTTCTTATCTCCCTTGATTGGGAAGCCAGGTTTCTAGGTGTGTCCCAAAAGAGGCTTCCCTGCATTTGTTCGGATCATTTTCCTCTCCTTGTCGATAGTGTGAATGGGCCTAGGGGCAAAAGTCCGTTCAAGTTTGAGAATATGTGGCTCAAGAAGGAAGGTTTTGGGGCTTTAGTGAAGCAATGGTGGGATTCTTATCATTTCCAAGGTTCGCCTAGTTTTATCTTTGCGTGCAAAATTAAAGCCCTTAAGATGGATTTAAAGAAATGGAATGAGAAGGTCTTTGGTAATATTGAATGTAACAAGAGTAAGTTCCTAGATGAACTCAGGGAGTTGGATGCTATTGAAGAGGTTCGGGCTTTGGATAGTGAAGAACTAGCCAAGAAAGGGGAGGTTTCTAGGAGTTAAAAGCTTGCTTGCTTATGGAAAAAGGTTAGTTGGAGGCAAAAGTCCAGAGTCCTATGGCTTAAAGAAGGTGATAAGTGTTCCAAGTTTTTTCATTCCATGGCCAATTCTCACCGAAGATATAATTCCATCGACTCCTTGATGATTGAAGGTAATTTATCGAATAATTAAGTGGAGATTAGTGAGCACATTGTTAAGTATTTTCAAAAGCTATTTGAGGAGCAACGTCAATGGAGGCTCAGGATGGATGGCCTAGTGTTTGACTAGATTCTTGACCATGAGGCTAGTTGGTTGGAGAGAGAGTTTGAAGAGGAGGAAGTAAGGAAGGTTGTGATGTCTATGGAGGGAAATAATGCGCTGGGTCCGGATGGTTTTTTTATTGCTTTTTTCCAAGTGTGCTAGGAAGTTGTCAAAGAAGACATCATGAGGATCTTTAGGGAGTTTCATGCTGAAGGTAAATTCGAAACTAATCTCAATTCTACCTTCATTTCACATATTCAAAAATTGCGGGTGCCTCGGAGTTGAAAGATTTTCATCCCATTAGTCGTGTGGGGAGTTTGTACAAAATCATAGCCAAAGTCCTTGTTAATAGATTAAAAGGAGTGATGGATAAGGTTATCTCCAAGACTCAAAGTGCCTTCATCAAAGGGAGACAAATTTTGGATCCAATCCTCATTGCGAATGAAAGTCTCGATAGTAGACGTAGATTGGGGGAGCTAGGTATTTTGTGTAAAATGGATGTGGAGAAAGCTTACGATCATGTCAATTGGGACTTCTTATTATATATGTTGAAGAGGTGTGGTTTTGAGGCAAAGTGGTGTTCTTGGATATCTTTTTGCATTTCCTCAGTAAGGTTTTCAGTCTTGGTCAATGGGCCTCCAGAAGGCTTCTTTGACAGCTCTCAGGGAATCCGGCAAGGGGACCCCCTTTCCTCGTTGTTATTTGTTTTTGAGACGGAGGCCTTGAGCCATCTGCTGTCTACTGGGATTAACGATGGGCTTCTAAAGGGCTTTAAAGTTGGCAATGTGACTGTCTCTCATTTGTTGTTTGTCGATGACACTTTGATTTTTTGCAATGATAGCCCCAATTAGTTGGCTTATTTATGGGGTATTTTTCTTTTGTTTGAAATAGCTTCAGGATTGAAGGTCAATTTGGCCAAGTCAGTGTTGATCCCTGTGGGAAACGTGCAACAAGTAGACTATTTGGCAAGTATTCTTGGGTGTGAGGTGGCCTCCTTGCCTCTTGATTATCTAGGGCTTCCTTTGGGGGCTCCCAATAACGCTTCCCACATTTGGGATGGTATTCTAGAGAAGATGGAATATTGTTTGACTGGTTGGAAACACCCTCTTTTGTCTAAGGGGGGGAGAGTTACCCTGATAAAGAGCACCCTAGCCAAAATTCCTATGTATTATATGTCTCTTTTCAAGATTCCCGTTAAGGTTGCCAATCACATTGAAAAGCTTCAACGTGACTTCTTATGGGCTGGAGTTGGGGAAGAGTTCAAATATCATTTGGTGAAGTGGTCCAAGGTTTGCTCCCCACTTTCGGCAGGTGGGCTTGGTTTAAGGAAATTGGTGGATTTCAACCATGCTTTACTAGGTAAATGGTTGTGGCGTTATGGGCATGAGAGGGAGGCTTGGTGGAGAGTTGTGGTGGAGGCCAAATATGGGAGCATGTGGGGTGGTTGGTGCACTATTCCTCGTACAGGAGTGTTGGGGGCAAGTTTGTGAAAGAATATTCGGTTAGGGTGGGAGTCTTTTTCTAGTCACACAAGACTAGTGCTTGGGGATGGGTCCTAGATCCGGTTCTGGCATGATCGGTGGTGTGGGGATACGAAGTTTAAAGAGGGCTTCCCTATGCTCTACAATATTGTTCATGAGAAGGATGCTTCAGTGGCAGCCAATGTGGAATTTATAGGTGGAGCTCCTCAGTAGAATGTTATCTTTAGCCAAAAAGTTCATGATTGGGAGGTGGATGTTGTTACTGCTCTTTTTCAAAAACTGCAGTCTATCTATATTCAAAGGGGGAGTCAAGATAAATTATGGTGGATTCCTTCCAAAAAAGGAACTTTTAAAGTCAAAGACTTCTTCAGAGCTTTATCTAGGGTAGAAGGGAGAGGTTTCCCTTGGAAGAGTGTGTGGAGGACCAAGTCTCCCCCAAGGGCTATGTTCTTTGTGTGGTCGGCAGCGCTCGGAAAAATTCTCACTCTGGATAATCTAAGGAAAAAACAAGTAGTCATCATTAATAGATGCTTCATGTGTAAGAAAGATGGAGAATCGGTCGATCATCTACTCCTTCATTGTGAAGTGGCCCATGCTTTGTGGTGCAATATTTTTAGCCAACTTGGTCTTTCTTGGGTCATGCCTAGTAGCGTTTTGGATCTATGTGCTTGCTGGTGTTTCTCTAGCAGGACTAGGAGTGCCGTGGTTTGGAAAATGGTGCATATTTGTATTTTTTGGTCTATTTGGAGGGAGAGAAACAATAGGTGTTTTGAGGATTTGGAATGCTCTATGGAAGAGATTCTAGCCTCTTTGTTGTATTCCTTGTACTCGTGGACCGTGGCTTACTTGTCCCCTTTGTCAATTAGTTAAGCGGATTTTCTTTCCCGCTTTTCTTTTTCTAGCTAGGAGTTTCTCTTGTATATATCCTATGTACTTTTGGGTCGCCTTCGCTTTTTAATAAAATCTTTTTGACTTATCATAAAAAATAAAAAAATAAAAATTTCTTTAGCAATCTAAAGTTGAGCAATGGCTATGCACTCGTTACACAAAAGCAACACTACATCATGAAATTTTAACTATATTAATAGTTGTGATATTAAAATAAACAAAACAAGCTCAGTCCTAAAATTGCAGCTACATACACCTCTTCTACCAATTTCCCATTTCAGATTGTCAGCATTGCATGGTAGAAAACCATTCCAAAACAAAAACAAACATATAATGCATCCACAACGTATATATGCATTTCGAGATTCAAAGACTTAGCCCAAGTGGTATTCAACCTAGATAACCTAATTGAGTGGGTCTTGACCCACACAATAAAGATGCCAACAATTCTTTTTAGAAGTATTGCATTTCATTAAAAGTGCAAAGAGGTGTAACCCTAGTACATAGGAAATATACAAAAGAAAACCCCATTTAATGAGGAAAACAAAAAACAAAACAAAAACAAAAATCCATAAATTCAAAAAGCAATTTAACGAAGATATTCTTTAGCTTGCCAACTGAAATCTCTCCTGACTGGGAAGCTAGGTTTCCAGGTGTGGCTCAAAAGAGGCTTCCCCGCATTTGTTCGGATCATTTTTCCCTTATGCTCGATAGTGTGAATGGGCCTAGGGGCAAAAGACCGTTCAAATTTGAGAATAAGTGGCTCCAGAAGGAAGGTTTTGGGGCTCTAGTGAAGCAATGGTGGGATTCTTATCATTTCCAAGGCTCACCTAGTTTTATCTTTGCATGCAAAATTAAAGCCCTTAAGATGGATTTAAAGAAATGGAATGAGGAGGTCTTTGGTAATATTGACTGTAACAAGAATAAGCTCTAAGATTATCTCAGGGAGTTGGATGATATTGAAGAGGTTCAGACTTTGGATAGCGAAGAGCTAGCCAAGAAAGATGAGGTTTCTAGGGAGTTAGAAGCCGTTTTGCTTATGGAAGAGGTTAGTTGGAGGCAAAAATCCAGAATCCTATGGCTTAAAGAAGGTGATAAGTGTTCCAAGTTTTTTCATTCCATGGCCAATTCTCACCGAAGATACAACTCTATCGATTCTTTGATGATTGAAGGTATGTTATCCAAAAATCAAGTGGAGATTAGTGAGCACATTGTTGAGTATTATCAAAAGCTATTTGAGGAGCAATGTCAGTGGAGGCTCAGGGTGGATGGCCTAGTGTTTGACCAGATTCTTGATCATGAGGCTGGCTGGTTGGAGAGAGAGTTTGAAGAGGAGGAAGTGAGGAAGGTTGTGATGGCTATGGAGGGGGATAAGGCGCCGGGTCCAGATGGCTTTTCTATTGCTTTTTTCCCGGTGTGCTGAGAAGTTGTCAAAGAAGACATCATGAAGATCTTTAGGGAGTTTCATGCTAAAGGTAAATTCGAAGCTAGTCTCAATTCTACATTCATTTTGCTTATCCCAAAAATTCCGGGTGCCTCGGAGATGAAAGATTTTCGTCCCATTAGTCTTGTGGGGAGTTTGTACAAAATCATAGCCAAAGTCCTTGCTAATAGATTAAAAAGAGTGCTGGACAAGGTTATCTCCAAGATACAAAGTGCCTTCATCAAAGGGAGAGAAATTCTAGATCTGATTCTCACTGCGAATGAAAGTCTTGATAGTAGATGTAGATTGGGGGAGCCAGGTATTTTGTGTAAAATGGATGTGGAGAAAGCTTATGATCATGTAAATTGGGACTTCTTATTGTATATGTTGAAGAGGTGTGGTTTTGGGGTAAAGCAATGTTCATGGATATCTTTTTGCATTTCTTCAGTAAGGTTTTCAGTCTTGGTAAATAGGTTTCCAGAAGGCTTCTTTGACAGCTCTCGGGATATCCGGCAAGGGGATCCCCTTTCCCCGTTGTTGTTTGTTTTTGTGATGGAGGCCTTGAGCCGTATGCTGTCTGCTGGGATTAACGATGGGCTTTTAGAGGGCTTCAAAATTGGCAATGTGACTGTCTCCCATTTGTTGTTTGCCGATGACACTTTGATTTTTTGCAAAGATAGCCCCAATCAGTTAGCTTATTTACGGGGCATATTTCTTTTGTTTGAAGCAGCTTCGGAGTTGAAAGTCAATTTGGCCAAGTCAGTGTTGATCCCTGTGGGAAACGTTCAACAAGTAGACTATTTGGCGAGTATTCTTGGGTGTGAGGTGGCCTCCCTGCCTCTTGATTATTTAGGGCTTCCTTTGGGGGCTCCCAATAACGCTCCCCACATATGGGATGGTATTCTGGAGAAGATGGAACGTCGTTTGGCTGCTTGGAAACAACCTCTTTTGTCTAAGGGGGGGAGAGTTACCTTGATAAAGAGCACCCTGACCAACATTCCTACGTATTATATATCTCTTTTCAAGATTCCTATTAAGGTTGCCAATCGCATTGAAAAGCTTCAACGTGACTTCCTATGGGGTGGAGTTGGTGAAGAGTTCAAATATCATTTGGTGAGGTGGTCCAAGGTTTGCTCCCCGCTTTCGGAGGGTGGGCTTGGTTTAAGGAAGTTGGTGGATTTCAATCGTGCTTTACTAGGTAAATGGTTGTGGCATTATGGGCATGAGAGGGAGGCTTGGTGGAGAGTTGTGGTGGAGGCCAAATATGGGAGCATGTGGGGTGGTTGGTGCACTGCTCATTCTCAGTGTGAGTGTCGGAAGAATATTCGGTTAGGGTGGGAGTCGTTTTCTAGTCACTCTAGACTAGTGCTTGGGGATGGGTCTTAGATCCGGTTCTGGCATGATCAGTGGTGTGGGGATATGAAGCTTAAAGAGGAGTTCCCTGTGCTCTATAGTATTGCTCGTGAAAAGGATGCTTCAATGGCAGCCAATGTGGATTTTTTAGGTGGAACTCCGCAGTGAAATTTTATCTTTAGCAGGGAAGTTCGTGATTGGGAGGTGGATGTTGTTACTGCTTTTTTCCAGAAATTGCAGTCTGTTCTATTCAAAGGGGGAGTCAAGATAAATTGTGGTGGATTCCTTCCAAAAAAGGAACTTTTAAGGTCAAAGACTTCTTCAGAGCTTTATCTAGGGTAGAAGGGAGAGATTTTCCTTGGAAGAGTGTGTGGAGGACCAAGTCTCCCCCAAGGGCTGCGTTCTTTGTGTGGTCGGCAGCACTCGGGAAAATTCTTGCTTTGGATAATCTAAAGAAGAGACAGGTGGTTGTCATTAATAGATGCTTCATGTGCAAGAAAGATGGAGAATCGGTCAATCACTTACTCCTTCATTGTGAGGTGGCCCATGCTTTGTGGTGCAATATGTTTAGTAGGCTTGGTCTTTCTTGGGTCATGCCTAGTAGTGTTTTGGATCTGTGTGCTTCCTGGTGTTCCTCTGGCAGGACTAGGAGTGCCGTGGTTTGGAAGATGGTGCCTACTTGTATTTTTTGGTTTATTTGAAGGGAGAGAAACAATAGGTGTTTTGAGGACTTAGAAAGCTCTATGGATGAGATTCTAGCCTCTTTGTTATTTTCCTTGTACTCGTGGACTATGACTTACATGTCCCCTTTGTATCTTAGTTATGCGGATTTTCTTTCCCACTTTTCTTTTTCTAGCTAGGAGTTCTTCTTGTATATATCCTATGTACTTTTGGGACGCCTTCGCTTTTTAATAAAATCCTTTGAACTTATCAAAAAAAAAAAAATCTCTCAATCTTCAAAACACATTATATTTTGCTCTCTCCATATGCACCACATTAAGCACAAAGGGGCCATCCTCCAAGCATTTAAAATGGAACAACTTCCCAACTAACCTTACTAATAAGCTGTATCACCCTTATAGGCATGACCAATTCTACTTCGAAAAGGCAAAAAATAAAAGTCCATAATTGTCTTGCCACTTCACAATGAAAAAGAATATGATCTATGGATTCCCCGCTCTTTTAACACATACAACACCAGTCTACCACTATGACTTTCTTCTTCCTAAGGTTATCCAAAGTAAGAATCTTCCCAAGAGCCACCGTCCACACAAAGAAACTCACTCTTGATGGAACCTTGACTCTCTAAATACTCTTCCAAGGTAATGAGAACTAGCCAGAATGGATAACACTTGATAAAACAACCTTCAAACTTCTGCCTCTTGGATGGCATCCACCAAATACCATCCCCACCACCTTGTCTCACTCCAAAAGTGTACAACACCTTGCTCATACCATACAATATGTCACCGAACTTAACTGAATGGACCTCCACATCTTCTTGAGTGTTGGATTTCAACACATCAGGCCCTCCAAGACAAATACTAGGGCCTATTTCATTTAACTCTGGCCCAAGAACCCCCTGGCCCGCATTGATTTTACCTTCACTCTCCTTCAAATTACCCGCAACCTTATCTAACGGATCCTTAGCTAGGACCTTCACTAGGCTTTCAATATTCCCAACCCCCACTAAATCTCGGCCCATGTCTAATCTCACCAAATATCAATATACTTCCTCTTTAGAAGTAATCAATATATCCCTTAACATCCAAAAATTTGAAACTCCCTCCAAAACGGTAATAGTCTTCTTCACACTTGCCTTGCCAACTTTGTGATTTCTGGGCATTGTTTGCATTTGCGCCTCTATCCTTCTAATACTTTCCAAACCCTTCAACGGTTGTTTCCCTGAATTACACATTACACCCCTGCTCCTTATCTCTATTTTCTGAAAATTACCCTTCCCAACCAGAGCCTCCATATAGAACTGCCAACCTTGCTCCACTATCCAGGACGTCGCCTGATTAGCACCAAATCCCTCACTATTTCGACTCCCTACACCACCTTTCTGCTCAAAAAACTTCACCACCTTCCTCATCCATGAAACACAATTTCCCTACCCACTTCCTTCTCAACCCTCTGGGATGATAATGAATCTACACCACCTTCCTCCACTGTATTCCAAAAGATCCATGAATCTTCCATAGTTATTCTCTCTTCGCTGCGCAACATACGCTATGCTACCATCTCGATGAGTTCTACAAAACTCTCTCAGATTCTCTCATTTGATCAGTTCCTCCACCGCTTTCATAAACCAAATCACACACAGCTTGCCCAAAATCACTGCTCAGTATACACCTCTACTCCTCTCAGCGAAACGAACTCTACCGTTCCCAACTTTTGACAAAATCTCAAACGACTTGGCTTTGACATTTAAAAAAAAGCCCAAATAACCCATCACTGCTAGTACAATATTCTAGGTAAACATCCAAACAACTAGAACTACAATCAGTTAAAGTTTATAGCTCAGTTCATCTGGCAGCATATAGCAGCTAATCACATGGTATGGAAAGGGAGTACTTAAATCTTGTAGTAAAATCCCTGCCAACATTCAAAATTAGAACCAAAATTAACTTTCCTCCTATTTGTTTGTCTCAAGTTCAAACCTTCGCTCCAGGTTAAATATTTCATGTGTTGAGCTCCAAAGAAATAGTTGGCCCACACTTGTAGAATATAAATAATTGATTAAATTTAGGTAAATATCAGTTCACATAAAATACCACCTTTATATCACTCATCTCTACAAACTCTAACTCAATGAAACTCAAACACTATTTTAAAGTTTCACTCTTAGCTTGTTTTCCCCTCCGTCCAAATCAACTGTCAAGCTTTTTCATAAGTGAGAAACGACTCTCTTTTCACATAAAGGATAGTTTAGTCATCTTATATATTTTTCCATCCAACTTAGCTTCTAATCTTGACAGAGAACAAACTATCAACGAATAAGGTTCGACCTGCACCCAGTTAAACTGAATGGAGTTTGTGGGAGGAAGAATGTTATTTACCCTTAAATTTAGTATTTCTTCTCAACTAAAACTTTAGGGACAATCGGTTATTTCACACAGTTCACAAAATCCCAGAAAATACACAACCACACAGACACACAAACCCTAACCCCAGACAATCTAACAGAAACTCCTACAAGCAAATTCAGACGAAAAAATGACCGACCAAGAGTTGGAGTAGAAGCAAAGAAGTAGCTACCTTCCTGAGCATGCGCTCGATGGATCGAATCTGGTTCTTGAGCGAGACGGACTTGGGTTTGGGCTTGGGCTTCTTCTCCACGCCCAGACCTTCATCGTCGACCCGCGGGATTGACCCTTCGCTTGCCGTAGCCACCGTGCGCCATGGCGTGCGCTGAAATCGCCGAGACACAGTGCGATTTCTTTGGTGTACGGACTAGGGCGGCTTTTGAGCCAAATGCAAGATTTTTATGCGTTTTTTGTTTGCCCTTCAAAAGGGCCACTGGGACTCCGAAAACGGTAGCGAGAGTCCGAGACTACTTTATGTGCTCTTGTTTGCCATGTCAGCGGAAAATACTTGAATTCAATTCAATTTATTTTGCCACGTCGGAGGCTGGATGGTTGGACTTGGACTGACTTTTTCTTTTTTCTTTTTTCTTTTTTGAAAATATATAAAAATAGTCCATTTACTTTATCTTATTTTGGTATCAAAATGTTCTAAAACTGCATCCAATATGCATAAATAACGTCCCCAAGAGGTAGCTCAATCAGCTGTGAATCACGCCTTATGAAGCGTAGGTCACAAGATCGAATCCCCCTCTCCCTACCCTTATGTAGACATGTCAAAAAAAATATGCATAAATAACAAAATTACTCCATGCGATGAAATTCCTATTTATAAAACACGCAAACTTTAAATACCACAACACAACAATATTCCAACATTTAAAGCTTTACTCCCCAAATTTCCTTCAATCTTTTTTTTTCTCTTTTTTTTTTCTCACTTTAAAGAGCTCTCTCTCATTTGTTTTTCTCATTTTAACTTTGAATACATGCAGTAAAAAGTGAGTCTTATTCTAATGCAATTTATTTTACTATGTTTGAACACCATGCATCAATCCGCATTAAATGTAACAATCTGATTTCAACATAGAGGTGTGGTTTATGAATACACTCAAGAGTGCTAAATTTCTTAATGCTTACTTGCTAAGTGAAATTATGCTTTATAAGTAATTATAGAAAAACTTTAAATTGATTAACCTTTTTGAGATGATAAAAACTATGTAGTTAGCACTTTTCTCTGAATCATTACAAATAATATCAAAAACACATACAAATGTCATGCAGTACTGTCAGCATCGCATAACGTAACTCTAACAAGAACGTCAAGAGTTTAAGGAGGAGTTTATAACATTATAGTCGCAACATAGAGTATTTGGTTTATAAAGACACTATAAGTATCACATTACTTACTTTCTATGTGAAAGTAAGCTTTTATAAGTAATTATAGGAAAACTCTAAATTGACTAGTCATTTTTGGATAATAATGTAGATGTGGCTAACGTTTTTTATTAGATTTTAGGTTGGCCAATTTAGTGCCCAAAAGTGTAATCTATTCTCATTTGAAGCTCTGTTTGCAAGAGTGTTTGCTGGCATCTGAACGGCTACATCACATAGTGAAATCTGAGAGTTTTGTTTGTTAGACTGTCTAAATGTGATGTGTTCCATAGTAAAACTAGAGAACTTCGTTTGCAGAGCTCCATTTGCAAGGCCATTCGTTGAAGGTTCAGACGAGAGGTATCAAAAAATAAGCTTAACCTAACCACGTTCGAATAGGTATCAATTCCATCCAAACGGAAGCATGCAACTGTTGCATTAGGGTTTTCCAACTTCAGCTTGGACTTCTAACCCTATGACCGTCAACCATTTGAATGCTACTACGGATTTTCCATAATAAGGTTTTCTACTTTAGCAAGGAAACCTAATTCTCAATGCCTATATAGATTACTCTATGTAGCATGAGTTTTCTAAGCAACAGAGAGGAAACATTTTATATTATGCTTCAAAGCTATTTTCTCTCAAAGTATTGCTATGTTTGAGAAGCAAATTTGTTTATCAACAATAAAAAGTTTATCAGATAATTCAATAAAGGAAAATCACTACGAGACTAGAAGTTGTAAGTGTCCTTGTGTTTGTAATATGAATTTTCTTTTAGTGATTTCCTGGGTTTTGCTACTCCGAAGAGGTTTTAGTTTTGGAGAGATCTCTAAAAGGTTTCATTTTCATCACCAAAATATATGTGTCTCTATGATTTACTGTTTTGCATGTTTTATTGATTGATTGTTGCATGTTTCTTATTTTTAATTCTGCATTAATTTTTGTTAAACACCTATTCACCCTCTCTAGGTATATTTTGTAATCTAGTTTATATTTTCCCTTTTCTTTTGGTTGTTGTATTAAATGCGTGTCAAATCCCACCTAACTCGCACGTATGAAAGATATGGATTGTGATCTTTACCTACCACTATCGCACATGATGATACATGACGATGTCATATTGTTTGAAAATTACACTTAGCACGTTCGAACGTGATTGAATCGCGTTCACATGCAATTGTAAGACCAAAATTTATTAAAAAATTTACTCACAAGCTTTAATTTTATCCATTTTTTATCATTTGCCTATTAACCTTGAGAGAATATCTTAATTTTATCACACAATACCAATTAGCAATTTGTATAACAATTAAACTAAATTCCACAATTATCAATACCAAAATCCATGCAAGCATGGAACAAATCTACACAAAAACAAAGATATTGGTAATGAAGTGAAAACTTTGAAATAACTATTTAAACGAAAAATCATTATCGGGGCAAGCCAACCCCAAAGCAATTCCAGTATAGAGGACTTATGTTACAACCATACTATTTACAAAACATTTATAATATAAACAATGCTTGCAGCCCCAACAATAGCCTATTTGCCTTCTACTGCAGTGACTTTAGAACATATGCTCTTATTCTACAAGAATATATCCTTAATGAACTAACTTGTCCTTTACAACCCTAAACTCTAGTGGCTAAGGGTTTTTGTATGGTTAATTGTAACAAAGAGAATAAGAAAAAGGTTTCAATTTAGGATTGGGATCCCCGGCAATGGCTTAAAAATTGCTAGCCAACACTTTTGCAAATCTAAGTCGTCTATTGCAACAAACAGCCTAAAATATACAAAGTTTAAATGCCTTGTTTTGTTTGGGTCTTTCAAAACAAAAATCACTTTATCCCATCTCTCTCTCTCCCCCTCCCTCACTAAAATCACTCTGTCTCCTCTCTCCCTCCCTCCCTCTCCAAAAAATCGTGGGGCTGATCAGGGTCTAGGGAGATAGAAAAGTGCTCATCTACGGTGAAATCTTCTAATGTTTGGATAGGCTTTCTTGGGTTGTTTTTGGAATGGGATTTTTTTTTTCTTTGGATGCTCTTTTGTTGGCCAAACCTTTAATTGAATGGGTGAAGTTTGAAATTTTGTGCCTTTTTTTTTTTTTTTTTTTCCATTTAACCTTTACTATTTACATTACTATTTAGGTGTGAATTTTTTGCTACTTCTATGTTTTCCTGCATATGTGACCTTATGTTGCGACATAATTAGTTAGTGGTTTTGAATGCCTGCAAGAGGTGATAATGTAGTCATCTTTTATAATGTTATGGTAATGGACCCTTGACTCATTGTTGCCCAACTCGTTTTCCTAGATCTTTTTCTACTGGACTTTGCATTGAATTGAAACAATCATGGGTTTATATTACTTGAAAGAAAAAAGATTTGTGGAGATTTTCTCAAATATCTGCAACTTAAAAGACATAATTCTAGCTTTCTTAACATTTAAACATATTATCAACAATTACCCTATGCAATCATGACTAAATGGTTGTATTCTATTACAAGGAACTACACCATTGACTTCTTAAAAGAAAATGCCAATTAGAGCAGCTTTATCAAACACTTTGGCTTTAGAGGAATAAATGAGCACAAAGAGTTGGAGTCATCTGATGTGGATATTAAGAGAGTTACAAAAATCAGGGTAACTAATTTTTTCAAAAAATATTTAACAAACATAAAAATACCGTGTTTTAAAATTATGTTGCTATTGTTTGAAACTTTTTAGCCAAATGAGAACTTGCAGATTATATTCATTTCTATTGGCAAGAGATGAAATTAAGATATTGATTTATATTTTGCTTTAGCAATTTGCATTCAAGGATGAATGTTGAGCTATACGTTGTTTTATTTATTTTATCTTTGTCTCCAAATATTTGAGAATTTTTGGACTACAAATCCTTGAAGGGTTGTGATACCACTTAGTTTCGAATTTCAAGCTCACTTGAATGGTTCAGAAAATCATGCACATGTGAGTGATTTACTTGCCTGGATGAAATATGCCACTCTAGCTTTTAAGCTAGATTACTAGGTACTCAACAATACTACCAAATCTATCATTAATACAACTAAATATCAATAGTATACATCAAAAGCAATATCCCAATTTCTACAAATGTCTACATTCACATTAATCCAAGTTTCTACAAATGCTAATTTCTTCTAAGATTAACAATGGTTTGATAATTTAGTTGAAAGTTTAACTCTCAATCTAGAAATTAAGATAATCACATGCTATATAGTAACATTGACTAAAAATTGTCATATTGGCTAAAAAGTTTCATACAATAATAACATAATTTTCAAAATTGAATTGATTCCACTAATCACAAAAGTATCATCTAAACAATGTCAACCCACAAAAAGCCCAAAAATCATAACCAACGCCACCATTTAAACTCGCACCAACATAGCGGGCATGTTTTCAAGTGACAATAGAAAATCAATGTCTTGAACATGTTTCCAAAATCAAAGTCAATTTTCAAACTAATAAAAAAGTACTAAAAAATTTATTTCCATTTGTAAGTTTGTCACTTACCAAGGAAATTACTGAAATTCATATTTGTATTCGCGCTATCAGAAAGAGGTGTTGGTGTAAGTTTGAATCCATCAGTCACCTAAAAAAAGCATAGTAATTAACTTGTCAACTTAATATGAGACGTATTATTCTTTTTTAAGTATGATGTAAGTTTACCCATAGAAATTTAATGAAACCGATTTTAGGTCTATCTCCAAATGATTCTTCAAATGTTATCATTAGTACTAAATAAGACACTTGCTCAATTCGCTATATTATAAAACAAAATAAAATATCATTAACAAAAACAACAAGCATGAAATGCATTTAGACATATTAGAAAATTACAATTATTTTAGGTTATTTTGTTATAAACTCAAATTATGTTCACCTGGTGAGAATAACATTTTGCATGTGAGTTAGAGTTACCATCCTAAATGTTGAGAGAACAATTAATTTCCTATAAGTAAAAAAAAAAAATTAATGTACCTTATAATATTAAATCTAATAAGTCATATGAGATATATGTGAATTTATAAAGGTAGAATGTTACCTTAGAGAACTTTTCCCCGACATTATTTTTTATTGTAATTTTTGTGTTCTTCTTTGACTGATTTTCAACCCAACTTCTAAATTGTTTTCCACCCTTCCGACCTTCTTTCTTTTTGATCCCTTTAACTGTTTCAAGTAAATTCTCAACAAATGGGGTATGAATCACAATTTCATTACCATTTAACAATGACATGTGAGCTTCATTATTAGTAGTATTTTAATTTTTTTTAATATATTTTGAACATGTTTTTTCATTTCCTCTTAACATTTCATCTACAAAAGCATATGCATTATCATTGTCAACTGCTTTAGCAACTAATTTTACCACCATTTGACACAATTTTCTATATCATTGTATAACATTTAAATTTACATCATCTTTCACATTTTTTTGTCTTAATATAGATATGCCCACTCTTTACTTCTCTTGTCCACCTTTTCAAAATATATATATCAGGAATTATCTTCATAACAAGCAATTCAAAAACTTTCAAAGCATCACAATACAAAATCTCAAATGTTTCGAATTTCATGGAACTACATGAGATTATCTTATTGTCACGGTTGAAAATTACTTTATACTCCTTGTCTTTCTCATAAAGTGCAACAATATATTCATGCACTAACTGACTCTCAGTGCGATGTTTTACTATCATTGCTGATGCATAATTATACTCATCGTAAAATATTTAAATACCACAAGAGTATACATTTGTGCTGCATGTTTCAACAGAGGAGAATTCTTCAATCCTAATGTGGGCAATTTTTGTCAAGCATTATATTTAGCCACCAATTCCTTATGCCGCTTTTTCTCTACTACCCGCTCAAAATGTTGAAAAAATTTCAGTATACCCAAATTTGATTTTAAGTTTTCAAGTCTCCATTCAAACTTTCACTGAGCTGAGTACTTCACACTCCCAAAGTAAATGCATTCTTCATGTGACACTTAGCCCATATTGTTTTCAATTTGTAAATACCTTCCAACCAATTGTTAGAACACTTGTTCTAGCAGCACTCTCTCGTGTTTCAACAACACTACCATATGCTCCAACAGCACTATCATGTGCTCCAGAAGATCAAGTCCTGCTAGCAGTATCAACTACAACAAATTATGATCTTAAGGAAAAGGGAAGTATTGTTGTTACTTCTAAATTAATGGAAATCATAACTGCCAAGGATTCATTGAATCAACTTTCTTCTACAGTCAATGGTGTAGAGAAGGAAAGAAGAATCAAGAATCCTTGGCCATCATGACTAATATGCAAGCTCAAGTCTGAATGAAAACCTTGGACTCAAACCTTTATTACATAAGGATCTCTACTATAATTAAGAATCCCATTTGTCAAGGGATTGTCCAGTCATGCAATTCTCCTTTCCATTGTTATCTCTTATGTACAAGTTGTATATATACCTCATTGTATTACTGGATAGATTATCAAGTCAAAAAATTTTAAACTCAATTTATCTCTTGTATTTCAATTCTTTTTATGGTATCAAAGCCAAAGGTCATTGGATCGAACTTTGACTCTATCAATTTAACCCTATTTAAATTAAATATTTCACGTGTTAAGCTTCAACTATTAAAAATGGAGTTTGAGCCCACACATGAGGAGGGTGTTAAAGTAATGGTTAAGTGATTAAATTTAACTCTTCTTATCAGCTTAAACTTTTGGAATAACTGGTAATTTAACACCAACTAACTGACCCACCATTATATGTTTGAATCATTTTTTTTTCAAGCATTTTCAAATTCAAACTCATCTTCATATTCAAATATACAAGATTTAAAGTCCCATAAAAAATGAGAACCATCCTTCATCAAATTTTCCAAATGCTTGATGCCATTTTGCATTATGTGCCAAGTGCACGATCCATGCCAGGAGTTTGGCATCACCTTAGTTAATGCTTTCACCATTGCAACATCTTGATCTATAAATATTGTTCAAGGCTTTTTACCTTCATGTGCATCTAAGAAATTTTCAAAAAGCCATTTAAATAATTATGTTGTCTCATCATATAAAAGTGTAGCCCCAAAAATCACAACTCTTCTATGATGATTAAAACCAATAAAGACAACCAAGGGTCTCAATTCTTTATTTGTGCAATATGCAGTGTCAAAAATCATAACATCACCAAAATAGGCATAATCAATGATCATTCTAGCATCAACCTAAAAAATGTCAGTTATTTGCTCCTCATTATCTAATTGGACGACATATTGAAATGATGGATTTTTAGCAAGTTGTTCCTGAAAGTACCTTAATAAGCAACCAACTTCACCATCTATCAAATTCTTTTGTCATCTTGTTCGAAGATAATTTTTTTGATCTAACTCAATATATCCAAGATTTGCTCTCCCACCATCCTCTCTACTCATCAGCGTGTGAGTTGCTTTAGGTGAGATTCCAGAAGCACATGCCAAATCAATTGCAAATGCTAGAACTTTAGATATTTTTCGATGCAACCTCATCATATGAACAATTTCTTGAAGATGCAAAATATGATTATGTTCAGCTACAAAATCATAAACATTTTACTTCCTAGTCTCTCACACTAATGAAATAAACAATTGTGCATGACAGTTAGTTTTTATTTCATCTCAATGACAAGTATATAGATAATCCCACTTGTCTTCTCCTCAAACACTTTCCTTACAACAAACAAATCCTCTTGATGTTACTTTTCCATCCAACTTACTTTTAATTATAATTTTTTTCCTCACTCCAAAACCCATTTACTTTCCATAATTTTTCCAATGCTCGCATGCATCATCTAGGGTATTAAATTTTATGTCAACTTTAGGTGTCCAATCTATTTGAATATTCATATTTTGAAAGGAATCGTCCATAATGCTATCCATTTTTTTTTTGTTACAAAAGTATATTTCTATCATCAACAAACAAGAAATAAAATTATATAAGTCAAACAAGACATTACATTTTGTTAGAAGATTTAAACTTCAAAACAAAGATATATACACATATTAGAGCATTCACAATGGATAAGTTAAATGACACTTTTATCTAAAATTATTCCTTAAATTGATAAAATACTCTCTACATTGGAAAAGCTAAAAAAAATGTAGAATGGATATTTTATTAAATGAGCTAAAAAAAAAAAGAAGGTATATGTAGCGACACTATTCAAAGAGCTATTTTTCTAAATTTTCTTCCCACGTTTTTTTTTAATTGTTTCTCTCACCTGTTTTCTCTTTTCTTTAAATTTTCTCTTTCTATTTCTCTTTCACATATTATTCTTTCCAAAATTTTCTCCTATTATTTCTCTCTCCATATCACTTTTTTTCTCAAAAGTTGAAAATAAGATATTTAAGACAATAAAAAAAAAATGAAAATTAAATGATATAGATAAAAATATAACTAATGGGATGAAGGAGACCCTTAAAAAGTTATTAACTAAACTAGATAAATTGAGTTTTGAGGAGTTATTTTACATAAAAAATTAGTTCTTCCATTGTCAATGCTCTTAGCACTTGACTGCAAGCTCTTAGGTTTAAGTTTAGGGTTTTTTTTTTTTTCCTTGTCTTTTTAAATCGGGTTTTACTTTTAGGTCTAGTTTAAAGTGTCTTTTAAAAATATATATATATATTGAATAGAAAAAAAAAGTAAAATACTAAAAACCTTATTTAAAGTTTGCACTGCAATACCTTTTTTTTTTAAATTTAATTTAATTTAATTTTTTATCAATAGAGCAACTACATGAGATTATTCTTTAGAAGTCTTCACTATTTTTGTTATAAAAACATTATTTGTTTTAGGAACAACAAATAGAGAAACAACAAAAAACAAACAATAGCATATCAACCCCACAATCCCCTATACAACAAACCCATTAAAAGACCAAAATAAACTGTGAAAATGAACAAAAAACTCAAAACAGGATTACCAGTTCGGTAGTGTGATCCTTGCTTGGTCGTAGTTTTTCTCCAGTTTTTGATATGAACAAAGCCATACTAGTTGTGGTCCGAAATGGTTGCAGAAGCTTGTTGTCAAAGCTTTTATAGTTTTTTTTTTTTTTTTGAAAAATTATACTTTACACCCTCAAAGTTTGGGGCGATTTTTAATTCGGCCTTTAATGTTTCAATTTTTACAATGCACCCTCCCAAACTTTCAAAGTTTCGCAATTCAACCATTATGACTTCTTTCTTTCTTTTTCTTTTCTTTTTTTTCTTCCCAAAATGTTCCTATCCCAAGTTAAAAAAATAAAAATAGAAGTGGTGGCCAGTTTGAGGTGGCCAAAGCCACCCTCAGGCCCAACTAGGTTGGCCGGCCACCCGTTAATTTTTAAAATTTTTTTTTTTAACTTGGGATGAGGGCATTGGGAAAAAAAAAGAAGTCATAATGATCGCATTGCAAAAATTTAGAAGTTTGGGGGTGCATTGCAAAAATTGAAACTTTGGAGGTCGAATTGAAAATGGTCCAAAACTTTGGGGGAGTAAAGTGTAGTTTTTCCTCCTCCTTTTTTTTTTTTTTTTCTCCAAAAAAGATGAAAAATGAAGAAGCAAGCTTTTGGAGGAAAAAAAAAAAAAAAAAAATTAACCTCAGGAATATGCCACCCACCTTTTATTAGGTGTCTTATTCTAAGCCATTAAATTTATCTAATGGCTTAGATTTGCAAAAGTGTTGGCAGGCAATTTTAAAGGATTGTTGGGGATCCTAATTCTTCAATTTAGGGGAAAAGTATTATTCAACCCCTGAAGTTGGCAAAGATTTTCAATTCAGTAACCAAAGTTTCAATTTTCTCAATTGACTCCTCCAAAATTTCAAGCACTTTTGATTTTTTTTCCTAAAATACACTCAACAGTGATTCTGACGAAATCTGGTCGGATTCCGGCGAAAATTGGCAAGCTTTTTTTTTTTTTTTCTTGATTTCTGCGAGCCTAAACTTGTCGAAGAATATCTCCTTGGCCAGGAACATGGCGTCGGAGAAGAGGGTTCGCCAAATTCCGGTGAATTCGTGGGATTCCGGCTAGTTTTTTAGATTTCACCGGATTGGTGAGATTTCACCAGAATCATTGTTGAGGACATTTTGGGAAAACCAAATCACTACTAAGGGCATTTTGGGAAAAAGTGCATGGATTGAAAGAAATTAAAACTTTAGGGGGTCAACTGAGAAAATTGAAACTTTAGTGACCGAATTGAAAATCATTGCCAACTTCAGAGGGGTGAACAATACTTTTCCCCCAATTTAGGCTCTAAGTGTTTAGGATCTCTTGAATAGAAAAGGAAAAAAAAAAAAAAAATTGTTTAGGATCTCTCTCCAACATATTGTGAAAATGTTGTCTCATTCTTTTTGAAAATCGTGCCTTAATAGCATATATAAGTAGGATAAAACCAAGGTTTAATAATGTAAGTTAACTAAAAAAAAATGTTTGTTGCAAGTTCAATTGATCGTGCTACAATCAAACCTCTTGGGTTTTTATATGGAGATTTTTTGCACTAGTTCAATTGATCGAATTGCAATTAAAGTTTTTGTACCTTATTTTTTAAGCTCAATTGATAATCCTTTTAACTTAGTAAACATTGAAATTGATATTGGTGAAATACAAAATCATAGCACTTTGAATTAGACTTCCAATACCATTAAACTTGCCTTCATTTGGTATTGGAATAAAATATATTATAATTTTATTGAGACTGGTCTTTGCTGGTTTACATTAACGAACTTGAATTTTTCATGTATTGGACCAACTTCTACACCGACTTAACTCAAAACTAAACATTACAACCTAGATACCAAGTTTTGACACTAAATTTGCCAACACATTAAAAACCTAACAAAAATATAACTAAACAACAGAATAAGTATTCAAAATAAATAGCTAATCTTTCTTACCATGACTTCATTGATATGCAGGCATGAAATCTAATCTCTATCTTGCTTTTCCACTTGATTTTATTTGGCAATATTTGTGATACAGTTTGTAAGAGTTGTTGCTCAAGTTAATTTTCCTATCAAAAAGTGAATGTTTGGGATGGGCTCCATAAAGTGCAGATTCTTCTATTACTTGGAAAACACATATTTATCTCATAGCATTAGTTGACTTAAATTTTTATAGAAAATAATGGAGAAAACTTCACTTACCTCTCATGAACTTATACACCTTTTGAAAATACCCCTCCAATATTCAAAATCTATCACTTTAGTGTATCAAACTTTCGTTTTGTTCCAAATACCCCATACCGTTAAATATTGCAGTTAAATTAAATAGAAAAATAAAAAAAATGACTAAGGGTATTTTAATAATTTCACACATTTCCGTTATTAATTAACAAAAAATTCTAACAGAAGGGGGAAAGTGGAAGTAAATCAAAGTTCAATATACTAAAGTGAGATATTTTGAATATTGAGAGGGTGTTTACAAAAGATGCGTAAGTTCATGAGGGGTAAATGAAGTTTCCCCAAAATAATGGCTAAATATTGCAGTTAAATTAAACAGAAAAATAAAAAAAATGACTAAGGGTATTTTAATAATTTCACACATTTCCGTTATTAATTAATAGAAAATTCTAACGGAAAGGGGAAAGTGGAAGTAAATCAAAGTTCGATATACTAAAGTGAGATATTTTGAATATTGAAAGGGTGTTTACAAAAGATACGTAAGTTCATGAGGGGTAAGTGAAATTTCCCCAAAATAATGGCTAAATATTGCAGTTAAATTAAACAGAAAAATAAGAAAAATGACTAAGGGTATTTTAATAATTTCACACATTTCCGTTATTAATTAACAGAAAATTCTAACAGAATGGGGAAAGTGGAAATAAATCAAAGTTCGATATACTAAAGTGAGATATTTTGAATATTGAGAGGGTGTTTGCAAAAGATGTGTAAGTTCATGAGGGGTAAGTGAAGTTTCCCCAAAATAATGGCTACAAAAACTAACCTTATCAACTCATTACATTGATTTTCTGTTTAGTTTGTAAGATAAAAACATATCATGATTATTAAAGTGCATGTTTGAGCATATAAAGTCTCACATCAAATAATAATGATAAAAATTTGAGAAATTGTTATACATGGTTGGTTCATGACCTTGATTTGATTTGTATTTTGTATGAATCTATATAAATTTAAGACCAAATATTTGGGAGAAAAAGAAGAAGAAAAAAAAAACAGAATTGTGTTTTATCAAGCAATATGACTAAACCATACCATCATACCATTGATTTTCCAAGTTATGTAGAAACGATAACTTGAAGTAGATGTCAATTGCACTAAATACATCTCATTGTGAGGGTTCCTTGTATTATATAGAAACTATCCGACTAATTACAAGGTTGAATGTTAGCAATTACAACAATTAAGGAGAGACTAAATAAGAAAACTATAATGGTCCTACTAATTACAAGATATCTACAGTTATAATACAAAATCATGTCATAACTAAAAAGACTAATTATAGCTAAATATATATATTGTATTAATTGACATCCCCTCTTAAACTGATGTTAGGCAATCAAGAAGCATCAATTTGCCCACAAGGAACTGATGGCACTGTTGTGTCATGACCTTCGTAAACACGTCAACTATTTGGAGATTAGTAAAGACATGAGGAAGAAAAATAACACGAGTGTCCAAGGCTTCCCAAATAGCATGACAATCCACCTCAATATGCTTCATATGCTCATGGTAAACGGGATTAGCAGTTATCTGAATGGCACTAGTGTTATAACATGAAAAGGAGTAGGATCATATTGAGAAAAACCAAGCTCAGCTAGAAGCCCACGAAGCCAAACAATCTCAGAACAAGCAGCAAACATTACACGGTATTTAGATTCAGTACAAGATTTAGAAAACGCGAGCTTGTTTCTTTCTCTTCAAGAGATCAAAGAATCACCAAGAAACATGCACCAACCTATGATAGACCGCGGAGTACAAGGACACCTGTTCAAATCCGCATTACTATAAGCAACAAGGTGAAGATGAGAGCCGGTTGGGAAGAGCAACCCACGGCCAGGTGAGCCTCAAAGATATCGAATGATACGACACACAACAACTAAATGGAGATGGCATGGAGTTTGCATAAACTGGCTAACCTGTTGGGTATCGAAGGAAATATCAAGCCGAGGAATAGTCAAATAGTTCAAGCTGCCTACCAATTGTCGAAACACAGTAGGATCAGAAAGAAGATCATCCTCCTCATTATGATATTTCACATTGACCCCATAGGATTATCCACCGAAGAAGAATCCTGAAGACTAGTTAGGCTGATCAAATCTTGGGTATATTTGTGTTAATTCAAGAATATACCCAAAGAATCTGTGTGCACTTTCAACCTCAAAAAATAAGTAAGAGGACTGAGGTCATTCTTATGAAAAGAAGCCTGAAGATCCTGCTAGAGGTGAGTAATCAAGGTGGAGTCTGTGCTAGTAATGACAATATCAATATCATCCACATACACAAGTAAAAGAATGAGACCAGTTGGAGTCTTGCAAAGAAACAAAGAGGAGTCATATTGGCTTTGGACGAAGGAGAAGCGAAGCAGAGTAGACCTGAACTTTTCAAACCATGCCCGAGGAGCCTATTTTAAGCCATAGAGAGACCGCTTCAACTTACACACAACGAAAGATGGAAAAGAAAACAAATATGGAGGAGGAGTCATATAAATATCCTCTTTGAGATCACCATGAAGAAAAACATTTTTTTATGTCCATCTAGTGAAGTGGCCAGCCTTGGGAGGTGGCAATAAAAGTAACCGTATACACTATAGTCTTCTTCGCCACCGGAGCAAATGTCTCCTCATAATCCACCTCATATTCTTGCTTGTTCCCAAGGGCAACTAACCGTGCCTTATACCGATCCAAAGTCCCAATAGAGTGGAGCTTACTCAAGTAAACCCATTTACAACCAATGAATTTAACATTAAAGGGGCAAGGAACCATGTCCCATGTATGATTGTCCTGGAAAGCCTGAAGTTCTTCATCCATTGCTTTTTGCCAACATTCATGTTTAACATCCTCGGAAAAGCATGTAGGGGTGGGAATAGAAGTCAAAGTAGCATTAAAGCCATACCAATTAGGAGGACGTGATACTCGGGCAGATTGTCGAGGACCAAGCTCATGAGGCATGTCAGGCTCAGGAGAACTGATTGAAACTATCTTAGATGGTAGGTCAATCTCAGGAGAAGTCGTCGGAATAGTCTCGAATTAAAGGCCAGTCTCAGGAAAGGGCAAAGTCGGTAGACGTCAAGTATACACAATTCCAAGTTTGAACCGTTCAAGGAAAGGAGACAATTCATCAAAACAAGATATAATACTAATCTCAGGCAATGACTCAACATGTGTAGAAAAGAAACATTGATTTTCAAAGAAAACAACATTATGAGATATATGAAATTTGTTAGAATAAGGATCCTACCACACATAACCCTTGTGGGAAATACTATAACCCATAAAGGCACATATAACAAATTGAGCAGAAAGTTTGTGACGTTCATGAGGAGGTAAATGAACAAAACAAACACATCAAAAAATATACAGATTAAGATAGCTAGGGTGCTGATGATTCAAATGATAATAAGGAGAATCAAAATTTAAGACATGAGATGGTAGTCTATTAATTAAGTAAATTGCAGTAGATAATGCATCAACCCAGAATTTAGAAGGAACATAGGACTCAAGCAATAAAGTGCGTACAATGTCCAAGAGATGTCGGTTTTTTCGTTCTGCCACATCATTTTGTTGAGGGGTATAAGGATAAAAGCGCTAAGAGACAATTCCTTTGTGGTGTAAGAAATCATGAAAGTTGTGGGACATGTATTCTCCACCAGAATTAGACCTCAAAATTTTAATATCTATAGAAAATTGGGTCTTAATATATGCTACAAAGGTCTGAAAAACAGACAAAACCTTATATTTGGATAGAAGAAAATAGACCCAAGTATACCGACTGAAATCATCGATGAATATCACAAAATATTTATATCGAGCATGAGAAATTACAGGAGAAATGCCTTATACATCACTATGCACAATATCAAAGCATTTTGTAGCATGACTACCATGGGAAGGGAACGAAAAAGTCTTACTTTTACCAAGTTTGCATACAGAACAGTCAAATGACAGATTTTTAGAAACTTGTTCTTTATTGCTTAACAAACCAGAATTTAACATATGAGACAAAACAACCGAGTTTGGATGACCCAAATGTTTGTGTCATACTTCACTCTGAGTGTTAACTGTCATACAAGCCAAAAATAAACAACTAGGGATTGAAAAGTACAGTGGAAATAGTCTACCAACTTTAGGCCCCTTCACGAGAATCTTCCTCAACACTTGATCCTGCACAAGACAAACATCGCAAGAGAAATGGACATCATAGTTGTTGTCAACTAACTGGCCAACTAAAATAAGACTAATAGAAAGTTCAGGAGATACATAAACATCTCTGAAAGAAGGATTAATATCTCTTACTTTATTAATAGCTAAATGACTCCCATTAGCTTTCTGAATATGGGATGAACCATGATATGGACGAACATTGCAAAAAGTATTAGACGATCTAGTCATATGATTGGATGTAGTAGAATCAATAAGCCAAGATTTAGACGAAGTAGTACCATTACCTTGGAGCCCTAAGGCAAAAAAGGTCAACACAATCATCTGCTGGACCATTTAAGGAGTAAGAACAAATAGTCCAGCCGCAGAAGAAAAAATTGAGGACATCTCTAGAGTAGAAGAGGTGTTCACTATAGCTTGAAAAGCATTAGCTTGATGATTCTGAGGCCAAGTAGGACATTCTTTGATAAAGTGGCCTTGTTTCTTACAATAGTTACAAGATTTCTTTGCATAGTTGGCGGCAATATGACCTTGTGCATATCCTTACCCTTCCCTTTCCCATGGGCTGCATAGACTATTGGATTCGCATTGGAAAATTCTGGAATCTTGCTAGAACATAGCCTGTATGAGAAGACGCTGCTTTTTGTGAAGTAATTATCTAAAACAAACATCCAAAGATGGAGAAGGATCTCGGTTCATTAAATTTGAGCGAGTAACCTCAAATTTAGGGCACAATTTCATTAGGAATTGATCTCTTTTGCTTTGCTCATGAATAGCCTGAACAGTAGAGAGAGATGCAGCAGGTACCTTTGCATAAACCATATCAGAAAATTCTCCCCATAAAATTTGAAAACCAAAAAAATACTTCTCAATGGAGAGATTGCCTTGAGTATAACTAGTAATTTCATATTCCAATTGAAAACGATGTGTGGTATTATCTTGGTGATAAACCTTCAACAAATACTCCCACATGGTCTTCACAATCTTATAGGGCCTTAGATTGAGCATAATAAGAGGATCGATAGACCCTAAGATCCAGGACATCACATGTGCATCCTTAACCACTCCACTTAGCCAGCTCCTTAGGCTCCGTAGGGGCTGGATCACTACCATCGATATGGCCACATAACTCTTTTCCCGTAACAAACTATTGAAACTGGAATTCCCAAGTATAATTTTTTTTTCCAGTAAAACAGACCCCGAAAGACTCGCTTGAAGACATAATGAAACTAATATAATAGTAGCACCAATTTGAAACCAAAATAAACACCCGAAACCACTAGGATCAGGAATTGTAAAACCTGATAAAGAAGTAATAGGCCCAAACCCACTAGATCTATTGGACAACAAGCCCAAGCCCAAGCCCACCAAATAGAACCCAAGAAGCCCACAACCACCAAATAGCAACCTTTAGAGCCCAAAGTCACCAGTCAGCAACCCAAATAGCACCAAATGACCAAGAATGCGAGACCAAAAAAAAAAAAAAAAAGAAGGGAAAATTTCACTTTACCCCCATGAACTATCCACATATTTTCACTTTTACCTCCAAAATTTTAAATGTGACACTTAACCCCCCTAAAAAAACTTTCAAATTGTGGCAATTCGACCACTTTAACCTTTTTTTTTTTTTTTTTTTTCAAAATGCCCCATCACATATTTTATTTTTATTTCTTTTTTTTTTTTGGATTTTCTTTTTAAAATAAAATATATGATAGGGCCATTTTGGAAAAAAAAAAAGTCAAAGTAGTCGAATTGCCACAATTTGAAAGTTTGGGGGGGGGGGTTAAGTGTCACATTTGAAACTTTTGAGGTAAAAGTGAAAATGAGTGGATAGTTCAGGGGGTAAAGCATAATTTTCCCAAAAAAAAAATTGATAGCAACACTCCATCACCACCAATCCACCACCAGGCCAAAAGCCACCATCAGACCACTCCAACACGGTTTTGGCAACCACAAAACTCACCGACCACCTCTGCTACTCTCTCTGAAATCGCTGACAACAACCAGAGTCATTTAACACCCAAAATTGTCCTAAAATTGATGATAACACTCAAAAACTGTGTCAACAAGGAATAATAGCTAGAGAACCTACCAACAACCACCATAGATTGCACATACCTCGCCGACAGCCACCATAGAATTCATAGACCTTGCTGACAGCTACCACAAATTCTCCACAACCTCCAAAGAATCTGCCAATAGCAACTAATCACCACAAAAGAATAGTTTCTAGCAAGAAAGAAACTCCCTACCCTCAACAGAAAATGCGGAATAGTAGTTTAGAACCCACCAAAATTATGGACAACTTCCCTTGAAGTTACCGTCAACCAAAGAGACTAATAGCCCCGTCTCAACCCAACCTAGAAAACTCGAATCACAACCTAACAATTCCTACGCTTCTCAATAGATAACTGAAACCTAGAACAACCCTAATTTAGATGATTTAGGCTCTGATACCATATCAATTGCACTGATTACATCTCATTGTGAGAGTTCATCATATTATATAGAAATTGTCCAACTAACTACAAGTTTGAATGTCAGCAATTACAACAATCAAGGAAAGAGTTAATAAGGAAACTATAATCGTCCTACTAATTACAAGATATCTACAGCTATAATACACAATCATGCCATAACTAGAGAGACTAATTATGACTAAATATATATGTTGTATTTGACTGTCATAGAGTACATGTTGCACTTGGCAAAGTTATAATGTGATCCAACCACTAGCCCTTAGAGCATGTTTAAGATTGAGTTTGAGAAATAGAGTTTTTAAACAAAAAAACGTTTTTTTTTTTTTTGGCAAAAGCTTAAAATTGAAGCTTTTATCAAAAGTGCGTTTTGACAATTTTTAAGCTTTTTAAACCATTAAAAGCCCTTTTAATTTTTTTTATCAAACGAGTATTGTTTTCTTCGAATGAAGTAGATTATAGTTGCCTTATTTGTTCTCTTAGTTTGCTTTAATTGCAGAGAGAGTCATGTAATTAGCTGTACAAAGTCTATATAATATGAGAAACCTTCACTTTGAGAGGTATTCAGTTCAATTGACATTTTTTGAGTGTTAAACGCACTTTTAGACTTCTCAAACGTATACCCAAACATGCTCTTAGAAGTATATTGGGACATTCCTTGATTAGTTTTGTTAAGGGGAAGTCAGTTTAGGCCAAGGAAGGGATATGGGAAAGAAAATGCTACCCCCACTATGTACCATACTATTACATTTGACTAAAAACAATTGCCTTCCAAACATTGGATGAATAATACTATTTAGAAGACTGTGTTATACAATTGTCATATAACTACGTAGCAGCAAAAAGCAACTATTTGATCAATACTTGTAAAAAGAAAAAGAAAAAAAAACAAGAGTTAATTTTTTGCCACATCATTCCAGTTATATGACAGCTGTATAGTAGTTTACTAAATAACATTACTCATGTTGGTCTAATGTACCATCTTCACTTCCCTTCCCCCTTATATGCTTTTTCTCCCTTTCATGGTACCTAAAACTCAATCCTGTTTAAAGGATATACAACCTTTCAAATTCATCAATTTTGAAAGTGCACCACCTCAAATAATGAACCTATGTAAAACAATTATTTGATTGGGAAATCTTTTAGAAGACTAGAAAATGAGTAATCAGCTAAAATTCACAATAAAAATGGTGAAAATTTAGAGAACACTACTTCACAGTCAAAACTTCCTTTGCTTTGAATCTTTTGCTGTTCAGTCTGCTAAGAAGAGAATTCACGTGATAGCTCAAATTCATACAAGATAGTGACATTGATGCCCCTGCAACAATGGAAAAAGAAATAGGGAACATGTAGACTGAACTGTTCATCTTACACAATGATCGGTTGTTCTCCCTCAAGCTCAGATACAACTATTAATGAGTCTGTCAATTCAAGGGAGAGGGGTTCTGACTTGGGAATTGGGTTAATTACCTGCAATAACATAAGGTTGAATAAGATTCCTAAACAATTTTTATTCAAACCAAATTAAGATTTATACCTTATTGTTGTTTTTCACGTAACCTATGGCAACTTCTCTGCGTAAATATGCTCTTTCAGTGAGCTCAGCGAATGAGGGATTCTCGCCTTCTTTCATGTAGAGGCCAATATCCTATCAGGAAAAAAGAGAGGTGAGTAAAATATGCCGCTACTATGGATAAATGCTTCGATTGTCACATAGATTGTTACCATGGAAGATCTCTGGTTATAGCAGAATATTAACACAATCATCTTGCTTTTAACTAACTGCTGCATTTTGTTCCAATCTCTTCGATAAACATAGCAATTCACATACCACAGTGATCATGAATGAATAATGGTGGTTGACACCATCACTGGTCATAGACTAGAGATTTCCCAATATGTTTAAGGAGGAAATAGTAGAGATGAAAACCATTTGATCTATTTGTGAGCATCTCTAAACTTAAGTGAGATGATTTAGAACGTTAGTAGTCCCTTAAAGGTATCTAGTTGAAGTTATAAGCATTTTCCTAGAGATTATGCTGATAATTTCAAGCTGACGTACTCTCTTCTTTTGTCCACTCACCTATCATGAAAGCAATATGAAAGATCAGACCAGGAGAAGTTATCCCATCAATTCAAAGATACAACAAACAATTTGATAATCACCTAAGCCCACATATTATGTCAAACTAGCTTAGAGCCCGCGCTATGCGCCGGGTTATTATTATTATTTTATATATATATATAGTTAAATCAAAAAATCTTTAAAAGATTATAAACAACAAATTTTATTTTCTTCTCTTAGTTAACAAATTAGTTACAAAAAAAATGACAAATGTTCATAAGATCATTTTAAACCATAGTTTTACTTAATAGCATAAACCCACATATCCAATAAATTTAAAAATTCATAAATTTTATTTCTTATAAATTGAAACATGTTAAATATTTGTTTCCATATATGTAGTTTAAAATGAAATATAAAAGAAAAAAATTCAAAATAAAAACCTAGATTAATCAATTATAGAAAATGATTGATTAATCATTATATTCCAACAATGATACCACTTCTCTTCCACTACACAATCCATTGTGGTAAACTTTTGTCTCTCAAGAGTTGAACTTTCTCCTCATAAACAAATTCTTTGAGAAATTTTACCTTTACACTGACAAAAATAAATAAATATTCTAAAATATATGAGCATGTTGATATTTGATTATAGTTATGTTTACTAATTTTGTAAATAGAAGAATGTTGGTAGTTTAATTTTTAAAAAATACTAATATAATAAAAAAGAACTATCTTTTTCGTATATTTTTCTCAGTTCCAATGAAATCCACAAATATAAGAAAATGAAACTAATTTTAAAACGTATAGAAAAAGAAAGGCAAAAAAAATCTACGATTGGAAAATTGAATGTGAAATATATTGGAAAAATTGAGTTTCCACAAAAAGAAACTCTCACTATTATTTCCTGAATTCAATATAAAATTTACAAAAGAAAGTAATCATTTGAATAAAAAAATAATATATAAATTAGAAAGAAAGAAAAAAGGGTAAAAATAAATAAAAATAAATGAAAGAACAAAAGCACTGGAAATAAAGATAAAAAAAAATTGAAAATATTAATATAATTGAAAATAACTATTCCAGCAAAACAAAAAATGTAGTATAATTTTTCAATGATAAATAAAGATTGGAAAATTGAAAAGAATTGTTATAGGAAAATAATATAAAAAAGAAAATAGCTGATATAATTTTATTGATTCCAATAGAATCTCTCTCTTGTCTTTTTTGGAATTGATTGATATAAATAGAAAGTAAAAGAAGAAAAAATAAAAATATGTGGGACAAAAACAAAAATGGAAGAATATAAGCACAAAAATAAAGATAAAAAATAATTAAAAAAACATATAAAATGACAGACTAATATAATGGAAAATAAATGTTTTTTTTCAATCATCATTCACATATATAAAGTAAAAGAAACTAATTTTAAGACATATAGAAAAGCAAATAAAAAAAAAAATTATATGATTGAAAAATTGAGTGTGAAATATATTGGAAAATTTGAGTTTCTAGAAAGAAACTCTCTTACTATTATTTATGAATTCAATGTAAAATCTACACAAAAAAAAAAAGAAAGTAATTACTTGAATAAAAATAATATATAAATTAGAAGAAAAAATAAGGGTAAAAAAATGGAAGAGCATAAGCATTGGAAATAAAGTAAAAAATAATAATAATGAAAATATGAAAATAACTATTCTAGCAAAACAAAACAAAAACAAAAATAAAACAAAAACTATAGTATAATTTTTTCATTGAGAAACATTGATCGAAAATTGAAAATAACATTATAGGAAAAGAGAAAGAAAGAAAGAAAATAATTATAGTATAATTTTTCATTGAAAACAACGAATAAAAACTCTTTCTCTTGTCTTTTTCCGGAATTGATTGATATAAAACAGAAAGTAAAAGAAGAGAAAATTAAAAAACAAAAGAAAAATATATATAAGGGACAAAAACAAAATGAAAAAAACATAAACACCGAAAATAAAGATACAAAAACATATAAAATGACAATACTAATATAATGTAAAATAAATATTCTAGCAAGAAAAGAAAAGAAAAGAACCATAGTATATTGGAAAATTTTGTGTGAAATATATTGGAAAATTTGGGTTTCTACGAAAAGAAACCCTCTCACTATTATTTTCTGAATTCTATGTAAAATCTACAAAAAAGAAAAGTAATTATTTGAATAAAAAATAATATATAAATTAGAAAAAAAAATAAGGGTAAAAAAAAAAAAGGAAGAGCGTAAGCATTGGAAATAAAGTCAAAAAATAATAATAATAATAACGAAAATATGAAAATAACTATTCTAGCAAAACAAAACAAAAACAAAAACAAAAACTATAGTATAATTTTTCATTGAGAAACATTGATCAGAAAATTGAAAATAACTGTTATAGGAAAAAAAAAAGAAAGAAAATAATTATAGTGTAATTTTTCATTGAGAAACAACAAATAGAAACTCTTTCTCTTGTCTTTTTCCGGAATTGATTGATATAAAATAAAAAGTAAAAGAAGAAAAAATTAAAAAACAAAAGAAAAAAAAATAAGGGACAAAAACAAAATGAAAAAACATAAGCACCACAAATAAAGATACAAAAAACATATAAAAATGACAATACTAATATAATGTAAAATAAATATTCTAGCAAGAAAAGAAAAGAAAAGAACCGTAGTATAATTTTTCATTGAGAAACAACGATTGGAAACTCTCTCTCTACATTTCTCTCGTATTTTTCCTAAATTGAGTGTGAAATTTACAAAGAAACATTGAGATATAAAGAGAAAGAAAGGGAGGAAAAAAGGAAAATAAATGTAGAGAAAGAATTTGGGAACCTTTTGTTTTCCTCATTAAGATATCAATTAAATGTATACCAAATTAATTGTCTCACATTGAAATATAAAGAGAAAGCAAGAGAAGATAAAATGAAAAATAGAGAAAGATAGAGAGACCTTTTGTTTTCTTCATTAAAATATCAATTAAATGTAGTCCAAATAATATAAAGAGAAAGCAAGAGAAGATAAAAAGAAAAATAAAGAGAGAATTTGTGAACCTTTTGTTTTCTTCATTGAGACAATTAAATATATTACATATAAAACCCTTATGTTTTAATTGTCTCACTAAAAGGCTAAATCTAAAACACCAATTCTATGCAAGAGAATTTGTGAACATTTTGTTTTCTTCATTAAGACTATTAAATATATTACAAATAAAACCTATACGTTTTAATTGTCTCACATTAAGATAAAAGTATAAAGCAAGAGAAGATGAAAAGAAAATTAGATAAAGAGAGAGAGAGAGAATTTGAAAACCTTTTGTTTTCTTTATATAGACAATTCAATGCATTATAAATAAAACTCCTACGTTTTAATTATCTTATTAAAAGGCTAACATTTAAAACACAATTGAGGACACGTGTCGCAATTCTAGGCTCTCTCCGAGCAAAAAATTAAAAAACAAAAGAAAAAAAAATAAGGGACAAAAACAAAATGAAAAAACATAAGTACCACAAATAAAGATACAAAAAACATATAAAAATGACAATACTAATATAATGTAAAATAAATATTCTAGCAAGAAAAGAAAAGAAAAGAACCGTAGTATAATTTTTCATTGAGAAACAACGATTGGAAACTCTCTCTCTACATTTCTCTCGTATTTTTCCTAAATTGAGTGTGAAATTTACAAAGAAACATTGAGATATAAAGAGAAAGAAAGGGAGGAAAAAAGGAAAATAAATGTAGAGAAAGAATTTGGGAACCTTTTGTTTTCCTCATTAAGATATCAATTAAATGTATACCAAATTAATTGTCTCACATTGAAATATAAAGAGAAAGCAAGAGAAGATAAAATGAAAAATAGAGAAAGATAGAGAGACCTTTTGTTTTCTTCATTAAAATATCAATTAAATGTAGTCCAAATAATATAAAGAGAAAGCAAGAGAAGATAAAAAGAAAAATAAAGAGAGAATTTGTGAACCTTTTGTTTTCTTCATTGAGACAATTAAATATATTACATATAAAACCCTTATGTTTTAATTGTCTCACTAAAAGGCTAAATCTAAAACACCAATTCTATGCAAGAGAATTTGTGAACATTTTGTTTTCTTCATTAAGACTATTAAATATATTACAAATAAAACCTATACGTTTTAATTGTCTCACATTAAGATAAAAGTATAAAGCAAGAGAAGATGAAAAGAAAATTAGATAAAGAGAGAAAGAGAGAATTTGAAAACCTTTTGTTTTCTTTATATAGACAATTCAATGCATTATAAATAAAACTCCTACGTTTTAATTATCTTATTAAAAGGCTAACATTTAAAACACAATTGAGGACACGTGTCGCAATTCTAGGCTCTCTCCGAGCAAAAACTCGGCTTTTATATATATATATGATAACACCAGCAGTCTGCTGAGTCAAGTGACATGACAATCTTTTTTCAACCTTTTATTCTACAATCTAATTTGTAAATGCACAGAACAAGAGAATAACCAGCCTTCGTTCTATACTGTAACCAAGGCAGCACATTCTACTGGTAAATGCACCAAAGATCTTCTAATCCTTAATCACCTCATTATCCTTGATTCAGAAAAATCAATGTACTATAGCAAAAAAAAAAAAAAAAACAATTACCTTCATATATATTTCATCACCCTCTGCATTCAGGATGTCTTTCCACACCTCATTCAGCTCATTATTCTCCGCCACTGCTATGCAGAAACATATATTACTATCTAATATAAAAGTAGAACTTTATAAAAAATGAGACAGCAGGTAGAGTAGAAGGTTCAAGACCTTGAGCCGTAACAAGGCTCATTACTTCCTCTGCTGCAATGTAAGTCAACGATGGCCTGATTCTTGTAATCTGTGGGACTCACAAGAGTTCAGTACATATAAACTTACAAGTTTCACACTATAAAAACTGTATCTGCAGAAGAAGTATTACTTGTTTGCCCAATTTCGAGTCAACAATCTCTGCGACCAGATTTTGTACCTGCAATACAATCATTCATCATCTCACTCCTCTTGTCTCAAAAAAAATTCATGGTTACTACCGCTCTCATACTAATAAATCCCAGAAATTAATATTTGGAAATTAGAAATTGGGATCAATAGGATAAAAGTTACTGTAAGTGATCTATTTTCACCTTCACTCCAAGCTTGTTGCAGATACTTTCAGCAAGGAGAAGAGAATATGCAGAATGTTTGTCTACCCTTGTCGGATCTGAAGACGGAATAGTTAATAAAAGGCAATCTTCAGCTAACTGAAATATCATGCATCATTACCTCCAAGTAGCCACTCTCTATCAGATATGACAACAATTGACACTGGAAAATCTTCGCCATTGTTGACTGAATTTTGAATGTTTACTATGGTTTCGTTCAAGGTATCATAGTTCATGGGGTTTCCAATCTGCAGCACAAAAAATAAAAAAAAAGGATTAGAAAGAAATAAGGAAAATGAAAACTAAAACCAAAGAAATTGGGAGACAATGGTTCAACTCTGTGGGTTGACTTGGTGAGACGGTACCCTATGAGAAACCCGGACGTTTTTTAGTTTGCCTTGAATAGCATTCTTTCTTGCCCTGTTCCTGTCATCTAATGATGTGTCTGACAATATCTCCTGCATACATATAGGTAGAGATAATGAGCTATGAACCATAGATCAATTCATGTATGATCTAGAACCTGAATGCATATGACTTCTTAAAACCATGTCATGTTCCATCAAGCCTCAATAATTAACCATGATGTTAATTCTTTTGTGGTTCCCAAAGTAATATTCCTATTGTTTGTCAAACATATATTTTCTGAAGATAGCAATGATTTAGTGGCAAAGTATGCTTAGAGAGTTCTTTTTAACTGATTGACAGCAAAAAAAGTAGGTCACCAATCTGGCCATCCTCAGTAAGTGATGCATATTGGCTGCCAAGTTTCAGGTGGGAAAATTCAAGGATTGAACATTTTAAGTGAAGCACAATAATATCTTTGATGGAATAGGATCCTGTCCATTTCAAATGAAATGGACAATATCCATTTAGTGTAAAATGATGGGTAATATTGTAAAATTAGTTCTTCAACTTTAACGTTAAGACAATATTACCCATCATTTTACACTAAATGGATATTGTCCATTTCATTTGAAATGGACAGGATCTTGTTCCATCTTTGATATGGCCTAGAGGGATGTGTATTAATGATACCTCCATCCCGATTTATATTCTTTTGATGGGAAATGACTAGATTATTAATAAAAGATTAAAAGATAGTAATTTTCCTAAAATATCCTCTACTTTATATCATAGTTGACTCGACTTATAATAAAAACTATTGTTTGGTTCTTAAAAAAAGGTTAAGGGTATATAGGAAATTGAGGAAGACTTAGCAATTATAGAAACTAGCTCAGAACCCGCTCATTGTGCGGGACTATTCATTATAATTTAATTTTAAAATTTAAAGCACATATCTATTATATTTCTTATTACAGGTCAAAAAAGTTGTGTAAAAAAATCTATCATGCCTATTTCAATAAAAAAAATATTAAAAGTTACACAACAATATATTGCTAAATATAGTGACATAATTATACATAATATTGCATGAATATATAAATTACATAAAAATATATTATTATAAAAACTATATATAAATTAAAACATATTAAAAAATTCGCATATGTGTAATTTAAAATGGAAAGAAGTGTAAAGAAAAAAGAAAACAGCAAGAAGAAAACCTATAATGAGTTAAAACATAAGACTCTTAATTAATTTTAATTTAAGCACATTAAAACATAATAGAAAATCATACCAAAAAAAAAAACTTTGAAATGAGTTAAAACATAAGACCCATAAAACATATTAAAATATTTATTGCCATAGGAGTAGTTTTATCTCTTTCTTTAAAAATCTTGGAAGGAATATTGGAAAAAAAAAAAAAGAACAACAAAGTCAATTAAATTTAAAAAAGAAAAATAAGAAATATGAACGAAAAATAATATATAAATTAGAACAAAAAATAAGGAAAAACAAAACAACGTGTTACAAATATATATATTTTTTCTTTTCTAATTTGACTATCCTTCACATATATAACCTAAAAGGAGCTAATTTTAGGACAAACTAAAGAAAAGAGAAAAGAAAAGAAAAAAAAAAACTCAATGAACATCAACATAATCTAAAAATTCATACCTCATTTTCACTATCATTTCCTTGAATTCAAGGTAAAATTTACAAAAGAAAAATATGTGCCATCAATTTGAATAAAAAATATATATAAATTAGAACAAAATATAAGGAAAAGAAGAAGAAGAATGAAATAACATAACAACATATATAACATACAATGAACTACTTTTAGGACACATAGGAAAAAAAAAAAAAAAAAATACTCAATAAACATCAACGTAATAAAAAAAGTCATACCTCGTAGCAAACATAATGATAGGAAACTCTCTCTCACTATCATTTCCCTAAATTCAATGCAATTTTTTTTAAAAATAAATTTAAAGGGAAAAAAAATGGAAGAACATAACCACATGAAATAAAGATAAAAAACTAAAAATAAATTTTTTAATATAATTGAAAGAATTGTCTTTAGAAAAGAATTGAAGTGTATTTTTTAATTCAGAAACAACTCTATAAAATTTGTCTCTTACATATTAGGTTTGCTGTATTTATAATAATAAGCAAACTTAAGTTTATTATGGAAATTTCTAGAATAATAAAGAAAAAATTACAATTAAATAAAATCCTAATTTAAATAATGTAAATAATAAAATAAAATATATTTGATTGCTAAATTATTTGATTTGCTGGAATAAAATCTACATTAAAGTCTCCAACAGAGCAACCAAGTCTTTTCTTATTGGATTAGATATTAAAAGAAAAAAAAAAAAAACGGTTTATATATTAAAAAGTATGGACACGTGTTGCAATTTTAAGCACTCTTGACGTCAAAACTTGGCTTTTATATATATATATGATCAGCATTTATATTGGGACATCTAAAATTAGAAAACAAAACATTTAAATTGAGACAGAGGGCTTTACAAAAAGACCTGCAATAATTAAAAGTTGGTATATATATAATCATATAGATCGATCAAAAATTGAGAGACCACAACTCAATTGAACTATCAAGAATATAACCCAAATCACTAACCACCAAATTTTTACAGAAATTATTGTTGTAGGAGGCTACACCACTATGATAACAAATACCTCTCCGAAGTGCATATTAGAGCATGTTTGAAATTGTGTTTAAAAAATAAAGCTTTTAAATCAAAAAACTTTTTCTTTTTTTTTTTTCAAAATCTTTATTTTTAAGCTTTTGCCAAAACTATGTTTTGTTTTAGCCGTTTTTAGAGTAAAAAAGTCAAAATAGTATTTCTGGAATTTTTTACCAAACATGTCAGCTTTTGTTTGGCACAACCTTTTAGACACTAAAAGTACTTTTTAAGCTCTCTAATGCAATCTCAAACAAGCCCTTAGTAGCCTAATTTTTACTTCCTCAAACTCCAAGACCAATGTCTAATAAATGTACAAGTTCAAAGCAAATAGTAAACACGGAGTGACAGTTCCAAATGGAATATACGAGGATACCACAACACTGCCAGGTCCAAGATAATTATCATATTCTTCAATCATCTCTAGAACATCTGGGCGCCACCCAAGCAAAAGTATGTATTCTTTTGGTCCAAGACTCCAGTCTGATGCCTGCATTCACGTACAAAACATTACCCATACTGACATCTAAGTGAATCCAAATCTCTTCAAGGCATCTGTGTAGGGAATACTTACTTTAGAACCTGATTTGTTTGGGCGTTTCACAACATTTTCCAGTCTTATTTTTTTCACTTCAGACGCATGATTTGCATACTCACCATTATTTTCTAGAACCACTTGATTTTCAAAAGAACTACTTCCTTGTTTGACAACGTTTGCATATGTAACCAGCAGTTTCCTTGTCTCATTAACAGGTGAAATAAATAAAACCTAAAACAGCAAAGTAAAATAAGTTTTAGAGTATAGAAAATAAGATCCAGGGATGGAATGTCAGGAACTCAGTCATCAAAATAAACATTAAACAATTTCTTGGCAAACTTATCTTTCCTTGTAACAAGAAAAAGTATTCAAATTTGAATTAGACACTCAATCATTAACAGTTCAGAAACACAACAGTGTAATGACTAAAATTTTTTTTTTGATAAGTAGTGTAATGACTAAAATTTGATAAAGACTATAGTCTCATCATCGTCATAACATTTTTTTTTTAACAAATTAGCAGACATACAAGCGTAACACTGTTCACTGTACAGCTCATCCACCAGGGGCAAATGGCAACACATTATGCATCAAAGTTTTCCCTTGAAGGGAAGAGACCAGAACCTAAGTGGAAACCTTCCTAAACTCTAGGGGTATAATAATTCAACTCATTCACTTAACCATGTCATATACAGACTATTTAACCATGTGACATTAAATAAACAAATATCATCCTTCCACTAACTGATCCTTTCCAAGCAGATCAAGCACAGGCTTCCAAAGAGAGCCATTTTTCTAGTACTTGACAGCCAAGTTGGATATTCTTCAACTAAAATCCATTATTCCTCTTCACAGAGAAGTCTCAGCACTAGATAAAGCTCTATCCATCAAACAGATTTCTCACTAAAGTATTAACCATCCAGTTGTCAACTATGAAATGACAGAGAATACTGCATTGAAGCAAGAATCAATTCAGTCATTTAAAAGAAGTGTGGGCCTGCACACACGTGCCCATTCTTAGTCAAGCCTAGCACCACTCATGAAACATCTTAATATACAACAAAATTGAATGCTACAATGGGCCTTCACAGATCTAGATCATTCAAATGGACTACAAGTAGTGCTCAGTATGGGGATATATTAGGACTTTGTGGGCTTGCATGTCTGTCTGTGTCAAAATAGTACGACCACACTGCAGAATTGATAAACCATAAGTACAAAAATGCAAAACATTCTATAGTTTTTACCCAACCTTGGTCAAAACATATAAATAGAACCATATGGCTCCGATCAATCTACAGGAGCAAAGGTGTCTAGGCAATCAATTTGTGTTCCTAAAAAAGGAGGTGATTTGGGTTTAAAGAGAATAGAGGATTGGAATAAAGCAGTCATTTTGAAGCACAATAATATTTGGTTGCAAAATAACTGCATAATTTTTGGAGGGCAAGTAAAGTCTGAAGAAAGCATAATGAAGGCCATTTTATGGATTAAAAAATAGTGTTTTCGAAGATGGGTTTTAAGAAATCATTGTTGAATCTCTTTGGTTTGTGTGGGAATTCCCCTTTCTGTTTTGAGCAAGTGAGTAGTGTGCTGTAAATTTTTTAAAGAGTGGTTAGGAGTGAGTGAGAAATTCTAAGTGAGAAGTTGTTTGCATTTTACTGGACTTCATTGGTTAAATGGAATGACTTATTCATCCAAAAAAAAACATATAAATAGAACCACTTAAACTATAAGTACACTTAAAAATGCATACTCTAACCTCCTAAATGAGTACTTTGGGAAATTAGTGAAATGAGGAATTTCGATGCTTTTTTTTTTTTAACCAACCTTGGTCTAAACATATAAGTAGAACCCTCAAAGAGTCAACATGTGAAAGAGGAAGATCTGTCACGAGAAATCTCCATGGTGCTAATTTTATTTACAACAAAGAGGAACATAATAATAGGTTTAGAAATCCATAGTATCCACCTACTTTATCAGTTTGCTGCAGAACTTCATCATCATTTGGGTGGAAATATATTTTTCCACTCCGATAAAGACCACAAACAACTGCCTGAAATGAAATCCATTTAGAGAAAGAGTCAAAACAAGCAGACCTATATAAAAAGCTCTTTACAGGCAAAAAAAAAAACATTCAATTGGAAGCTAGTATTACCTCTTGAAACCCACGCCTTATCTGCCTATAGTTTGTTCCAGCTAGATCAGGAAAGCTGCAAAGATTAAATACATTTTCTGCAATGAGTAGACATAATACTAATTAGTGTTCGAGTACAAACTACAACATTTGTAGATGGAATCACATTTGAAAAACAATGAATCACTCTTGACAGCTGCATCATAAATACTATATGATAAAGGCGCAATTTTGTTTGGGTTCAGTCAAGATGGAACTCATGTAACCACCCAGAACTGAAACAGGAGATGATTCCATCAACCCAAAATCCAAACTAACCTGATATGGAAACAACCATTTCCATTCAAAGCAACCCAAATGAGATTGAAATAGGGTGTTGAAGTGATAGTTTGTTACTAGTTTTGTTTATAAATCTGAAGAAAGCCAACACATCATTTGGTTGCTCTTGACAGCTGCATCATAAATACTATATGATAAAGGCGCAACTTCGTTTGGATTCAATCAAGATGGAACTCATGCAACCACCCAGAACTGAAACAGGAGATGATTCCATCAACCCAAATCCAAACTAACCTAATATGTAAACAACCATTTCAATTCAAAGCAACCTGAATGAGATTGAAATAGGGTGTTGAAGTGATAGTTTGTTACTAGTTTTGTTTATAAATCTGAAGAAAGCCAACACATCATTTGGTGGGGCCATCCCAAATAAATTGAGTTCAAGCATTCAACCGAATAATAAGTCTAAAAAATTCTGATGGAGAACATTATAAGTAGAGCATTCAATGATAGAGTATTGAATAGATAGGCCACCAATTTTTTTGTCAGAAACTTCTGTTTTGCTCTCTCTCTCTCTCTCTCTCTCTCTCTCTATATATATATATATATATATATATACGCTGAGTATTATAAATCCTTAGAGAATTTGTACTGTACTTCGATAATTAAGCAAGTGCCTGTAGATCTTTATGAGCCCCTTCTGTCGAGAGCACTGAACAAATAACTTGGATGCAACATTTTCTACTGGCTCTACTTTCAATCCTTTTATTGATCTTAAGAGCTCACATGTACTGGGACTTGACACCTGCATTCATTAAAGAGGATAGATTCAACTCAGAAAAACACAGTAAATCTTAGAATATAGTCTCAATTAGAGGCTACCAATAATTAATCTACCTCAACAATAGTGGGGACAAACTCCATCTTCTCAATTGGTTGAAGGGCCAGTACAGATAGAAATGCATCAGTATCAACGTCATACCTAATCAATTGAGGATCTGAAGTCATTAAAATTCAAAAGTGAAATTTTAAGAAACTTCAATACAGTAAAAATGTTGTTGCTATACACGAAATAATCCAAACAACTACAGATACAGATGAGTAAAGGGGGGGCCCTAATCAGTGATTCCAATTGTGTCCTAAATCAGATGCGATCATGCCAAATCTTAACCACAACCATCATCCTTCATAGCCTTCCCCCTCTAATTTTGAGACCCTTCAATCAGAGTTAAATAATTTGCTGCTAATCATTGACAAGCCAGCCTTCTTAACCAATTATATCGTCCTACTAGTTTATTAAAACCAACTCCTCATTCACCAATGAATTCAGATTTAGTTCTATCATTATTATCCTAATAGATCAACTTAACCTAATCTTTTGAGAAGGAATGAGATAGTGAAATAGTTAGGACAAATCATCCAGATACATGGAAATAAATGACAGCATAATCAAGCAGTTAAGGGAAAGAGGAGTGCTAAAAATGACATAGGGCGAGACAATGGAGATAATTAAATAATCCACGTTGCCAAAAGATATGGTTCTAATGTTGTAATGAGATCCAAATAGTATAACTTGTAGAATTTGAGATACAAATTAACTTAAGCTGTATTAATTAGAACATTTTTTACAGGCCCTATATAAATTCAATCTGACATTTTCAAGAAAATAACCAGTGTCAATAATCTTAACAAGATTATACATTCTTTGCAAGTGATCTTAGTTGCTTAATTAATGAACCAGAGTTATATATTGAGATGTCTAAAATACTAAAATCAAAGCTTCAATATAACACCAAGGAATGTCCATTAATAATTATATCTGCTTTCAAAAACAACAGAAAAATGCAACGTAACAAAGTAAAATCCACTCCATATTGAGACTGAAAACCACCATTATATGTCTTTGCCTAAAGCAATCCAAAACAAATTTGCTCTCATGATGATCTTCATTATCAAGGTAGTATACCTCATGTTACATGTAAGTTGATGTTATTATTCTTTCATTCAAATATGGATAATGATGTATCAAGCTAATGCTTAGAATTTAGCATTTCCCAAAACTCTTATCAATATAAAATATACTCCATTAATGGAAAAGCAAGTTCGGCGTATCCTTGGACAGTCAATTGATACAGAAGGCAAGCAGCTTTTAACCAGACTTCAGATTAAATGTCAAAAGCCCAATCAGCTCTTTTAAGTTATCAGGTTCTTACCTATCTCCCTTTGTCGGCAGTATAATTATTGCACGAGCTTTATTGGCTGCAGCTCTTTCAAACGATTTTGTTAAGCTAAGGCTGCAACTGTGAAAGTAAAACCTCAAAAGGTAAGAGATTGGAAGCAATTCAATTTTGGAAAATTATAACTAATCCATTTACATTTCATATCATCAAATTATTTAAAATCTTAAAACCTGAAACCAGTCTGATAAGTGATGATATCTATGATTGATAAAGTCCTTACTACCAAAAGAAACTAGCTAGAGAAACAGAAAGGATTTGACAAAAGTCATTACGAAGTCAAGCCTTTACTAATAAAGCACCACTTGGTTCAGCTTGTCAGCCAAAATCTATAAATTACTTGATACATATGTACAGGTAGCATCCAATCTGAAGAGTGGGCACCATACATGTTTTACAAATAAAGCAATATCAAATGTCTGCAGGTGTTTTATTCAATTTAAAGTCACCCAATCAGTAAAAGCAACATTGGAAAAGGAATATATCCATCATGGTTAATTAAATGGTTATTTCAAATTTGTGAGAGAATTTGGCTACACAAGTAACAGGGATTTTCCTTTTTGATTACAACGTACTTCTTACTTTAGGATATATCTCAATGGAATGTGGAAAAATAATTATACAAAGAAAAAACAAGAACGTTATAGTAATAAACTGTCTTTTCCTAGGATAGGCAATATATATATATATATATATATATATATATATATATAAAACTTCAAGGGATTCCTAACTGAGAAAGTAACAATTGAGGAAACTCTACGCACATTCCCAGTGAAGAGAAAAGTGGGTGCTTTCTGCAAGTTACTGGCATGATTAGAAGACAGGAAATTAATCAGTAATTACCTCTTTGTAAGGACATCAATTTGATTAAGATCCTTAGCAATATTATCAACTAGTTTGTCCATCTGTTTCCTTGGAAGATCGGACATAAGAAGAATTCTCTGCCTCCTGTAATTACATACAAAAGAGGTAATCAGGAGATGGACATTTAATCATAAGATACTGATATAGAACCGAACTGGCAGCATAAGACCAAATTACCTAGCTGTAGCAGTACCTAAGCGGACAGCAAATTCATGATACTTATTTAGCTGCTTTAGTATGAAATTCAGATGACTGTTCACTCCACATATAATGATATGATCAGACTCCATTACTTGCAGTTGGGCCCCTTCTCTGAGCCTTTGCATATTGTTCTGTTGAAAAAAGTCAAAAGGATGCCAGGTACGTATAAGCAAGCTTCAGTAAATGTTTCTTGTTTCAATAGCTTACTCTAAACTGTTCTGTCATTGTGCTCAACAGGCGAGAGTAAACCAATATGCCCCATATCGCAAGACTAAAGCCAATAACACGTTCAATGCGGGATCTTTGCTGTAACACATAAAGATACTTTTTTAGTAACAGTGCGTACAACGCTATTATGACATAGGCAATACAAAAGCAGTGGCAAATTATCAAGTTAACCAAATGATCAAATTCACAAGATTATCATACTTTCAAATGAGTAGATGATGAACACAGACATGCCCAAGCCTCCCAGCAGCAGTCCTCCAGAGATTGCGAGTTACCCCTATTTTATTCAACATTGGACATATCTTAGTTAGCAAACAAGAATGAGATGACCGCCTACTAAATGAAAAGTGCAACCACTAAGGATACATCAAGATTTCTTCCAAAATTGGAGATTGTAGGTTACCTGAATTTGAAGAACAGGAAACCACCAATGACAACGAATGAGAAGCAGGCTACGAGGAGCACTAAAAAGATCCTATGAAACATCAATAGTACAGTCCAGCACATCAATTAGGACATAAAGACAGTTGTGAATTCATGAAGACATTCATCGAGTGTATAGCAGACATATAAACACCGTATTGGCAATATCTATGTAACCATAACCAGTGGCCAAGCATATATTAACTAAATTAATCTGATCACTGAAATTTAGACTCTAGGAGAGGCATTACATATATCAAATCAGGGTGAACCTCTCTTCGGGTCATGGAGTCTTTTCAACAAAATTATTTACTGTCCACATGAAGAAGGCCCATTATTTTCCCATAGAGCTAGAAGATAATTATTGTTTTCAGAATTATAGTAACAGTAAACTTCATTGGATAGATTGGTTTTTGACATTCTTTAGACTACCCCAAGACATTTAGTTTCACCTTTTAAACCTACACAATGATCATAACCCCAACATTGCCATTCTCCTAAAGCTGCCAAGTTTTCCACAATTTTCCAAATACAGATGAATGCGTAGAATTTTTTTGGTCAGTATGCACAATGGAATTGAGTATAACTTAATATCATAATTGAGGATCAATATGGCATTGATTGCAAGGAAGAGAATGATCTTAACCCTAGGGGAGCAAAGGTTGCGTGGGGTGCCAAAAGGCAGTGAATGAGATCCCAAACACAGGGCCTCCTACGTCTAAATCAGTTTTTTGGCGGTAGATCATATAGATGTATAAAAAGCTTCTGATTTTGATGACTTGGAAATATCTTTTTTCCATTTCTATTTACCTAGTTCATATCTTTGTTTTGTGTGTTTTGTAGAGCTATTTACTCGATCACAGGCATTTTCAGAACACCTCTAACAAAGGGACTAATAATAAATTTTGAAAGAACTTATTGTAAATCTCTTTCAGATATGAATCTATCTGACTCAGAGGAGAAGAACTTGCAGCAGTATCTCAAGAGGTAATTGCATTTGCTTCGGTAGATATGCTCTTCGGGCACTTGAACCTGTGTGGATCACATCTAAACAAATAGAAGCAGAGCGGTAGGCAATGACAAAAAATGTGCGCCACGGTGGAAAGGGGTTGAGGTGGCAGACGTGGCTCATTTGGGGTTTTGAGAGCCCCTATGCTGGTGTTTGGTGGCCATTGGCAAGCGCTCTTTTTTTGGACAAATGACGCATAGCATGACAGGATATCTTCTTGAAGCTAATAATTCATTTGAAGTGCATTCCATACTATATAATACCATAAAGAAAACATGTCTAAAGTGTATGATTTAAGCCAAAGCCACATCATTTTGATTGAGATAACACTACACTAAATCTTATTGTCTGGTATGACAAAGTAAAGTGAATAATATTGTAAAAAAAGAAAGAAAAAAAAAATTGCTATGAACTCATCTCAACAACTAAAAAATTACTCTTGGAACAGTTGATAAAGAAATTCACTGGCTCGAGTACAATGAATATCCTTCACTTACGTGGCAACATTTTTCTCAAATTGGACGTCGAGTAAGTACAATAACCGTGCAATGCTCCATCTAATATCTTTAATTGAAGGCAAGGACACATCCAAGTGAAGAGGCCTGGGTTTATTCAGGGAATTAGATGCACAAGCAAAAGGCAAGCTTGCTGCCCCAAAAGTCTGAACCACAGAGGGAAGTATTTGTTGGACCATCTCTATCAATGAATTAGCAAAATTTAGCTGTGCCATTCTCAATATAAAATAGAATGACATCGACCCCATCATGATCTTAGTTCGATAATCCTGCACAGAGCATTGCATGAAGATATTTACCACATTTTTTAACACCAGCAGCACAGCATGGATCAAACGTATAAGTTGAACCTCATTGGTTCTCCTTCACCCAAGAGGATTATTCCAGAATGAGTTCAAACAAGTTTTCATAGTAAAACTCATTGTTAACAGAGAACAAGCAAGTAAATCAAGTGTCTAGATGATTTCTTGGCCAATATATAAAGAATCTGAGGAGCTATTCCAAGGGTCATAAAACTAGGAGCAATCTTTCACTCATCCAAAAGAGAAGCCAAACAAAATAGATGACCAACACAGTGTAACATACCAGTCAATAGACTAGAAAGTTAGGGAGTTCAGATCATTATAAGCTTAAAAATAAAATAAAATAAAATAATTAATGAATCGTGGACCTTGATATGCATTTTCTTGCAAAGATTAGGGGTCTGGAATGCATAGCTCAAACTTGAATTATTTCAATATTTTTTTCCCTTTCACTCTCTTCAACCTTACAAACTTCCAATAAGTTCAATCTTCAGAGAAGCAAGTCCAAGATTGTACATAGAATTTTGATTAGTCAATTTCAGTAAGAAATCACATAAAAACTACCAAGACAGTTTGAACAAAGTTGAGCTGATCATTTGACCCAACGTTAAAGGTACATAACAAGGCCTTGTTAACTTGTTCAAGTTTCATCAGCTCTTCAATACATGGATCAGTTAAAGACTTGGAATCCACTAAAAGCTTATGAATCTCCTCGAAGTAGCTATATATCTCTTCTTTTAAGAGATCTAACACTTCTGGATTGATTATCTAATTTCCTGACCAGATATAAGCCAATGTTACTTTTTTTTATTACTCAAAAGAATTATGCCATCTTCTTCATGTTAGCTTTTCTTGACTATATCAGCATCATCCTCAATTTGCTTTCTTTTTTTTCTTTTCTTTGTTAGACGAATTTCCTTTCAACATTTCTTGTGTCAGTTTCTTCTTTGAGACAATTACCATCGCCCCTAAACATGAAATATACAAACATTAGTGTTGTCTCCTCTTACTCTATATTTAAATTCCACAGATGCTCTACAGCAAACTGTTCATGTATAGATTTTGGATACATATTAAAGAACATATGACTATAGATGCATCGAATATCATCCTTTACTACTTCCTTCTGCATAGGAATGTCTAGGTGTTACGATCCTAGTGTCCCACATGAGTTAAGTCTAATCTTAACCATGCGTATATAAGCTCTTGGGCACCCTTCCCTTGCAAGCCAGTTTTCAAAGGTGAGTTCTGCCTAAGGTTTGTATCATTTGGTATCAGAGTTAACCACCACGTCGAGTATGGGATCGGACACAATTCGTCAAGTATGGTATCGAATGAGTTGCAGCTTTGTGGTCAAGTCACAGAGGAGGCGACCTATAAGCCGGATTAAAATGTCTTTGTATTATGTATGGGCATAGTATTAAGTCATTGAATACTGATAAATGAGTGAAGCCACCAAAAGACAAATTGCTACTATGGGGTCAGTGTTGATAGAGTGGGCCGCCATAAACATCGACTACGGAGCATGGTGGTATGTTACGATCCTAGTGTCCCACATGGGTTAAGTTTTGATGTGAACCCCGTCAAGAATAACGAGACCCAACAACGAAAGGGAACCCAAGATCGTTCTATGGACAGATTCGAAGGGATGACCTCGACCTGTTGTTTATGACAAACAAGAACCTCGGTATAAGGAAGACGCCACAAACGGTGATGGAGTTTCCGTTTGATAAGTCGAGATGAACGCCACGGGAAATCCCGATAAGTTCAAGTAGTTCTTCAAAGAACCAAAGAGAAGAAACCTCACAAGTTTTTATCAATTATCAATGTTGTGTCTCATTACAATGAGTCCATGCTATTTATAATGCATGGTTAAAATAGGAATACAAATTATTAAAGGAAAATACTAAAAGACCAAATAAAATAATCCTAAAATTAAGGTAGATTTTGTCTGAAATTAGCTTCTCCTCCAAGAAAAGAAATCACCTATGGAATTTGCTTCTCCTCCAAGAAAAGAAATCACCTATGGAATTATCCTTCTAGAACTTGAATCAAGGTGACGATTCTTTGTTGCCACTGTGGATCATGCTCAATGGGCCTCAACGAATTTGCTTGAGCCCATAACTCTTGAATGAGTCCATTGAGTACATCCTTAAACTTCTTTGCTCGTACTCTCGTAACCAGCCCAATTGGTACTTGAACGAGATCCTTCGAAGTGGTGCCTTGATCTCCATCAAGTTTAATCTTAACCATGTGTATATAGCTCTTGGGCACCCTTCCCTTGCAAGCCGGTTTTCGAGGGTGAGTTCTACCTAAGGTTTGTATCACTGGGACACATTGATACAGTTTAAAGAAGCTTCTTATACCACCCTTATTTGGCATGAATACCAAATTATTTTCTTCTTTTGTCTTGCAGATTCCCAACTTTCTTCACCCACTTTGGGTATGTTTGTTAATCTGTTTTAGGGAGTGTTTTGTGTTTTTGATTTGATAAAGTGTTTCAATGAGACCTGTATAAATATATAAAATATCATCAGATATAAACAAGAAACTGTGAACGAACAGATATAAATATCATCACAAGAAATATTGTATTAACATGTGATTTTGACCAAACAAACCAGAAGCAATCTAACTGGCAAAGGAAAAAAAATCAAATATCTAAGTCAGAGCAGTGAAGTGAAAGATTAGTATGCAACTCAACATTCTGAACATAAAATCACAACCTAAAATTCTACATATCCAGAAAAAAGAAAACAATAAAAATTATCTGTGCTCCAAATTCTTCATTAAATGCTTACCTGAAAATCATTATTCGAGTCCATCCTAAAGAATTTGGCATTCAAGTCATCAGAAACATTTATGTGCATAGTGGAGTCTACCCTATCCCCTGTACTTGAAGAACTGGCCCCCCATTTCCCTGTAAAGATATTGTCATAATTATAAAGTGACTAGGCACCAAAAAAATAATGTGGTTAAAATCCAGCTACGGACCATTGGAGAGTACACAACATATTTATGAAATCCTATAAATGAAATAAACTCAAGCATTTCTCACTTCAAATGAATCAGACGCATATGATCCCAAAGTTCTCCTCCTAATTGAACTTATGGAATTGGCGGATCATACACCAACTAATCACTCATCCCAAAAGACTTATCGAAGTTCACAACAGGGAACATGCACTACATGATTAGTCAGTCATTGATGTTCATGAGACTTCAAAAAGTTAAAAAGAAAAAAAGAAAAAAGAAAGTAAAATAATAGAGTTTATTAGAGTGATCAAGCAAGAAAGGAATCCCACCCAGATGATGATGGCAAACAAATAATGATAACTGATGATAATATAATTCCCTTGCAAGAACGCTTCTAACTGGGAATCTACCTTATGGTTATTAAGGGTCAGAATGTTCCTAGTCAAGACAAGACATTGAAGGAAAAAAAATAACACAAATCAACTTAAAGGTAGTGGTTGGCAACTTGGCATGACACCATTACAGCATTAGATGAATAGTCAAACTGCATACTACATCAAGGAGTACATCACCAGCCAATTAACATTTAATTGATCTAAGTTACTTTGGAAACCAATGATATACAGAGCGAGGACAAACAGTTGACAATGGGCAAAATAGGCAACATGAACACATGAAGTTACCCAACAAAAGAACAGCAAATAATCACATCAACAATAACCAAAATGCAAGCAATACTCCGAAGGAAGCTCAATGAGAGACTGACGAGTGCAAAAGATCAACATTATAGAATATCTTTTGTAAGGAATTGAGGCATGAAACTGAAGGCAATCTCATAGCAAAATTAATACACAAAAATTTAAGAAAAAAAGAACTTTTCAAAGATAATCAGCAAGCTTAAACCTGTAGGTAGTCCTTAAGAAACAGACAGGAAGTGAATCACTTCCAGCACAAATCATATTGTCACCATAAAAAATAAAAAACAAAAAAAGCTAATGTGTCCTTAACCAAACAGTTGACAGTTAGTTGAAAACCAGAAAGAAGTACCCCCAATATAGCATGATGACCTGTTTGAAACTATATACAAATGTGGAGAATGGATGGAAAACTAAGATGTGGACGAATGTAAGTCAAGAACTTAACAAGAACCGTTTTATGTGTTATAGGAATTGAATGGATTAATTTACCTTTCTATATAGACATGTACAGGGATAAATATGTCTTCTTCTTTTTTCAGACAGCTTATACTTACCTCCATTGTGTATTACAGAACTGCATGCATGTATAGCCGAATCTTTGATCCACCAGAAGTGGCCTGGCTTTGATATCCTGAAAAGTATCAGGGCAATGTCAGCCTCTTATAGCTCCAGATCACAATAAAATTTGTGAGAAAAAGCACTTTACATATAACAAAACTTTTTTATAAATGTACATGTGAGCAACATTTGTCACCATTCAACAATAACAGACACCAGTAAATGCATTCAGCAGAACACTTTCTGTTTATTATGCCATACCGGCCCATACAGCATATGACAATATTCTCCGGTGTAAAACGAGCAAAATTTCAATCTGATACTAAAAAATAATATTACATACAAAAATTAAATGTAATATTCCAGTATACCTGTTTATCAACTATTATAATAGTTGGGAATACACTAACCCTCACTCAACACATTTTCTCCAAGAACAAATGCTTCTCTGAAGAAAAGAATCAGGTAACTAGATGAATGTGAAAATATTACAGAAACAACAGGTGGCAGAAAGCCTGAAGAAACAGCCAAAACAGTGAGAGAGGTTGAGTGGACACATTCAGTGAACAAGCACGATGGTGGGGTCATCGACCAGAACATTAGGCCACCTTTAACATTGTAGGAAAGATTATCGACAAATTGGCATTCTGAATCTCTCCTTAATTGGAGCCACCTGGCATTGAATCTCTCCTTAAGAAGAGTCTGATGTCTGATCATATCCTTTCCTACTACTTTGATAATGATATAAGCTCATAACCATAAATGCTTCCCAGAAAAAAAAAAAAAAAAAAAAAACAATAATTTCTTTCCAATAACATATATAGATAACCCCCACCCAAAAGCAAGGAATGTCTTTTGAATCGTTTCATTTCAAAATAATCAGTGATTCAACATACAAGCGTTCAACCCATCTATATACGATCCTCTGTTCTAACTATAAATGATAATTCGAATACTTCCTTTCCTTAACTTCACAGATATATGAACCAGGAAAATAAACTCAGTGAATCTGAATGCAAAACTCAGAATAACACAGCTCTTTAACTCCAAAATGGGCGTAAATGCCATATCTTTCAACTCAAATAATCTATTGAAAGACAAGTCCAGAAAAAAATAATGGAAAAAGAAAGAGACTTTGGACATGAATAATTCACCTCCTGGAAGAAGAAACCCGGTTGAGCCTTGGAACTCGGGAGGGTAAAATCCATGGCTGCGAGCTATGCAGTTGACTTAGAAGCATCTCTCTCTCTCTCTCTCTACCTATCTCTCTCCCTCTGCGTGCGTGCTTGTGTGTAGAGAGAGGATCAGACTATTGGATACGAAGCACTACAGAACATGGTTTATTTTCTTGGTGGGAAAAAAGAAACCATACAACAAGTAGACCAGAAATGTGCTAAAAAAAGGGAGGGACCGATAAGGAGTCAAAAAAACAATGAAACCGAGTGCACTGAGAAATGGGTTATGGGCCTTATGGCCATCGGATATCAATAATATCCTCAATCTCGTAAAAAAGTCTGAGCAGTTCCTTTCTAAAACGTCCACAACAAAATTTAACTGGACCACTGTCCACTGTTATCACTGCACACTGCACGTTCGAGGATCACAACGTTATTTTCTTCTAATTTTCCTGAGATTTTCTGTAATCATATTATTATATTAGAGCATTTACATTTACAATAGGCTCTTTATTCTAAGAAAACTCAACTTATTTTTTACTTTCCTATCTCCATTTTTTTTTTTTTTTTTTGACATATCCACACAAAAAGAATAAGAAAAGATTCAAACTAAAACTCCACTTTATTAAGTGTAGTCTCAGCCAATTAAACTATCTTTTTAAGATACTTTCCTATCTCTTGATTGGTTTAGAATTAATAAAATAATAATATTTAACTAAAATAAATAAATATATAAAGAAAAACGGTATGTAGTGTAGGTTAGAAAATATAATCAAATCCTAAAGAATTGGTTACAAGCTAGGAAACAAGGTCAATACCAATAAAGAAAAATATATCTGGAAAAAGATCTTATATATAATATATTCTTCAATTTCCAACCAACCAAGTCCTATTAAAGGCATAAAAAAGCATTTAGAAAATAAACCATAAGATACACGCATTGATTCAATATCAAATCAGTGCAATAAAAAAATACAAATATCTTACCGTCACATAGAAGATAGAACAACCAACTCCTGGCCTCCTCCTACTCTTCCTATCTAAATGAATGCCCAATTAATCAATTATTATTTGGCCCATGTTTAGCCTGCTGTTAAGTTTTGATTGGCTTGGTGCACATTAGCAGAGAAAATTTTATATTTTAAAAGACTTGACGTGGGGATGTCACTGGTTTTTCTTACGGCTTTCATCAGTGTCGGTGGTCGAGCACGTGCTTCGCTTTACCAGCCACCTTTCCTCACAATTTTCTTGCACCCAACTATGCGGCAAATTGCCCAAGAAAAGGTGGACTACTTTAAACATTAATTAAAGAAAGTTAAACAATATTTATCTTTCTTTCTTTTTTCCGATAGGTAAACAAGAGATAGAAGAACTTTCTTCAATTTACTATAAAATTGATAAAATTAAACTATAAAATTGTTATTTACTAATTATTTTTTTAATAATAATAAAATATTTGAAAAAAAAATCTATTAAAAATGCATAAATTTTGTAAAAAAAATAAATAAATAAACATATATTTTTTACAAAATTATTAAAAACACATGTGATTTTTACATATTTAAAAGGCACAAAGACAATTTTATTGCCGAGGAAAACCCTATTCATAATAAATTCATAATAAATACTATCAAATATATGTGTATGTAATTCAGAAATTTGTGCGCGGGGGGGGGTGGAATTCCAAAAAAGAATAACTATGACGTAAAAATTAAATTTTATATAAATTTTAATTTTGTTAGGGGAGACTTTTTTGGGGACCATGTCCTCCAAGGCCCTTCGTGATTGAGCCCATATTCTAAAATTTAAGTCATCAATTTCATCTAATAGTTTAAATAAATACAAAAAATTATGTTACTGAGATAACTGAATTTGATATATTAAAAACTAAAATTAACTACTTGGGTAACACACAAATTTTTGCATTCGTTTAGGCCGTTAGATGAAATGGAACGCTTAGATTTTAAAATATGAGAATCTCATATTTTAGAAAATATGGGTAATTACATTTTGTCTTCATGAATAACAGCGCATTGCTACTTTTTTTTCATGAATTATCAACTATGACATCTGACCCATCAAACTATCATCTTATGACAAAAAGTTTTCTTTTATTGGTCAAATGAGTTAAAATTGATGGTCAAAGGACAACGGTCATATGCAAGTCATGTGTCATTTTAATTTTTTTTTCTTTTTACTTTTGCCTTCACTTCAGAGGGTATAAGTGTCATTTTCTCGATCAATTGGAAGAAAAAAAATGTAAAATGACACATGATTTGCAGATAACCGTTAACCGTCAATTTTAACCATTTTGATTACGAAAATAAAGCTTTTTGTTATAAGATATTAGTTTGATGAATTAAGTGTCATAATTAATAGGTCATAAAAAAAAATACTAATTTATGGGACAAAAGATAATTATCTCTATAAAATATGAGAGAGTCTCACCAATCCAGAGAGAGGGGGAGGGGAAGGGCCAGAGTGGTGAGATAATTTGTCATGAAGCAGAGATCGGGCGGAGTGTTGTTATTAAACATCGATCATGATACAAACAATTATAAAAAGCCCCACCTAGAGGGTTAGAAGATTCAAGAAGAACAACATCAACGACGTTGACACCGTGAACAAATTTTCTTCTGCCACTGGTTAGTGTGGAGGGTGGGACCCTACGACCCCACGATCACCTTACCAAAAGCGTCCTATTGAAGCTAAATAACGTGCTCCACATTTTGTTCACAAAATACTATGGTCAACAATATTGCTCCATTCTTAAATCCTCACTGAACCACCACCATTTTGCCACATTTAAAAAAAATATATATATATATATATATATATATATATAAGACAAGACAAAGAAGAAAGAATCCTCCTCTAATACAGGCAATTATGGTGAGAGGGACATGAAGAGCAGCAACACTTCTCGTCTTTCCTTTCCCACTCTTACTATAAGAAATTAAGGCCTTTAGCAGCAACATTATTAAGGGCAACAGCAAAGTGGACGCTAATGATCATCTATTAGTTTCCACTTTCAAAAGTCGACACTAATATGAGATTATTAGCATCCATTGAACAGTCAACCCAAATAATTCGTATTAGTGTCCAAGTGGACGCTAATATACCGATGAGAATTACACCAGAGACGAGAAAATAAATAGGGTCAACAAAATAACTATTAACGTCTACAAAAGTAGATGCTGATAATAAACTATCAGCGTCCACTATAAGTGGACACTAATAGTCATATATAACAATAAAAAAAATTAAAAATAAAAAATAAAACTAGAAGTTCAATAGCGTCTACTAAATTGGACGCCGATGTCATATCATCAGCATCCACTCATAGTGGATGCTGAAGATAGTCATTAGCGTCTAATTTTGTGGACGTGAATGCTCTACTTAAAAATAAAACAAATAAAAAATACAAGATCAACAGCGTCCACAAGTGTGGATGCCAATGATATATCAATAGCGTCCACTTTCAATGTGGACACTGAAGATATATCATTAGCGTCCAATTTAGTAGACACTAATGCTCTAGTAAAAAAATAAAAATAAAAAACAAATAAAAATGCAAAATCATCAACGTCCACAAAGCGTGGTCACTGATGATGTATCAATAGCATCCATTTTCAATGTGGATACTGAAGATGTATTAATAGTGTCCAATTTAGTGGACATTAATGCTCTAGTAAAAAAAGAAATAAAAATAAAAATACAAGATCAATAACGTCCACAAAGCGTAGACGCTGATAATGTATCAATAACGTCCATTTTCAATGTGGACGCTAACGCTCTAGTAAAAAAATAAAAAAACAAATAAAAGTACAAGATCAACAGCGTCCACAAAGTGTGGACGTTGATGATGTATCAATAGCATCCACTTTCAATGTGGACACTGAAGATATATCATTAGCATCCAATTTAGTGGACGCCAATGCTCTAGTAAAAATATAAAAAAATAAAAGTACAAGATCAACAACGTCTACAAAGCATGGACTTTGATGATGTATTAATAGCGTCCATTTTCAATGTGGACACTAAAGATATATCATTAGCATCCAATTTAGTGGACACTAATGCTCTAGTAAAAATATAAAAAAATAAAAGTACAAGATCAACAGCGTCCACTAAGCGTGGACTTGGACTTTGATGATGTATTAATAGCATCCACTTTCAATGTGAACGCTGAAAATATATCATTAGCATCCAATTTAGTAGACGCTAATGCTCTAGTAAAAAAATAAAAAAAAAACAAATAAAAATACAAGATCAACAACGTCCCCAAAGTGTGGACGCTAATGATGTATCAATAGTGTCCACTTTCAATGTGGGCGCTGAAGATATATCATTAGCGTCCAATTTAGTGGACGCTAATGTTCTAGCAAAAAAAATAAAAAACAAATAAAACTAGAAGATTATAGGTTTGGTTGAACATCTAAAAATGATAAAATGACATCTATACCCTCAAAACTTTTATAAAATTATAAATTTTGTCTTCATTTGAAATTAAAATTAATTTAAAGAAATGAAAAAAAAAATTAATTAATTTAAATTTATTGTAGTCACACAACAAATTTGACACAAATTGAAGATTCGATTTAACATTTAATCGATCCTAGTGACTTAGTTCAATTGATTGTAATAAGATCAAATGACCGATCAAACTTGAAACAAATTGAAGGTTCAATTGAACACCCAATCGATCCTAATAAATTAATTTGATTGATCACGAAAGGATAAAGTGATGATCAAAATTGAAACAATTGAAATTAAAGTTTCGTTCAAACATCCGATTGATCCTAGGGCATTTGTTCAATCGATCATAATAGGATCAAATGATTGATCAAACTTGAAACAATTGAAATTGAAGGTTTAATCGAATTCCCAATCAATCATAATGAATTAATTCGATTAATCGTGATATGATCAAATGATTAAAACAATTGAAATTGAATGTTTGATCTGACATCTGATTGGTCCTAGCTAGTGCATTTGTTCGATTGATCGTGATAAGATCAAATGATCAATCAAACTTCAAACGAATTAAATGTTCAATCGAACATTGAATTGAACTCTAAGCATTTTATATTATATTAGTGCATTAGTTATATTGATCGGGATACAATCAATAGAACTTGACATGATTGATGGTTCAATAAAACTTGACATGATTGAAGGTTCAATCGAACATTTGATAAGATCAATTCTAATCGATACTAGTACAATATTAGTTTGATCGATCGTAATGCGATCAAATGATCTATTAAACTCTTTAAATTTTGTATTATCTTTATATATTAGTTATACCAACAGTGATAAGTTCAAGAATATTTCACCCATCGAATATTGAAATTGATGAAATATCTCCCTCCATTCGGTTTTGGCGTTAAAATGTTAAATTAATACATATCATAAAAATTTAAGCTAATAATTAATTATAAGATAAATATCACCTTAATGCTCTTTTATACTAAAAATGTATTAACTTTAAATTCATAGTTAATATTTTAATAATAAAAACATATTTAATATTTGGGAAAGAACATTAAAACACCTTGGGTCGGCCACCGAATTTTTTTAAATCCCTAAGTTTTTTTTTTTTGACAATTTACTTCATGAGTAAATTGAATTTACAATAAAATCCAATCCATCAAATTTTGTTAACTGACATTAGTTTGGGTCAAAATGCATCGTTTTGACCCATTAAATATTATTTTTTTAAAAAAATTTAATTTTAAAAATTAAATCTAAAAATTTAAAAAAATTTAAAAAGAGAGAGAATGTAGGGGTGGCAGAACGACGCCCTAGGGAGTGGCAAGCCACCCTCTTAGGCCATGGGGGTGGTTCGGCCACCCCCAAAAGCCAAAACCCATTCTTTTTTTTGGCCTTTTGGGGGTGGTCGGCCATCCCCATACAGCCGATCTAGGGCCAACCCCATGGCCTAAGGGGGTGGTCTGACCACCCCCATAAGCCAAAACCTTTTTTTTTTTTTTTTTTTTTTTGTGTGTGTGGCCTTTTTAGGGTGGTTCGGCCACCCTTGCATTCTCTCTTCTTCTTTTTTTTTTTTTTTAAAAAAAATAGATTTAATTTTAAAAAAATTAATATTTTAATAGGTCAAAACAGTGCATTTTGACCCAGACTAACAGCAGTTAACAAAATTTTGATGGTAAGGATTTTATTGTGATTTCGATTTACTCAGGGAGTAAATTGTCAAAAAAAAAAAAAACTTAGGGATTTAAAAAAAATCTGCAGCTGACCCAAGGTGTTTTAATGTAATTTTCCTTAATATTTCACTCATCAAACATATAATTTGACACAATATCTCACTCCATTAGGATTTGGTGTTAAAATGTGAAATATATATTATCTTAAAATGTTAAATTATTAATTAATTATAAGATAAATATCACATTATTAATTAATTATAGGGGAAATTAGCTTTACCCCCCATGAACTACCCCTCTCTCTCCATTTACCCCAATGAACTACCAAAGTCACCTAAGACCCCTCCATGAACTGCCATTTCGTTACCAACGACCCCCTACCGTTAGTCAAAGGCATCAAACGTGACAATCAACGGCTCACGTGTGTTGCACATGCATTCCCCCCATTTTGCCCTTACTTGTGAAACTGCGCTATTTTGGTTTTTTTTTTTTAAAAAAATAATAATACTATGAACATTAAAATTACGCGTGTGCCCTTATCTGAATTGGCTAAGTGTCGTTAATAACCTTACAACACGTCTGGAAATACTGAAATACCCCGGTAAAATGAAATAATTTCACTAGACTCCTTGGGTAAAACACGACATCAATTATGTTAACCTCATCTTCCCCAAATTAAACCCAACCCTAGAACGACGCCACATCATGTCGTCCATTGCAGGAACTCATATGAAACCCTAGAACGGTGTTGAATGGTGAAGCTTTTAGAACTGAAATCAAGCCCTGGACTGGCGTTGCTGATGCCAGCCAGAGTCTAATAGATCATGACATTAAACCCTAGAACGGTGCTGCACTTTTTTGTAAGTATCGCTTACTTCAAACTTTTTTTTTTAAGCAAAAAAGTTTTTGTCGGAGTGGAAGCAACCGTTCATGCCAAATTACCCACCTTTAGTACAGAATGATATATTTATTGGTTTAGGGTTTGTTTACTTCAATTATAAAAAAGTTTGGTGTGGTCCCGTGATAGCCACCAGTTGTTGTCAATTTTACGGTTGTTGGTGGTCCACATGTTTGGGCTTTTACTTCTTTATTGTATTTGATTGTCTTTATCTATTATTTATTCGAATTGGTTCTGAATGACAGTGGACTGTTTTTGTTGTTTTGTCTGGATGATAAGTTCTTTATAAGCCTTGGTTTGTTTTATTTCTTTGTCCTTTATAAGTCCCAAATAGTGCCCTTTTTTTTTTGGAGTGTTTTATGATAAGTCCCAGATAGTACAAACTATGTCCATGATAGTGGGTTTTTAATTTTTTTTTTTTTGTCTTTATCATAAATTCAGAAGTGAATATTATATGATACTATGCCATTAATTTTTTTTTTTTTTGGGGGGGAGGGGTGTTTAATGTTTGTAAATTTGTCCTGTAGGGTCCAACAATACTACACAATGGGACTTGAGAGGGTCACGTCTAGAATTCATTATGGGGGTAAGTTTGATAGGAAATATAATTGCATCTACATTGGTGGAAAAACAGAGTTGGTTGATGACAATTATGAATTAAGCCAGCTATCATTTATTGAATTGGAAAAAATGCTTAACCCATTTGGATACCAACAAGGTGACCATCTTCAACTTGATAAATCCTTGGATGATGGGTTGATGCTTTTAACGTCTAATAATAGTGTCGTCGGAATGGTTGAGTACTTGCAATGATGTAAATCTAATATTCCCATTGTATGTTTGTACATTGTGTCATATCATACTTCTGATGAACAAATAGGTGTAGATGAGGATGATGAGGGTGCTGATGACGCCCGAAGGACGAAAATTATAAATGACTCATTTTGGAAGTCATTGATGGGCGATGAAGGTGATGCATGGGATGATGGTGATGATCAACCAGTGGCTTGTTCTATCACCTATGATAATGATGCATTGGATAATGGTGGTGATTAACCAATGGCTGATATTGGTGATGAGATGGATGGTGATGAAGAAGTTGGTCATGAGGGGAATGGTGATGAAGATGTGGAGTGTGATGATGAGGTAAGTGAATCTGCTGCTCATACAGTCCCATCAAATGCTGACCAACTATTATATGATGAGGAAGAGGATACATCATCCTCTAAGTTGATGAGAAGTGATATATTGGTAACTCCCTATAATAGTGATTATGATAACGAGGTGGTAAGTAATACTAGGTGTGTGCCTACTTTTGCTAAATTTCAAGATGTTGACATGGCTAACCCCAACGTGCAGGTTGGTATGTCATTTACTTCGGCGAAGCAATTCAGAGAAGCTGTGAGAACATACAACCTCGTGGAAAGGAAAGACGTACAATTTACCAAAAATGATGAGGATAGGGTGATTGGAATTTGTAGGAGTAAGAATGAAGGTTGTCCATGAAGATTGTATGGTTCATTTGTAATAGGTGTGAAAACATTCATGGTTAAGTCATTGAACCATACTCATAGTTGTACAAGAACTTACAATTCCTCAATTGTCACATCTAAGTAGATTGCAAACAGGATGGTCCACAATTTTAAGACACAACCAAACTACCCATTGAAAGCACTTCATGCAGGGGCGGATTTACTTGAGAGGATGCAGGGGCTGGCGCCCCTGCTTACAATTTTTTTTTAAAAAAATTTCATTTACTTTTATTTCAAAATTTTTCCCAGCCTATAGCCCAGCCTCCCCATTTTATAGCCCAACCCCTCCAAAAATTAGGACAGCCCATAGCCCGGCCCAAAAAAATCAAAATTCCCCCCCCCCTTTTTTCCCCCCACTTTTTTTTTTGGTGATTAACCGCATCTCCTTTTGGGCCTTTTCATTTCTCTCTAGTCTCTTCCCCCATACTAAAATCCCTAAAATTTTCCCCTCTCCTCTTCCTCCCTGGCTCACTGCCTCACTTTCTCTTTTACTCCGGGCCCCAGCAATGATGAAGAACCACCGCTCAGTCTCATCCTTTGTCTCTGGGAGTGGAAGATTGCCAGATTGGAGAAGTGTGAAGAAGCTAAGGCTTGTGACTTGTGAGTCTTTTTATTTCCTTGCTTGCTTGCTTGATTTTTTCCTTTTTTCCTTTTTGCTTTCCGGGAAGGGAAAAATGAGTGAGAGAACCTGCATTGAGCATTAAACTACTAAAGAGGCTACTAATAACCTGCAGTGAGAGAACCTGCATTGCGGTAGTACATATTGTTTTCAAGTTTTTTTTTTTTTTTTCCTTTTACTTAAGAGGCTATTGATAAAAAAAATTATATATCCTTAAAAATATGTGCTAAGTTACTACAGGACCATTTTAAAGCACGTTCCTATTTTCTTTTTCTTGTTCTACTAGTTTTGTATCCATTTGGCAATTGATGTATATTATTTAAATTCAGGGTTTAATTTGGGGATTTCCATTGTAGTTTAAATTGAGTTGACGAATTCTGATTTGAGATTTAAATTTAGGGTTTAATTTTGGGATTTCCATTGTAGTTTAAATTGAGTTGAAGAAAGAAGCAGTTGGTCGTCACAAGCTTTATAAGATATATTTTTCTCTTTCAATTGGTATTCTTTGCTTTGAAATCTATAGGTGTATGTTTGACTTATATTTCTTTTCTTCGATTGATCTATCTTTTTATTTACTTTTTCCCTATTTTTAATTATTTGGAAAAACTTAAACTTTACTTACTATTTTTATCTCTACACCATTCCTTTGTCTTCCGTATTTGCTTTGAAGGTGTGATATGTGATTTTGTTGGAAACTTTCTGTGTTGTAGTAGCTGTTTGTGGACATACCACCTCCAGTGCATTGATCCACCTCCTATATTATTGTTTTTATCAATTGTAAGTTATTCAAATTTTGTTTCTCTTGGTCTGATTAAAACAATATTGGCATTTTTAGGTGTTTTTATATATACTTTGAGATTTTTTTTAAACATCAACGAGTTTCAGTAGATTATTGTTAATCTCAGATATATAACATATGCTATCTGTTATTGTTTGTGCTTTTTATTCATACATTTGTTGTTTTGTTTTGTTAGATTAATAACTATTGGAAATATACTAAATTGCTAATAATTTTATTATAATATCATTAGAGAGACTTAGAGTGATAAGTATTAAAACTAATAGATAAATAAATTTTTTGTTTCTCTAAAATCACGTCGAATGCAATTTTAGAAACTCTGTATTTTGTATTTTTCTTTATTTTTGTACTAGTACTTGTTAACTAAAATATCAATTTGGCATATATTTATAAAGTCTCGTAGATATATTTTTTGTGATATACATACCATGCTATAATTTATATTTTTAATTGTATTTACAATATTATAATAAAAGTATAATATATAAAGTAAATAACAAAAAAAAATTATTATTATATTTAATTATTTTCTTCACGCCCCTGCATGGATGAAATCTTGGATCCACCACTGACTTCATGAGGATGTTAAAGAAAAATGGAATGTGGATGTTAGTACCAGATAGTTATACATGGCTAGGGTGAAGGCTAGAAGACAAATAGAAGGCAAGCTAAGAGAACAATTCCATCGGCTTAAGGATTATTGTGAAACGGTGAGACAAACAAATAAAGGGAGTTGTTTGTTTATAAAGGTTGAGAGACCGAGTTTAGAGCTGCCACCCACATTTCATAGACTGTATATGTCTTTCGCAGCATGCAAGGATGGTTTTAAGGCCGCTTGTAAGCCCGTTATAGGACTTGAAGGGTGTTTCTTGAAAGGATATTATAAAGGGATACTTTTGACTGCTGTTGGAAGAGATCCAAATGACAACATTTATCTCATTGCAATAGCGGTTATTGAGGTTGAATGTAAGGATAGTTGGTGTTGGTTTCTAGAGACTCTAGTAGCTGATTTTGGTCGACATGGCACACATGGGTGGACATTTATTTATGACAGACAAACGGTAATTTATTCTTGCATAATTATGTTTTTCATTTGAATTGAAAAACATCTACTTTAACATTATATTGTTTTATTACATTAACATATTTCTTTGTCTGATTTTGTGTGAAGGGGTTGATTCCAAGCTTTAAGACAGTTGTACCAAATTCTGACCACCGCATATGCATAAGACATTTATATGACAACTTCAAAAGTAAGGGTCATAAAGGTGTAATTAGGAGTGGGCATTTTCACCACCTGCCGTGTGCCAACAACTCGTTGGACGGTAGGCGGTACAGATTTTTCATTTCCAACAATGTCGGCTCGGTAAGTGGTAGGGATTTGGGAGAAGTCGGTTTTCGACCGACACCACCCCAACATTATCGACTTTGGCCGACTATCAAAATGGCATCGGTTTGACATATCAAAACGACGCCGTTTTGAATTTAAAGATTAATTAATATTTTTATATATATTTGTTACTCAAAATGGCGTCGTTTTGAGTAACATATAGTCTTAGATAGTCAGACTCATACGTTTCTCAGTTACTCTTACTCGAAACGAGCCCATGATGAGAAAACCTAACCCTTGCTGAGACTAGAGAGAACCTTCGAGGCTTCGACATCGCCTCTCTCTGTGTCACTTTCATCTCACCCTTCACAAAGTTGAAGATCCGCGAGGTATTGGAGGTCCCCAGAGAGCTGGTTGAGTGGTTGTGACTTGTGAGAGAGATCCAAGATCCCGAGCTTGTCGAAGACTCGAAGGCTTGAAGCCTGCGAACTCGGCCGAAATCTCCTCGGAGAGTTGGTTCCAACAGATTCAAAGCGATCTCTAGAGCCGAAATCCTACCCATTACCCAAGCTCACCCCTGCGCACGTTAGAGCCTTCCGACGCAGGTCAGTTCTTGTATTTTCTCGTATTCTTTTGGTTTTTGTTTCAAACTTTATTACTTTGATTGTTTGTTTTGTTTGTTTTTATTTTTTTTTCCCTAATGTTTTCTAGTAGACTAGGATGTTTAGGGGGGTTTTAACAACAAAAACTCTAGAAACTAGATGCAGAGTATCACAAATTCGATGAATTTCTAAAATTGTGTCGCATTTGAGTATGGCCAGGGTATGCAAAAGTGTCATATTTGAGCAATGCGTTACCTGGTTTCTGTGATATTAAGAATGGGGAATTGGGGATTATGCATGATTTCTAGAGGCTTACTTCATTGCCTTAATTATTTTAGTAATTGTAGAGCCTAGAATTTATAGGTTTATATTTAGATTTAAAACTTATTGTTATATATTTATGTTTGCTACTCCACGATTTGCTCAACCTTCCTTCTCCTTTCAACGTCTTCAAAGTCTTCACCTCTTCGCTTTCAACCTCTCCTTCTACTACTGCTGCTCAACTTGTAGTCCCTATACCTATTGTTGTTGATGATGTTGTATCACCTTCACCAACTACATCAGGTGGTGCTTCTCATACTCCATCTTTTTTTGATAACTCCATGGATGTTGAAGATAATGAACATGAGATTGGGGATGGTCATAGAGGTAGTGTAAGAAATACTGGTTCTATGGGTCGTGGGGGTCGTGAGGGTCATCCACCAAGTTATAAGAGAGCCAAAACTATTTCCAAATCATCTGCAACATGGGAACATTTTACTAGGGATGAAACTTCTTCCAAGATGAGCCTATGGCTCATTGTAATTATTGTGGGACCGGATATAAGTGTCACCCTAAAGTTAATGGGACCTCTTCCATGCTTTACCATGTTGGTAATTGTGCACAATATAAGAGCCTTAAGGCTAGACAAGATAAGAGCCAAACCAAGCTTACCTTTGAGGCTAAGAGCGGGGAGGATAATACATTAATGATTGCAAAATATGATGAGAAAAAAATAAGGAATGCACTTACTGAAATGATTATTGAGGATGAGTTGCCATTTTTGTTTGTGGATGGAAATGGGTTTAAGAAGTTTATGAGGATTGTTGAGCCTTGCTTTCATCTTCCTTCTCGCTATACAACAATGAAAGATTGTATAAAGATGTATTTAAAGGGTAAGAGTGAGTTGAAGCATATGTTTATGACAACTAATCAAAAGGTTTGTTTGACCACTGACACATGGACTTCTATTCAAAATTTGAATTATATGTGTATCACTACACATTTTATTGATCATAAATGGACATTGCATAAAAGATTATTGTCATTTCATCAAGTGTCTGATCATAAGGGAATCACAATTGGGAGGGCAATAGAGGAGTGTTTAGTAGAATGGGGCACTAGTAGGGTTTTAACAATTACAGTTGATAATGCCACTGCTAATGATAAGGCATTGGATTGGTTGAAATTACGAACAATGTTTGATGATGAAACTATTTCTCGTAATGAGTTTATGCATGTGAGATGTAGTGCCAATGTACTTAATCTAATTATGCAAAGAGGTTTAAAGAATGCTAATAACTCAATTGGGAGGATCCGAATTTGGTTAGGTATGTGAAGTCCTCCCCCCAAAGACTAGAAAAGTTTAAATCTTGTGTAGATAGACAAAAGATTGCTTGTCATTCCTCATTGGTTCTTGATGTTCCCACTAGATGGAACTCAACCTATTCCATGTTGGAGGTAGCAGAGAAGTACAAAAGGGCGTTTGATCTTTTGCAAGAGGAAGATAGGCCTCTTTTGACTTTTTTGAATCAAAAAATTGAAGGAAAGAAGGGATGGGGGCCTCCTACCGAGGATGATTGGGATAATGTTCTTTACTTTGTTAAATATTTGAAAGTATTTTATGATGTGACCCTTAAAATTTCTAGTACATTGTATTCAACTTCAAACTTATTTTTTCAACAACTTTGTACTGTTCGGAAGAATGTACTAGAATATGTCCAAAGTCCCGATCCTTTGATGAGTGGTATGGCAAGTAAGATGAAAATAAAATATGACAAATATTGAGGAAACTTTGAGAAAATGAACCAGTTGCTATTTGTGGCAGTTATTCTTGATCCTAGGTACAAGTTGGTTGCTATTGATTTTTGGTGTCGGAAGAACCTTTCCCATGAGATTGGGGATAATCTTGTAGAGACATTGAAGGGGGACATAATTTGTTTATTTGACCAATATGCTGGGGTTAGGGTAAATGTTGATGAGGTATAAAGTAGACAATGTCGTGGTTCAATATCAGTTGAGTGCATAGATGATGATCCTTTCTTGGATGAGTTTCATTCATTCTGGGCATCAAGAAATTTGATGAATTCGAAATCCGAGATAGACCAATATTATTCGGAGGATGTCGAACAACGAAGTTCAAACTTTGATATTTTGAATTGGTGGTAGGTTAATTCGACAAAGTTTCTGATCCTCTCCAAGATAGCATGGGATGTATTGGCTATTCCAGTTACCACAGTTGCCTCGGAGTCTGCTTCTAGCACAAGAGGTCATGTGCTTGATCCATTTAGGAGTTCTTTGGCTCCAAAAACAGTTGAGGCACTTGTATGTACACAAAATTGGTTGAGATCTTCTCCCGTTAGTTTGCGTGAATCATACTTATCGAAGGTTGATGATGGTGATAGCTACAAGTTGGATTCAGGTATTAATATTTACTACCTGCTACAATATGATTTCAAATTTACTTAATTACTTCTTTGATTGAATAATTTAATGGTTTCCATTTTTCTAATTATTTGAAAGTTTTCTTGTGGTAGAAATTATGTTGAACATGTTTAACATTGACGAGACCAAAGGGGCTTGAGACTTGTGGGGTGTACTTTCTGAAGAAGTGTTTTTTGGTTAGTTTTATTGACTTCCTTAGTTGGAATACTGTATTGTTTATTAACTCTAATATTGTATAATGCTTTTTTTTTTCTTCTTGTTATTGAAGGTGACATAGTAGCTGCCTTGCTACAGCAGTTGCAGTTGGAGTCTTGAGACTACTAGTGTTTGAAAAGACTAGCATTTTTAGTTTATTTTGTCACACTAGTTTATGTGTTGTTTAACAGCTGGATTTAAACTACTTTATTATTGAAGGTGACATAGTTGCTGGCATTGCTGCCTTGTTGCTGCAATTGCAGTTGTGACTTGCTGGAGTTAAGAGTCTTGGAACTACTAGTGTTTGAAAAGACTAGTATTTTCAGTTTATTTTGTCACACTAGTTTATGTGTTGTTTAACAGCTGGATTTAAACTACTTTGTTGTTTATGAGTTTATGTTTTGAACACTATTTAGTGTGTTTAGACTAGTGTTTAATGGTTAGATTGATGGTTTCATTTTGAATGGGTAATTGATTGATAATGTCACATTGTTAATTTATTTCATAATTTCATAGTTGTTAATTTCTTATGTTTGCTTATTATGTGACATAACTTATGTCTATGTTTGCTTGTTAATTGTTAATTTGTTACTTATAATGTCTAATTGTCTATAACTCTCTATGTCTGGTCAGTTACAAATCTTATGATTTATGAGATTATTGAGAAATTGAGATTTATGATAACAAATTGTTTTGTAATTGTCTGTTTAGAAATTGAATGATATTTGAGAAATTGAGATCTATGTCTGTTTACTCTTTTGAAATTGTCCACCTGATAAAATTGGCCAGAGGCCTAGTAAACAAATTGTCTTGAAATAGTCCACTGGCCAAAGGCCTAGTAAGTAAAACTAGCCACTTATTGAAAGATTGGAAGTTTTATTAGGCTATCAGCCTATACTTTATCAACTTAGCACAAATAACGGCTACTTTGTACTTATCACACAAAAAAAAAAAAAAAGTTTTGTTTTTTTAACTAAAACTGGCTAGAGGCCAAGTAATGGGGATTGGGTCAAGCATGCCCATTACAAACGTCCCAATTAGACCAGTTAAAGACTTAAAAGTTTAAATTGGGCCTGATAAAAATTGGCTAATAAAATTAATGGAATTAGTCCCAATTAGGCCCAAATGAATAGGTCCAATAAGCCCAAAATGAGTAGGTCCAATAGGCCCAATACAAGATTTCGGCCCAACCCAAACCGACTTTAACCACAGAAACCGCAACACACTTGTCGGTGTCGATCGGTGTCGGTATACAGGTTCGGTCGGTAAAGTTGGTGAAATTACCGGCTTTACCAACTTCATTGCGGTCAACTAATTTCTCTTATGACTTTCTCCGAAACCGACCGATGCCCACCCCTAGGTGTAATGTTGAAAAAGAAGTTGTGGAGGGCAACTGTAGCGTATATAGTCCATGAATTTCAAAGGGAAATGGAAGAGTTGAAAATGAGTGAACCTGCCCATGATTACTTGGTGAAGGTTGATCCAAATGGATGGGCTAGGGCTTTTTTCGACACCACCCCAAAGTGTGACTTGCCCATGAACAACATATGTGAATGATTTAATTTGTAAAGCCCGAGAAAAGACTATTATTACAATGTTGGAGATGATTAGGAAGAAACTAATGAGACGGTACCAAATGAAGAGAGATGGAATAAGGACATATCTCGGGAACTAGTGCCCTAAGATATTGGAGAAGTTGGACGAGTGTGGAAAGGTGATTGTTGATTGCATTTCAACCTATGCTGGAGAGGGACTATTTGAGGTGGTCAACAGGAATCAACAGTTTGTGGTTGATTTGACGCATCGATCTTGTCGGTGTAGGCAATGGGACATGACTGGCATTCCATGCCCACATGTTATATCCGCTATATTGTTTAATGGCTCAAAACTTGAAGACTACTTGCATGAATACTTCAGTGTAGAGATGTACAAGAGGGCTTATGACCCAATAATTTTCCCAATGACAAGTCAAGACCAATGGGTGAGGACCAATCAAGATGCCATTGAACCACTTGATTACAAAGCTGCCCTAGGCAGGCCTAATAACATAAGGAGAAGGAGGCCTGATGAGCCAAAAAATCCAAATGCAATCAGAAAGGATGGAGTGGTTATGAGATGTTCAAAGTGTAGAGAGGCTAGACATAATACTAAGACTTGCCTTAGGAGGTCAACACAAGCTAACACAACTCGATCGCTAAGAAGTTTATCAACTAGCATTGCAACTGAGCTGAGCTTTAATGATGTAAGTAAATTGTGTTAAATGTGACTTTTGTACCCTATCTTTAGTAGTTTACTATAATCCAATATAATATTGTACCATTTGTTCTCATTATCTTGCGAATTCCATCCCAACCACCTGCAAGTGGGTCACATCCTACTTAACCAACAATACTTACACAAGAGGTATAGGACAAGTGATATACTTGTTGTATTTATAATTGGTATAGCTTGGTGAGTCAATATGAATTTCTACAGTTCGTGGATGATGTTAATTGTGATTTTCATTATGAATTTGGTTGTTTTGTTATTAGAATATATTTCAGCAAATGCACCATTCACAAGATACTATCTCAAGGGCCAATAAGAGAAAACAATCTACTACTCATGATGTATGTGATTTTTAATAACCTTTGTTGAAGTAAGACAATTCATTTTTTTTATTATGAAAAATGACTAAAATACCCATGCAAGTTGTTGCGAACAAAAGAATGAAGACAATGGCTGATACACAGCAAATGAGCTCTAGACTTCGATTTGGAAGAGTGGTTGTACCAACCGTGGGGAAGGTAATTCAGCGAATGGAAGCAAAGAAGAAACCACCACCACCTGCATGGCAAAATTAAAGGACATTATAACCTTTTGTTTGGGCTATAAAAACCCTTATCAAACATTTGTGTGGGTTATGAAACACCTTATCCCACTTATGTGCGGGCTGTTAAATACCTTATCAAACTATTTTTTTGGTTTACCTGTAATATATTTGATGATGTGGATGCTAGGCCCATACTCACGTGGCGACAAACTTCTGTGAATTGTTGTTTAATGTGAATGGTTAACTAGGTATTGTAAATATTGTGAACATTTTGGGATGGTGAATATTGTAAACTTGCATGTAAGCTGGATATGGTGAATATTGTAAACTTGCATGTGCTGTAGGCTTTTGTTATTATGAATAGGCATGGTGAATATTGTGAAAAGTTTAGTTTGGTTACTACTTATGTGATTAGGTATGGTGAATATTGTGACCATTTTGGTCTAGATGTTGTTTGGTTAATAATATTGTATGTATATGTGAATTGAACAGTTTAATATGAATGGTTGAATAAAAGAATGCATGTGAATTAGCATTATCAATGATGGTCAATTCCCATCATATTTATTTACAAATTGCAAAAAATAAACAAGGAACCAAGTCTACTACTCATGATAAACACAAAAACGTTTGCAATAACCTGGAGGTTCTTAGTTGGCTTACAACATGTTGAATAAATTCATCTTAATATCTGTTGACTACCACTATATTGAGTATAACCACTAACATAAAATATTATAATAAAAAAAATATAAAAATAAAAAAACCTAAGGCAACTTGATACAGCTTCTCCCTAGACTGGTACAACTTTACCCTAATTTTATACAACTCTAACTTCAATTGATATTGGATACATTGATTCTCCATCTCAGCATGCATTGTATCTCCTTTGTCGTATAGTCGTTTCATTTTAGTACACATTCTTCATTCGTAATTGCACATTTCGTTATCAGCCCACTGAAAAAACTTACAATCTGCAAGTTTCTGCAAGATTAAAAAATTAAAACAAATCTCATACATTATCAACCTTAACAGAAAACATGTAGTAAATTGAAACAATTACCTTGTAGTTTAGACACCTGTACCACTTTCTACCAAAATTTATTTATGTCCAGGAGGTCCTTACATAGGCAAGAAATCCACAATAACATTGCGGATGTCCACTTGACACATTGCTATTTGTAGGCATTATTTTTTTGTGCCTACACAAAAGATAGAAGCTTACAAAAGCTTCTTAGAAACCATGTCCCATTGTGTCCAAATTTACACAATTTGTTCCCAAAAAAATATATAGCATGACATTCTATCTAAAATAACTTCTAAAAGTGTGATAATATATGCTTTTCTAAACCATAACTTTCAAATATAAATACAAAACCACACAAAATAATTTATTAACAACGAAGGGGCCAGTGCATTGATAATTTTCCAACAATGGGATGAATTGATAATTTTAGTTCTCAATGGGATGAAGGGGCCAGTGCGTTGATAATTTTTCAACAATACTTCAACCATTAATAACACATACATGGGCTAAATAGAGAAAGAATCAAGCTTACAACTAACTTCATGTTTAACAAGGCGGCTGATTGTTTGGGAGAGAGAGAAACCGTGTTGGTGTCAGTTGCTTCATGGTGGCTGTACGCTGGATTGTGGTGGGTGGCCGGGGATTTTGGAGATAGTGAGAAACTATGTTCGAGGTGGGGTTGTTGCGGCCGGCGCTAGAGATAGAGAAATTGTGTTCGGAGTAGGGTCGTGGTGGCCGACACTCCTACTTCGTGGTGGAAGGCGGCACTGCATCACCAGTGGGCATCGACAGTGGATGGTGTGGTCGCAGGTTGTGGTGGTAGGTGGGAGTGGGTGGGAGAACTTGAGAGAGACAGAGATGGGGGCAGAGGTGTGGGATTTGGTGGATGATTTGTCTAAACATGCATTTGTGTTTTACTGTTCATAGTATTTTAAAAAAAAAAAAAACCCAAAATGGTGCAATTTCACAAGGGCAAAATAGAGAGAGAAAATCAGAGAAATGCACGTGTAGCGCACGTCCGTTGACCATCATGTTTGACGCCTTTGACTAACAGTAGGGGTCGTTAGTAGCGAAATGGCAGTTTATGGGGGGTTTTAGGTGACCTTGGTAGTTCATGGAAGCAAATGGAGAGAGAGTGGTGGTTCATGGGAGATAAAGCTAATTTCCCCTTAATTATAAAATAAATATCATGTGAATTATCTTTTACCCTAAAAATGATAAAATAACCATTATACCCTTATACCTTTATAAAATTCTAAATTTATCCTTAATTTTAATTAATAGCATTTTAAAAAAATTAAAATAACTTTTTTTTTTTTTAAAAGAATTGAAGATTTTTTGTTTTTTAATTTCAAGGTGACCCCAATGCTGGGTCACCCGTGACCCACCTGGGTCACAAGGTGATCCAGCAATGAGTCATAAGGTGACCCAAAGCTGGGTCACCTATGAAATATTTTAGCGCTGGGCATGAAATATTTTGGCGTTAGCCTGAAATTTTTTTAATGCTTGGCCTTCCATTTTTCCTAATTTTCTTTTCCTTTTACCCTATTCTTCTTCTTCGTCTCTACAAATAAGAAATTTTCCCTTTTCTTCATCTCTCACCTTTCCCTCTTATTCATTTCTCACGTTTCCCTCTAATCTTATCTACAATCGGCGCTCCAACGACTTCATCTTCTTCTTCGATCTCTCATGTTCTCCCTCTAATCTCTTCTGCAATCCGTGGCCAGCACCCTACAACCCGCAGGTTTGTTATTATTCTTTCCCTATCTCTCATCCTCCACCATGTATTGATTAAATCATTTGTATATGAACGCCCATTTGGAGTTTTTTGGGGGTGTGGGGGTTTCATCACAGAAATGCTATATAAAAATAAAGCATACTCTATCTTTTGCATTCTTTGTTGATGAGGTGCTGATGATTTTGGTTTGATCTCCTTTTTCTAATGATTTTGGCGCAAACATTTGCATTCCGGGAGTTGATTGCTGCAACTAGAAATTTTATAGTGGACTTTTTTTTGGGTGAAGGAGGTTTTGGTAGAATGTATAAAAGGCGTTTGGAAAATACCAGTCAGGTTAGTTGAGCCCATTATATGATCAATCATGCAATGGGGAGTCGCCCATCTAGCATTATCAGAGTAAATTTATAAGAAGGTGAAATAAATCTGAGTTAACTACACATCATCAAAACAAAGACATAGAGCAACTAAATAATAAAGATAACCAACCTGTATCATTAAGCAAGTCCTAAACCAATCAGGTAGTAACAACCATGCCACTCCTAGAGTGTAGAGTTAAATTCCTTAAAAGAGAACAACGTAAGTTTAAAGACTTAGTAAGTAAACTTTATAACATAGGTATGTGTTGTGCAAATACCTATCTAAATTAATAGGCAAATAATTGTACGTTTTACTTGCAAGTGCACATGATCAAAAGGTGTAGTATAGCATGTAAGTGCAAGATCGATCCCACAGGAATTGGTAAATTTTGCTTAAAATTAAATCGCAATATAAAATAAAAGAGAGAAAATTGAGTTTGATTAAATAATCAGAAAGAGGTAAGGCTTTGATTTCCACCGCTAATCATGTTTATATAATAAAAAAATATGCCAATGCTTAAATTACATGATGAGTATTTAATGGTTGCCAACCTAAGGGCATGGTGTATACTCCTTAAGCTATTGGTTTCCCTAAGCAACGAGTTAGGCATGGTGTATACTCTAACTCTTTTCTTTCCTAAAGGATTAAGCATGGTGTATACTAAGTTGTTTTCTAGGAAAGCATATGAACTGTGAAAACCGACAACCACATGAGACCTAGGGCATGGTGTATACTCCGGTTTCCCATGTTGATTAATCCAAGAACCTGATCGGACCAAATTAAGGTACTCGCAATTGAACGAACCGAAGCTCGTATAGCGGTTGCGCAAGTACCGAGTCGAACCCACAAGGAACGGAGCGTTTGCTTAAGAAATTATCGAAATTAAACTAACTATACTTTAACCTAGCTCTGAGTAGTTTCAAGAACACTAATTGTGCAGAAATGAAAAACTATATTACGAAAAGGTTAATGAATGGAAAAAAGGACTAAGATCAAAGATTATCCTTACCCCGATCAAAAGATAACTTTAATACATTAAATGCCTATTTTTCCATCTTAGAAGTTAAAACCTATCAACACAACTCTATTGTCGTCATTTGATACAAGTCAAACCTAAACAATGTGTTTACCGTTAAGGAGTTACAACAAGTAATTGTTTATTGATAAAATCATCCACCGTATCCTTGGATCACAAAGTGGATATTGAATCAATAACATTGTCGCGGCACCCGGCTTGGAACACATCGATGGTGACTATGATTGCATCAAAGATGACAACCATTTACCTATTTGTCACGAAAGTAAATAACGAGTGCAGAATTTAAATGACGGAAATTAAGAACACTTAATGTAAAAAGCAAGAAATATATGTTACGGTAAGGCATAATCTTCAACCTTAGTTGAAGATTTTAGCCACCCATTAAATAAATGAAAACTAAAGATTGCATAAAATAAATTAAGGAATAAGTGTTTTACAAATAAAATTGGGCAGAGTGTGGCTAACAAAGCAAAACACTCTCAAAGAAAACGCCCAAAGAAAAAACTAACTAAAAACCAAATGACCAAGGGCCTATTTATAGGTCTGGAAAGGCCTGCTCAACGCGGGGGCTCAACGTTCGTTATCCATTTATCCGAACGTCGAGCGCACACGATCGACCGCAGAAACCGCTAGGGCCGGCTTCCGTGAGGCGCGGGCTGACTGATCGTTGTCTCAAGATTGGCGACCGCATCTGCGTTCGAACGCATGCCATGCGTTCGAACGCACTTCAGGCTTCTTCATGTCCATTTTTGCTCCCTCGGTCAAGGTGTGATGTAAGGTCCTGTTTATTACAAAACAAACAAAACAAGTCAAATTATTAAATATTAACAAAACTAATAGCCTAACAAACGTAAATAAAGGGGTGTGAACGAGCACTAAATAGCACTCATCAGAACCCAGCGTGGATTACTTTTGTTACTTATGTTAAACCCAAGACTCGGTCATCCAAATTAATCTAACTAACAAGTTCATACCACATGCATATGTTGATCAAGTAGACACATATGAGGAATTCATGAAAACAGGTATTAATCAAGTTAAATACTATCATGCAATTATCGCAAAGGCGCCAATATTGAATTAAAATATAAACATGATCAGAGCTTCAATCAAGCCCTAATAAAAGATTTAGTTATACATAATTAAAATAAAACTAAAAAGAAAAGAAAAAGAAATAACCAAAAACAGCTCTTAGAAGTAGCCTCCAAATTCTTCTCTTTGAAATTGTATCTCTAAAATTGTGTGTGGAATTGTGTGGCTTAGAGGTCTATTTATAGGCCTTAGGAGAGTCCTAGAAACACTAGTAAACCTAGGAAATTCGGAATTCCATCTCCTAGTGAAATTAGGAGACAATCATATTACAAATCGGAATAGGATTCGTCCAAAATTGGCTTCTATCTTGCGAGGTAATTTTGGCATTGTGGTGGTCCGAATTGAGAAAATTATATTTCACAATCATTTGTATAATTTTAAGTTAGCTTTCCAATGCCGTTGGAATCACCTCAATCCAATATTTGAACTGAAATTTATGGCCAAAATACTGAGACATATGCAGAATCCAAATTTAAATCCAATCCGATTTTAACTTCAATTTGATAAATTCCGATTTACTCCTTTCCACATCTTCTAGGTTTTCCCAATTTTCCCTTTAAGCTTGGAACTTTTCCAAAAATGCTTCATTTTCTTCCATGACCTAAAAAAACACAGAAAACACAAAAGGGGAATAAAATAGAACAAAATAACAAAAACTAAGAAATTAATAAATGTAATTTAAGGGCTAAAATATGAATATTTTGGCACTTATCAGTATGACATGAGCCTTGATTAAACGGAAGTAAACGTGCAATTTGAGTAAGAATAAAAAATAGGCATTACCTCCATTAATACACGATTCAGCAGAGTTTCGAGTTTTAAAAGATTATGGTGTACTACCGACAATAATTGCCTAAGTATTTTAATGCAAAAAAGACTAATACTTTATAGGTCATAACTCTCATGTATGGTCTACCCGAGATTTTACCCATTCTCAGCAAGGTTGGTGCTGTTCCGAGAGACCTATAGTAAAATGCCGGTGCCCCAACCATTGCATGTTACCGTACATAACACTAGCGGCGTGATTGAGTCCAACCACGAGTGACCTACACTGCTAATGATATTTGTCCTATATTAACCATCCATTGAGAATGGTTGTACCTTAGTCACGAAATCATTGGATCCAAAGCCCCCACATACACACATTTGACCATAATATGAAGTCTATATAATAAGCCCATGACCGTTTATACTGCAAGTACCGGCGTACCATGTCATATGATGCATCTTAACATTCAGTTTATAATGTAATTACCAAGTATTTGCAAAAATAGGCATGCTCATATCATACTCGTAGTCAGTCAATTGGCATATCTCACGTTTTAAGTAAAAAGATTGTAAGTGTTCACTTACCTTGCACATTCAAGCGATTCCTCCGACATAGATAAATCATGTTATAATGGATACAAGACACCATTATACTAAGCGCTATTTAACCCAAATAGGTGGCTAAACTAAAACGTCCATGAGCAAAACTTAAAATTGATGCTTTGTCCTCTGACCGTACGTTCGACCCCCATGGCATACGTCCACTCAATAAGTTAAGCATACTGCCTAAGATTCGAATGGTACATGCTTCCTAGGATATTTCTAGGCTTTTACACTTCCTCTAAGCTAACAAATAAGCACATGCAACATGAAAATATTAACAACATGAAACTCAAAGTGGCTCTTTTGAAAACATTAACACTTTTATGGAAATGCTTAATAAACTCTTTGGAAAACTCATTAAAACATAGATTAGGAAATTAAACAATGCTAAAAATGTAAGATAGACAACGATTACCTCAAAACCAAGCAAGGACATGGGCTCCTTCTCACAAAACTCCTTCAAACTCACAATTCTCTCAAGATTACAAGGCTTTCTCAATTCTAGTAGCCTAAGGGCGTGCCAGGAGTCTGGATGGGTATGAAGAAGAAGGGATGGACGTGGGGTATTTATAGCTAAGGGGTGCTACCAACTCTTTGAAAAAGCAGCGGACGTTTGATACTTTTACACAACGGTTTAAAGGGTGTTTTGTACGTCTAGGTATTATCCAAAAGGTATTTCTAAAAAAGAAGCGTACGTTCAACGTTTTTCCATTTATCTATGTACTATTTGCAGAGTGTACATCCGATGGTCCCCCATGTACGTCCGCACTAGAAACAGGGATGGACATCCGCCGATCACCGTGTACATCCGCACTAAAGACAAATGTATATCCACTCCAGAGGCTTAGTGTTTTGACTTCTATTCTCTAATGGATTTTAGGGTTTTACTAGGTTACCATTAAGGGTCTAGGCCCTTGTTTAAAACCAATTTTAAAAACTCCTTAACTGTTCTTTATAAAGAAAAATTATTTAGAAAATAAAAGGGTTATTTTTATAAGGGTATTACAGTTAACCTCTTCATAATGCATTCAATTGATTAATGATTTGAATTTTGATCCTACTTGCATGTGGATATGAATGTATTTTGGAGATCTTTCACACACATTGCATCCTCTAGCTTTCTTATACATTAAACAAAAAATAAATTATTCATCTATCAAAATTTCCCAAAGTATAAAACAATATAAAATTCAAATAGAAATTTGTTCTAAATTGGCATTGAGCCAGCATAATTTCGTGAATGTTTTCTAACATTTTCACGTTGTTTACCTATACCAAAATTAACTTTGTTAAAGACTTATGGATAAAGTTATTTAGGAGAAGTTTGATAAATTATCTCATTACCTATGCTCCTTTTAAACTTTCCATCCCTTAATATATGGGAATAGACCTCCCATTTAATCCTCTTAACTCTTAAGAATCTGATCTTCTAATTCCCTTGTATGCTTACATGTATGTAACGAATTACCTCTGATAGGAACATCAATATGGATAGGAGTTGGATACAGGAAAGTACTTGATGTTCAGAGCAATTTCAAAAAGGTGTGGAAGAATTCATGGAAATGGCAGTTAAATTAGTGGATTCACGTGATATGACAAAGTGTCCATATTGTGATTGTGCAAATTGATATTATTGTCATATTAGCGAGGGTGAAGGGTCATTTGTATATGAATGGATTTACTCCGACATACACTTGATGGACATTTCACGAGGAAGAAAATCATTCTAGGGTAAACACTTCTACAAACATGCACACACATATAAGTGAAATGATGGAAGGGGTTGATGCAGTTGGAGAATTGTTAGACGATGTATGTATAGGGACATTTCTTGGTGCTAACATTAGAGAATCCTCTACTTCACAGGGTCCCACAATTGATGATCACGAACAAACAAGCTCTTTTTATCAATTATGCAAAGATGGTTTACGAGAACTTTATCTAGGTTGCAAAAAATATACACAAATTGCTTTTTTTTGCAACATGAGTAACAAGACGTTTGATATGATGATTGACTTGATAAAGGCGGCCCTTTCAAATGGAGAGACATTGCTACACTTGTATAGAGAAGCAATACAATTTAGGCGACACTTGGGATTTGGTTAGGATAAGATACATGCATGCAAGAATAGTTGTGTGCTTTTTTGGAAGGAACATTCAAACAAAGTGGTATGTCCAAAGTGCAACACTTCAAGATGGATTGATGGTGAAGGTAGAAAAAGTAATATTTATCAAAATGTCTTACGGTATTTCTCAATAAAATTAAGGTTACAACGGTTGTTTATAACAAAAGAAATGGCCAAGGAAATGCGATGGCACAAAGAAGGTTGAGAAAATGATGACAATACTCTTAGACACCCAGCCAATTATATTGTGTAGAAAGAGTTTAATAAAAGACATAAGTGGTTTGCAAGTAATTCCCACAACGTGCGGCTTGGTTTAGCAAGTGATAGTTTTAATGCATATGTTAATATGAGTACAACATATAACATATGGGTATTAATATTAACAGTGTACAATCTCCCTCTGTGGATGTGTATGAAGAGTCTACATTTGTTGTTGTCCCTAATTATCGTAGGGCCTTCAGATCCTGAAAGAATATTGATGTGTATTTGCAGCTATTGGTTGATGACTTAAAAAATTTATGGAATGAAAGCATACGTGTGTATAATGCATCAAAGAAAGAGACATTTTAATTGCATGTGACATTACTATGGACTATAAACGATTTTCTAGCATATGAAAAATTATCTGAGTGGTCTATAAATGGATACCTTTTTTATGCAGTTATGTACACAAATGTTGAAAGTTGATACACTGAAACAAATGAAAGTCGACATTGTAATAATTTTATGCAAAATAGAAAAATATTTTCACTAGCTTTTTTTGATGTTATGATCCATCTAGCACTTTATTTACCTCGCGATGTTGAACTTGTTGGTCCTGTAAAAACCTGTTGGAAGTATCTATTCAAAAGGGAACTCAAAAAATATAAGAAGTGGATGCGTAACAAAGTGCGTTCAGATGGGTTTATTGTCGAGTATTACCTAGCTGAGGAGAACTTGACCTTCTATTCTAGGTATCTTCGGGAGATTGAGACAAGATAGAAACATAAACGAAGAAATGTTGACATTAATATTGGAAAGTGGTGCATAAGTGAATCAATAGAGACATCTATGATATTCCAACAGTACAAAAGGGAGTTAATACAGAAGATGGTCAAGGACTTAGTGATGACGTATACTAGGAAGGTGAATATGTTGGCCTGTTGGGGATAATATGATCCTTGTTGACAAAGCAAATGTTGAAGCTTCCACTCGATTATGTAAAAATGATGCGACAATAGCTATTAATAAATTATATATTCAACTTCATGTTAGCATGTTTGCCAACGATAACTTGTTGGATGAGGACCATGATACCAACTTCGATAAGGAAAGGAGTTATCTAGCCGCAACAATATAGACTTTGAACACGAACAATCATCTTCAAGTAATAGTGATACAGATTCTGAATATGAATATGATGATGAAATGTGTTAAACGTAAGCTCACATTTGGTGGTCATAAAATGTATTGCTGGGACTACTACTGATTTATGTTTGAAATATTGTGGTCATCTCCAACATATTATGTATGAACGTATATTGTGGTCACTCAAATTTGAACCTTATTTTGATATATTCACCCATTTCCTGGCATCTCATCCACGGCATTGTATTGGCCACTTGAATAAAGCATGCTTATAACTGGACTAATCATATAGGCTAGCTTACTTTCATGAGGCACTGTAACCCAAAGTTGTTCACCATGATATAAAAATTGAGTAACATTTCATTTGACAAACTAATTATGCTAGGGGAAAATACGTTTTAGCCCCCTCAACTATCACCCATTTACGTTTTAGCCCCCTAAAATATCAAAAGTTGTTTAATGGCCCCCCCAACTACCAAACAGTTACGTTTTAGCCCCATTCGTTAGTTTTTGCCATCAAAGTGGATGGAAGCACCCAAACTACGTCGTTTTGATGTGATCAAGTTACAAAAATACCCTCCCATCATTTAAAAAAAAATGAAACCTCTTACCAAAACGGCGCCATTTTGGATAAGATTAGGGTTTCCCCTCTTACCAAAACGACGCCGTATCGTCCAGACATTAAGCCCAAATCGCAAAAGCTGTTTGAAATCACCTCAGATCGCACAAGTTTGCCCAGTCGTCCGTCCTTCCCCTTCGGTCCTCCTCTCTCCTTGAAAAAAATTCCTACAATCCATTGAACTTCCGCGCGATTCTCATAAAAGCTTCTCCTCTCCGGCTCACGGGTCATCAACGATGGAGGAGATTGCAAGTGAGTTCGCTGATGATGATGTGACGGCTTCGGACTTTCAGTTGGAAGCTCGTCGGCGAAGTCTACCCTCGCGCGTACGAGATGCCTTTATGGAATTGAATCACCAGTGAGGACTTCTCGAACGCAAAAAAATCTTGGTAGAAGGTTTATTGGATGTAGTAAATACAAGGTGGGAATTTAAGGTTTTAATAATTAGGGGTTTTCCGATTTCGTAGGAATTAGGGTTTGTGAATCGTGGGTGAGTGACATGTTATATTGTTTTTGTCAAGTTTGCTGGAATTATATTTTTTTAGCCGGAATTTAATTTTTTTATGGGTTTGTTTTGGAGTATCGTTCTAACAATGGTTGAGATAAATTTTTTTTTTGGAGTTGATTATCGTTCTAACTCAAGAATATTTCATAATTTTTTTTTCCCTACCCACTGCACCCCCAATAATTAGGGTTTGAGATCAACTGTTTTGAGGGGTTTGTTTCGGATATCAACTTTTTTTTGTGTTGTTTGTTTCGGAGATCAATTTTTTTAGGGGTTTGTTTTGGAGTTGATTATCGTTCTAACTCATGAGTATTTGGATTTTTTTTTTCCTACCCTGCACCTATAATTGGGGTTGAGATCAATTTTTTGAGGGGTTTGTTTCGGAGATCAATTTTTTTTAGGGGTTTGTTTTGGAGTTGATTATCGTTCTAACTCATGAGTATTTCAGAATTTTTTTTTCCTACCCACTGCACCCCCTATAATTAGGGGTTGAGATCAATTTTTTTGAGGGGTTTGTTTCGGAGATCAATTTTTTAGGGTTTGTTTTGGAGTTGATTATCGTTCTAACAATGGTTGAGATAAATTTTTTTAGGAGTTGATTATCGCTCTAACTCATGAATATTTCAGAATTTTTTTTCCCTACCGGTTCCACAACACTTTTATTTTTTTTTTTCTTTTGTTACCTATGTTTTCTTTCTAGTGTAGTTATGGTTATAAAATATTTAGTCTGAGAATTATGGAATTTCATGCAATAGATTATTGTGAGTGCAAGTTTTATTAGGATTGTGATTGTTTGGTTGGCATTTTTGGCACTAGGGGTGGTTGTTTCTGTTTTTTTCCTATTGTTTAATTGTTGAGAGGGGTTGTAGTTTTTGGTTTTTTTTGTAATGCATATATTATGTGAATTACCAAATTTTTAGGGTTGAAAATATATTTAGGACGGCAAGAAAAATTTTGACGGCACCCGGAATAAGATTTTGATGAATATGTGGACTTAAGTTGTGGTTCTTGTATGGCTGTTTCTTGTTTACTTTTTATTTAGGTCATTTGGCTAGTGATTTCACAAGTAATTCTCATTTATGAAATATGCAGAACGAAGGTGATCGTGGTTGCGATCATTTTATTTGGGTTGACAAAGAAGCTATGCTCCCTCTATCATAGTTCAACACCCAAATAGCTTATCAGAAGAAGAATTTTGAAACTAAATTGGCGAAATTGACGTTGCAGATTGATGTCAAAAGCTTAAAAATCAGAGTATGGAAAAAACTTAAAATGTCATTGGCCACTTGTTTGATTTTAACATTTTTGTTATTTTCTTGTTTTATTAGTGATAGGGACAAACAACCTTGTATTGTTAGTAGGGCAATGTTGCCGTGAGATATATAAACCTATGTAGTTTAAGTACTATTAATTTATGTTGAACTGCTTTTATTTAGATAGTTGAATGTGGACCTACTTTGATATGACAATTAATATAATGAGGTTTAGAAATAATGTTGTTGCCCTTTTGTAATGTTGTCATTAAATTTCATGTTTTAGTTGCATTAACTTTATAATTTAGATAATAAATGTCTCATCACGATTTTAAATGAAGGGTTATAGCTTTTAGATGTAGTTGTTCAAATGTTGCCATTTGTGGTAAAAGAACAAAGATGGTGAAATTTGTGCATTTTCTTCCCAAGTCCCTCTCATGTAGTTTATTACAATAAGCATGTTTTAACATTTTCAATGCTCGGAAGATATGGGTTCTAACTGACTGCTCATGGCCTTCCCAACATCAGCTCATGGATATATGACACCAAGAAAGATATTCTGCAATTTCCCTCATCTGAAAATCAGGCATCAATCTCAAGCTTTCACGCATGTTCCCAATCTCAGACATCAACTGCTCCAAATCGTCAACGCCAAAAGGTGTATCCTCATCCAGGTCCTCAACATCAACTGCTTCATCATGTTCTCTCTTACTCCAATTAAAAAATATACATGAAATGAAAGTCTATCCAATTCTCCTTAAACCTCTCAATCAGTAAAATATCTTTAACAAAAGATGATGTCCATGTAACATCACAATAATGGTCATCTTTCACATACTCATTCTAGACTTCAAATTACACTTCAAACAAATGGAGGCAAAAACAGTGACCTCATCACAAACTAGTCCATTTTTCACATGGGTAAAAAAGCACACTAGAACTTAATAAAAAGGCACACAAACTAATCCAATCGTTAACCCTTTCTTTTTCTTAGAACTTCCTAAAATTTTCCCAACAACCAAACCACCAATACCATAAATATCAAGAAGAACAAGCCAACACATTTACATAGATACAAGTAAAAATACGTCAAATTAACTCAAAACTCTCAAAGTCATTTCACAATATAACAAAGATGTTTCACACAGTTTAAAGAGTCCAAGCAAAAACAAACAAGGAATGAACTTTCCATCACATATAAATTTCTTAGCTTCCCCAGCAACCAAACCACCAGAATTAATAAGAATAATAAGCCAACACAAATACACATAATACACAAAAGGAAAATAATAAGAATAATAATAAAAATGGTGCGACTATTTCCAATATCACAAACATGTTTCATGCAGTTTCAAGAGTCACTATTTCCAATATCACAAACATGTTTCATGTAGTTTCAAGAGTCCCAGAAAATAGCAAAACAAAAACACACCTATATAATTGGATATATAAAAAGACACTTAGTTACATATATTTGTATATATACATATAATCAACAAACAGGTTCCTTGCTTTGGAGCTAATATTTTTGAAATTCCGGATTCTTCCTCTTTTTCTTGTTAGCCTCCATTCTTGCAATTGCTTGGTCATGGTCAATAGTTGGTACAACAATTTCACCTCTTCTTATAGTTTCTAATGTGCATGCAGTACTGCGGCCCAATTGTTCTTGTGAAGTCCCTTCTATTTGTGATGTCCCACCGGTGCGCTGAGAAAGTGAAGACTGTGTTTGGGGAGGTCCCTGAAATTATGCAACATTTTAAAACATTAACTTTCATACAGCAATAATTTAAAATGCACTACACTGAAATTATGCAACATTTGAAAATATTACTTACACTAGCAATGCCATGAGACGGTGTAGATTGAGAAGGCCCGTATAATCTCACTATGTCGACTGTACCCTGAATGTGACCTCTACCTCCACTCCTAGTAATAGGTCCACCCCTCTGCAATCCACTAGATCCACCCCTAGTACTAGGTCCACCCATCTGCAATCCACTAGGCCCACCCCTAGTCCTAGGTCCACCCCTCTGCAACCCAGTAGATCCACCCCTAGTACTAGGTCCACCCCTCTGCAACCCAGTAAGTCCACTCCTAGTAATAGGTCCACCCCTCCTCTGCAATCCACTAGGCCCACCCCTAGTACTAGGTCCACCCCTCTGCAACCCAGTTGACCCTTCTGGGGTAGGTTGACCCCTATCTTTACCCCTAACCACACCCTATTACTCCTTCCACTCGTAGAATATTCATTAGTATCTTGTGCAATCTGCGAAGATGATAATAATTAAATAAATAAAATGTAATGAACTAATTACAATTAATAATAACATCTATCTTATTGCTAAAGAGTTTGGATATTACTGCTTCATCATCAATGATTGGCTCGGAAGCTAGGGTATGACCACTACCATGTTGTACCTATGATAACAAAATTTGTCAAACCTTAAAATATTTTAAAAACAACAAAGAAGTGAACAAAAAAAAAATCAGCAAAATATAGTACTCCATTTACCTCATTTCTTGCTTCCCTGTAAATTCACCGCCTCTTACATTCCGTGGACATGTCCTAGTATTATGTACAACCCGTCTGCATTTGCTACATCTCATTATAACTCCACCCTTCCTTATACGGTTTTGATTGACCGGCTCTTCTGGACCCCTTCTCCTTACTTTTCTGGGCCTCCTTGGTTGTATTCTATTTAGGGGAGGGTCGACATGCTCATAACTTGTCCTCACCCATTGGTCCTTTACAGGCATTGGATATACAATCTCATCATAAGCTTTTTTGTACATGTCAACTGTATACCACTCATCAACATAATCCTCAGGTTTGCATTAAAATACCAAATCGCAGACACCGTATGTGCACATGGGATACTTGTCATGTCCCATTGTCTACAACCACAAGTTCTATTCAACAAGTTCACAACATATTGTTTGTTGTTGTGTCTCACTTCATATAAATGTCCCCCAGCATAAGTGCTATAACAATGCCCAACAACCGCTCCAATTTCATCCAACTTGGTAACAATCCTAAGATAAAGCCTACTAGTCATGGTGCGGATGCCATCCCTCTTTGCCTGATATCTCTTCATTAACTTCTGTCTTATCATTTCAAACATCGATACGATCGGCAAGTCACACGCATGTAGGATGTAGGCATTAAAGCACTCACATAGATTGTTCACTACAAGATCACACTTAGGGGATGTATTGAACCAAGCCCTAGACCATGACCTTCGGTCAACTTCCATCAAAAAATTATATGCATACTCACTTATGTTCTTCAATTCCTCCATTTCCTTGAAAAAATCAGCCTCAGTGTATGCAGCCGCAACCCATAATTTGTCCTTCAGTGCGAGACCACGGTGACCACTATCTCTGTAGTTCGCATACAAGTGTCTCACACAAAATCGGTGGTCACCACCAGGAAGCACCACATCAAATGCTGGTTGGAGCCCCCTACAAATTATGCAACAAATAGTAAACAACACTTAGTTACCTTGATGAAAACAACGACAAACCAAAACAAAGAAACATAATGAATTATAATTACCTTCTGACGATCAGAAATAAATGTCCATCCTTGTTCAGGGGGGTGCCAAGATCAGATAGCAAAGACTCAAGAAACCATATCCAACTATCTTTGGTTTCGCCTCAACAACAATTGCCACTGGTACATGTTATTATTGCCATCACAAAAAGCTGACCCTTATAAGGCCCCTTCAAAAAGCATCCATCTAGCCCAATGATGGGCCTACAACCAGCTTTAAATCCTCTCTTCATGGCAGCCAAAGAGAAATATAACCGGTGAAAACATGCTGGATGGTTAGGCAAAGGCCTCTCAACTTTCATCATCAAACAACTACCCTGGTTTGTTTGCCTTACTATTTCACAGTAATCCCAAAGCCTAGCATATTGAAGCTTCACTTTCCCTTGAAGCATTTCCTTTGCTATTTGCCTAGCCTTGTGCAATTGCCAATTGTCCACATCAACATCCCATTTTTCCTTCACTTCCCCAAGAATTGCCTTCAACGGCATGTTAGGCTGTGCTCTAAATTTATCAATCAATTTACGTACAATCCATGGAGATTTCACAGCCGAAATCCGATGTTGCCTTGTACATGTGTGTCTGAATTGATCTAATCAAAAGCCTCTTCATCATCGATTTACGCCATAAACCCGATACGCATAATCGGGTTCCCTCGATACCACAATGCACCTCGCCAAATAATTTTTTAAACATTATATCCTTCCCATTCTTTATATTACTCTCCCTAATTGCTTCTCTAAATACTTTAATTGACGGAAATCTTAGCCCATTACACAATTGTGGGCTCATCATATCAGTTTCTTGAAATTTTGTTCGCCTTGTAACACATCTAGCAGAAGAATCAACCTCATACTCCTCATCACTCCTAGGAAATGATATAAGAATGTCACTACGTGTCATGTCGGACTCAACATCATCATCATACACCTCATCACCATAAGATCTACCCCTTCCACTTTCTCTTTGAGCCCCCTCTGCATTAGTATTTTCGTTATCACCCTCCATTGGCTCACCACTCTCCTCATCCCCACCCTCACCCTCATTACCCTCCCCATCACCCCCATTACCCCCCTCAACATTGCCCTCATCATTGCCCCCAACATTGCCCTCAACATTGCCCCCTACTATGGATGACCTAGGGGGGTAGCTATCTTCATCAAACAAATCCGGTTCAAAAACCTCTTCCTAATAAGGATCATCCCGCTCAATCCTAGTGTTTTCATCATCATTATCCTCATCATTATCTTCATACTCATCATTGCTAATTGAATGATCAGCAAATGACACAAGGTACAATTCAATAACTAGTACCCCTTTATGTGCAGCAACCAATCCCAACACGTCGTAGTCCGATGAAATTAATTTCAGACCACTTTGCATATTACAACCTGGTTCCAAGTAATACACTAAATCCCCTGACTTGTATCCATATTTTTTTACTATCCCCTCAATCTCAAAAAATGACAACATGCCCTCGTCATATGTCTCAGCATGCACATTTACATCACCCCCCACATATGTGCATGTAAGCCCCCTATTAATCCTACCACCATAATGTACCTCAAAGGCAAGCTCTCGTATAGTCATCCTAAAAAAAAAAAAAAAAAAAAGTTACAAAATTAACAAATCAGTGAGATATTAAGTACAATTTAATTTTAACTAATTAATAAAGGTCAACTCAACATATATAAAAGATAAGAAAATAATTAAACTTAAATTGTACAAGGCATGCAATCTAAAGTTAAAATGTAGACAATAAATGGTCACTATTAAATATATAGGAGGCATCTGATTTTTATCCGTGACTTTTAGTGAGTGCATGAAGAGTGAATATAATTGGTTGGCATCTGATTTTTATCCGCGACTTTTAGTGAGTGCATGAAGAGTGAATATGTATGCATGCTAGCTACTGCTACTTGTGCAAATCAAAAATCAAAAATCCCAAATGCTTAAAGTATATGTATGCATGCTACTGCTACTTGTGCAAATAATAATAATATTCCATTTCTGTTATTATAATCAATTTTTTATTTGCTTAAATAATTAAGCCATGTGTTTGCTTGATGAAATCTCTTCTTTCTTGTGAAGAGACAGAGTGTGCAAAAACGATGTTAAAGAAATAAACTAATTAAAGAGATAGAAAACATAAAAAGAAAGTGGTTTGACAAATTAAAATCTTATATGTACAAAAAAGATCAACATGTTGGTCCAGCTGGCCGGTTCTAGTTTGTTCTAGGCTTCTAGTTTCCTTTGCATGTTGATGTTTGATTATGTTTGGGACCCTTTACCCTTATCTATGTTTGGTTTTAAAAGTGATTCGAACCTTAGTATATTGTAGATATTTTTGTGTAGGGCATTATGATAATTGATCCATCTAAAAATAGGAATCGTGGGGACCTAATTAATTTGAACCAAAAAAAGAAAAAAACCAAATAACTTTTATTTTTTCCTCTTATTTTTAGCTGCTGCTTCCTCTTCTTCTTTTTTTTTTATTTATTTATTTATTTTCCATCAAATGGGTTATGGGAAAGGAGATATAGTGGGTGGGTGAGGTAGGTTGCCTCCCTAGGCAGGGTCGGATAGCATAAGTGTTCTCTTTAAGTAGCTGGAAAACAGCTTTTTTGAAAACAGCCTAAACAACCTTTTTGAAAACAGCCTAAACAACCTTTTTGAAAAGTTAAAAACAACACATGAAAGACAACCTACAGGCAAAAGCCCTGACTTGTCGTTGTTTGTCTGACTAATGTTTCTTAAATAAAACCAAAGTCCACTAAAACACATGTCATTCCTTACACCAATGGTTCAACCGAGAAGAATATGCATTACAGCCATGGGGACCACGGAAAAAATACTATCAACCAACCCATCCAACCAGAGACAACATTACAACAAGGGGGACCACGGCAAGACAACATTACAGCAATGGGGACAAGGAGGACCACGGCAAAATCTCAACCCATTATTATCTTGAGTGATAAAAAACTGAAACCCATCAACAAATAACTGTAACCAAATGCAACAAATAAGCAGACAACCAAAAAAATATACCGAAAAAAGGGGGTTTGCGATAAATAGGGAGACCACGGCAAAATAAGCAAACAACATTACAACAAATGGGGACCACGGCAAAATAAAAAGAGCTACAAACAACAAGAGCTACAAAACACCAACAAAAAGAGCTATAAAATGACCTAAACCCATTGACATTGAGTTATCTCCACAAACCCTAAAAAATACGAAAAATCAATTAAATATATTACCTCCAATGGCGAAAATCTTCAAAGTTTGAGAGGAGAAGCTTTTGTGAGAATCGCGCGGAGGTTCAATGGACTGTAGGAATTTTTTTCAGGGAGAGGAGGACCGAAGGGGGAGGATGGACGGCTGGGCAAACTTGTGCGATCTGAGGTGATTTCAAACAGCTTCTGCGATTTGGGCTTAATGCCTGGACGATACGGCGTCGTTTTGGTAAGAGGGGAAACCCTAATCTTATCCAAAACGGCGCCGTTTTGGTAAGAGGTTTCATTTTTTTTTAAACGATGGGAGGGTATTTTCGTAACTTAATCACATCAAAACAACGTAGTTTGGATGCTTCCATCCACTTTGACGGCAAAAACTAACGGAGGGGGCTAAAACGTAACTATTTGGTAGTTGGGGGGGCCATTAAACAACTTTTGATATTTTAGGGGGCTAAAATGTAAATGGGTGGTAGTTGAGGGGGTTAAAACGTATTTTCCCCATTATCCTATGTAAATATTATGTGGCCATGGATTCACCATCTGGACTATTGCATTATTGTATTGCTAACTGTATTTGTTCTTTTGTTTATTTCTCTTGCATTTGTTCACTTTTATATGTGATGTTGCAGCTTTGACATGGTTGATTTGAAAGAGTTATCCTTGATCAATGGAAAAGCTACTTGGTAATGATGTTATTACATGCACCTTCATATTTATCCTTTACAAATTAGAAAACCTTCCTTTTGGTGTTTTGAGCATGTTCTTTTGGACATTGTGAATTGTAATGGTCATATTTCTCTCATCAGCAAACTGAATTTTTATACTTGTAATCATTTCACTTTAGATTTTTCAATTTGATAAGCAATATGCATGGCTAGAAACTTTTGGTTGCCTTTTTGATATTCTTTTGTTATGGCATTTTTATTGTTTCTTTTTATTAGGATCATTTATATATCTTTTGAATATGACCTCATGTTTTAAAATTACTTTCTTTTTTTAAAAAAATAAATAATAATAAAAAAATATCATTAGGGTCAAATTGACCCCTAATAATGTTTGTTTTTTTTAGAATGTCAAACCTATTATGGTCCACTTTAGCAGACACTAATAGTGTAACCATTAACGTCCAAACTAAAATGGATGTTGATGGTTGCTTTTTTTTCTTTTCTTCTTTTTTTTTGGGATCATTAGCGTCCACAGAAGTGGACGCTAATAGTTCACCATCAGTGTCCACTTTAGTTTGGATGCTAATAATTAATTTTTTATTTTTTATATTTTTTTGGATCATTAGAAAGTGAATGCTAATAGTGTCACCATTAGCGTCCACTTTAGTTTAGACCCTGATGGTTGCTTTATTCTTTATTTTTTTGGGATTATCAACGTCCAAAAAAGTGGACACTAATAATTCAACCATCAGCGTTGTGACGCCTCGCCCAATGGGTAAATCAGTTAACTAGTAATTGATCCCACGACGCGCCATCCCAACCATGTCCCTCCAAGACACGACTTCCAGGAAATCATTTTCCTCGTTATAACGAGAAAACTGCAGCGAAAGATTTTACCAAGACTATTGGATTAAGAGACAATAATAGAAACATCATACAACAATATCAGAGATAAAGTACTACATCCATAATATGATAGATAGTCATCAATGTACTGGTCAACAGACCATCATCGGGAAAATAAATACAACCCAAAATAGAATACATCAACATTGTTCACAAAAGATCAACAGATCAAAGCCTAGATTTAAGCTTCAACAGAGCTAGTAAAATCAAAATTTCAATCATGTCTGCACGGGCAGATCCTCCATCATCCCACATCGTCCTAAGCCAAACGAAATCCATATCCTCAAAGATTACCCGTATCAGGTCCTGAATAATCACCCAAGTAGTCTCTGACGGCATCTCCATCTAGGCAGCTAAACTGCATAATTATTCGTAATGATGGGGAAAAACATAAATAAAGGGGGTAAGTCTAAGACTTAGTGATTTTTAACGCAGATAATACACATGCCAGTTTTAGAAATGAACTCAGATGTTTAATAAGCAAAAGTAGTCCCATCATGATAGTTTAATTATGCGTGATATATATATAGTAATGCATATGCATATGATGTAAACAATAGTTATAATTCAACAGTATGATCTATTCGAGATATTATCCCTTCTCAACATGGTTGATGCTATTCCAATGGACTTATAATACAATGGCAGTGCTCCAGCTATTGCATAACATACCGTACGTAGCATTAGTGGCACGATCGAGTCCGACCCCGAGTGGCCCACACCAACTAATGGTGTCCATCCTATAATGACCAAACCATTGGGAATGGTTGTATCAAGGTCACGAAACCAATGGATCCAAAACTCTCATATAACACACGCATTTGACCATAAAGCTAACATGTATAGTAAGCCCATGGTCATTACTATCGTACGCACTGGTGTATCATGTCATACGATGCAATTATCTTGTCTGTATTTTACATACATGTCATTTTACAAGTCCCACTTGATTAGCATGTTCAACACAACTTTTTCCTCAAAATGATAAAGTTCATGTGTAATAAGTATAAACTGTGAGAATTATAAAATATGCATGTTTGCTTGGTACACAAAATAGATGTGCAATGCATGGAAAATAACAATGTGCATTATGTAAGTTAAAACTCACCTGGATTGATAACTGTTTCCGAAAACTCCGAAAAATCCAGGTTCTCCAAATCTGTGAAAAACCTTCTATTAGTCCTAATTTTACTAAAACAACTATAAAGTAAGAAAAATAAGAGCTATGGGACGTTGGTGAAAATAGGGTTTCCCTGTCACACATTGATCGTACATCCGGCTTGGGTGCATACGTCTGTCATGTTACGACAAGCCATATGTCTGGCACAACACCGTACATCCGGCACAACACCGTACGTCCGCTATGTGGGTGCTCGGGGAGAACCTCATTTTCTCTCCACTATCCGCCTATTCTCTGACTCCTAGGGCTACTAGAAACGACCTAAAGCCTTCTAGTCTAATCAATAGCATCCATGCATCGTAACAACGCTAAGCTAATCAAAAACGTTAACCCAACAAGTTTAAGGCATTATTAAGCTAACAACTATAACTAAACACTAAACAAGCAGTATAACAACGTAATTAAAGGCTAATGATCGAACGTTACCTCCTTGAAACAAAGCCACAAGAATTCCACCTCACGAACATTTCGAAACTCGCAAATGCTTCACACACACTCACAACACACTCAAAACGCTTGAAAAACTTTGTAGGAACACTTTGGCAGCTTAGGGGCATATGGAAAGTGTGAAAAACACGAAGGGGGTAGTGGTCTATTTATAGGCCCAGAAGAGCAGCGGATGTCTGGCCAAGGGGCGTACGTCCGATGGTTCTTGCCTAGTGGTTCAATGGCTGCGTCGGTATTATCGGGTATTCAAAAGTAGCATCGTCCGGTGGTCCCATGCGTCACGTGTACAGTTTGCAGCGTCGTCGATAGTCCCCTCATACGTCACTTTCTGAGATAGTAGCATCGTTTGCCAAACCAGTCGTCCATCCAAAAGTCCAAATTACTCCTCTAATGTCCTTAGTAACCCAAAGCTCAAACTAACTCCCCTAACTAAGCTACTTATGCTTAGTTAATAATTTGGGTTACTACAAGCGTCCACTTTCCTTTGGATGCTGATAATTGCTATTTTTATGTTTTTTTAGGACCATTAGCATCCACATTTAGTGGATGCTGATAGTGGAGCACTAGAGTCCACTCTGATTTCAGTTCACTATAGCATTAGCGACAAAAATACACGACTTTTAGCGTCCACTTCTAAGTCAAGTGGATGCTGATAGTCCACTAAATGGACGCTGATAGTGGAGCACTAGCGTCCACTTTGATTTCAGTTCACTATAGCATTAGCGACAAAAATACGCGACTTTTAGCGTCCACTTCTAAGTCGACGTTAATGATCAATAGTTGATCATTGGGGTTAGACGATTAGTGTCTCATCTTCAACCTTAGTTGAAGATTTTAGCCTCTCATGATAACAAAAGACATTAAAAAAAATCCATTGAAATCATAAAGAAACAAAAACTTACAAAAGAAAAGCGTTCAAAAAGCTAATGAGCAACATAGAGTTGTGTTATGTGCTCTAAATAGCACCTCCCCCCGTTTCCTTAGAGAAAATATGGTATTTATAACCCTCAATTAGGGTTTGAGGGCGGCTGGACGTGTGTCAAACATGGGCCATCTGGACAGTAAAATCACTGTTCGGAAGTCCTGCGAACGGAGGCCTTTTTGACCTAGTTTTCATCTGAATTAGCCAACTCTTGTGAAATATGAATTGGTAGATCTTTGAGTTAGCTTTCCAATGACACCAAGAACGCCCCAATCCGAGTTTTACAACTTTAGATATGGTCTTTTTAATAGAACTCATCAGATGCAAAACATCTCTCGATCCAAATTTGCTATCAAAACTCCCCGAAGTGTTTTAAGCCCCAGAATCAATGGAATTAGGCATAGTTTTCCTTCAGTAACCTACAAAACACCAACAACATAGAACTACACAAAACATCAAATAATAATAAGGCTAAAGAATTAATAAATATAAATTAAGGGCCCCAAATATGCAATATTTGGCACTCATCAATCTCCAACCTATTAGCATCCAAAAGTCAACACTATTGTCAACAGCGTCCACTTCAGGACTTTTAGCATTCAAAAAAATGTCACTACTAAAAACCTAATTTCTTGTAGTGTCTGTTTCATGATTAATTGGTGAGAAAGACATTAAAAAAATTATGTTGATCATTAGGGTCAGACGATTAGTGTCCAACTTATTAGCATCCAAAAGTCGACTATGTTGTCAACAGCATCCACTTCAGGACTTTTAGCATCCAAAAAAATGTCACTGCTAAAAACCTAATTTCTTGTTGTGTCTGTCTTGATTAATTGGTGAGAAAGACATTAAAAAAATTATGGGTTTATAAATAGAACACTAATTCTTCTTTTTGCAAAACAGGCAAATTTATTAGGATTTAGAATGGTTTTGGACTAATTACATGCCATGAAGTAATAGTAAAGGTTACTATTATTCTCTACATGCGCTCATAATGAGCACAAGGAATTCACTCCATTAATTTGTTGGTTTCTATCTTTTTCTACCACCGACAATCAAACACAGCCTTGACTCAGTGACCACTTGTCTTGGTGTAAAAAAAGTAACATTATGATGCATTTCAAAATCTCATACATACAATATTCATCACATTATTCTTGTACAAATTCCATCTACTTGCATGCTCAAACAGGTCGTTGACTAAGTACCATTGCTTGAATTAATTATCTTGCCAGTATCAGTGGAGATGACGTCCCATCATCCGAGGTGTCAAAGTTCAAATCATCACTCTTACACAGCCCATAAGCAACATCCACCATACTTGGCCGCTTTGATGGATCTCTATGCAAGCAAGCAATGGCAATGGTCATGACATTTACCACACCATCCATGGAGCATGACTCTCCCTTCAGAACATCATCCATCCATTTCTTCACCCTATCTGCCTTCCTCTCTTCATTGCCCTCCAAAAGTCCACTAGTCTTTGCCCACAAAACATTCCCCTCCTCGTCAATGGCTTCCTTCCCAGAAATAAGTTCCAGCAAAACCACCCCAAAAGAAAAAACATCCATTTTTGTTGACACCACCCCATCAACTAAATACTCCGGTGCAATATAGCCTTGAGTTCCAACGATGTGCATGGTTATGGCATTGCATCCGGATTTTGCCAGCCCAAAGTTGGCAATTTTGGCTCTCATGTTTGTGTCTAAGAGAATATTGCTGCTTTTGATGTCTTTATGTACAACCCTTGGCCTGGTGTGCTCATGTATGTATTGGAGACCATTTGCAACATCAATGGCTATTCGTAACCTTGCTTTCCAGTTCAACTTTTCATCCTTGTTTCCATGCAGCCATAATTGAAGAGATCCGTTTTCAACATACTCATAGATTAGATAGCAAGTCCCATCCTCTGGGTCTATGCAGAAGCCCTCTAGCTTCACCAAATTCCCATGGTTTACCTGCACAAGACAGAATCATGGTTTTCTCATTGAAAAAGGCTATTTTATAGGGAACAAAAATAGAGAGAATAATGTTTACACTTTACACCCATGTTACACCGGTAGATATAGCATGTTTTAAGAGGTTTATAATATCAAACACTTCAAAAACCAAGAGTAATGCAATGAGGAATGCCAAATAACATACTCTCATCCCACTGCCATCCCACTATGTTGACATGACATTGTCAATCCATCCTTAAATCAATCTTAATTAAAAGAGAGAGCGAAAATGTAACGGTGGATTGACAATATGCTACATAAGCATATTGGGATGGTGATGAGATGAGAGTATGCTATTTAGACTTTCTCTAATGCTATATATATATATACTACACTCACATCCCACTCAGCTAATGTGTCAATGTTCATCAACTCTTGGATTAACTATTATTAAAAAATAAAATAAAATAATTAAGCCACTTAATATATTATCTAGCCAATTTTATACAGTTCTGCGCACAAAGCCCATATATCTCCTACGAGCATAGATGGCTTTCTGCCTTGCTTGGTTAACGGCCAAGCTTAGTGTTATTCCTAGGCAAGGCATTTTGGGCTCCTTGGCCCCTTTAGAAATCATGCCTGGGCCTTTTTTTTTTTTTTTTTGTGGAGCAAAAAGAAAAAAAGAAAGAAAAGAAAAAAGAAAGCTCACATAAACTATTAAGATCAAGTTGAAAAATAAGACAAAGGTTGAAAAAGATTCCCAGTTAAAACAATGAAGCCAGCTCTGTGGCCCAACCACTGCAATAACATTAATAATAGCTAAACTACAGATTTTGGGGGTGCCACAGTTGGGAGTTGGTGGAATAATCTTTTCTATTGAACTGACCATCTTCCGACATAAGTGACAATAATTTAAATTTCTTAATTCATTTTTGGTGACGGTTCAATTTGTAGATTTCCCTTCATCATATTATAAAATCTTCATTAGTATTTCTAGATGCATGTGTCATGCATCATGCACTATGGTACATGATAGAATAATGTCATTTCTATGGGCATCTAAAGGTTAATTTATTCCTTTGCGTTGAACAACCTTCAACCCAAACAAGTGGATCATGGGTGACATAGCTCTAACATATATAATACTTCATAAAACCTTAGCATTTTTTATAGACAGATCACATCACCTAACCATTATTTTATAATTCCTTTGGTAATAAAGAATTAGCATATTATTATGCTCCTCGACTCATGTCATTGAGCCTAATCTGTTGGAAAGTTTCAAATCCAAACATAATTAAATTAAATTTCTATTGTAGTATATCACAGCTGATTCATTTAATGGGAAAGTGCCTGGTTTTACAAATTTAAATGAAATCTCATACTTTTTTTTTTTTTGGAAGTATTTTCAAAAGTTAAAACCAATATATAGAGATGAATGGGATGCTTAAATGGGATTTTTGAACCTCCTTGGCTGAAATTTTGCAAAAATCAGTGGTTTGAATTGATGAGTGGCTTCAAGAATCAAAACCCATTTTACCATTGCATTGTGACAGAAGCTTTTGTTCTGTCTCTTTTACCATACAAAGGCAGTGCATTTGATAGTGTAATTTAATAGTGATCAACCTTATTCGCAAAACCGTAGAGCATTCACACCTAGCAGGTCAGTGCAGCAAATGTTTAGCTACCCGCATTTTTAAAGCACTTAATCTAACTCAGCAATTTAGCTATTAACGTTCATTATTTCATTTAAAATATTCTTTCTTTATCTATTTTTACTATTCCCAAGGGGAAGAGACATTGATTTTTTTATACATTGTTGAACTATACTCAATGCTATGTAGTAACTAGCCAATTCTTTACCTAAAGAAGCTAGCCGGATAGGGAGGATTTTTTTTTAACTATTTTTACTGCAAACTAGCCTAAATAGAAGCCACTTTGGCTAGCCCAATGTGAATGCTAACATTAGAAAGTAAACTTGGTGAGACTTTGTGATTTAATCACATAATTCCTCTGCCTTTATTAATCTAATCTACCTTATTTCATTGGTAACCTAATTAATAGTAAAGACTGTACAATATGTGAAAAGAGGATTCTTACCTTCTGTAAGATCTTGAGCTCCTCATAGGCATTCCACTTCATCTTCTTGATGGCATAAACCTCCCCATCAATGCACCCTTTGTACACAGATCCCTGAATCAAAGAACTCTCACTGAACCCATCAGTGGCTTCTTTCAAATCTTCAATCTTAAACACCTTGTATTTGTCCAAGCAATCTGAGACATCTGCCATCAAATTCGACTCCATTTTCTTTAACCCCTTCCCATTCATATCCAACAGCTGCCTTTGCTTCTCCCTATCTTCCTCCAGGCCCTTCCTGTTCTTCAACACAGTCTCTCTATACACCCACAACCCACCAAGCAAAAGTAGCAAAAACCCAGTAATTCCCAACCCAATTGCCAATCCTGTAACAACCCCTTCCCGCTGATCAGTCTCTTCAGCAGCAGCAGCAGGAGGAGGAGGAGGAGGGGAAGGAGCCACAGCAGGCTGTGACAGTACTGGAAGCCGAGTGACCGGAATGAATATGGTATTGAAAGGCTGGAAATTATCTCCATTAACATCAATTATAGACTGTTGCTGTACTCCAAACGTTGAAGCAATTATTGATAAGTTATCAGAAGGCTGGAACACATAGGACACCAGATAATTGACTTGATTTTGCAACTGGGTCCTGTTAGGACACTTGCAAAAGATGGGAAAAATGACATTAACACCAATAGAAAGGTTGGTAGGGACGAGAGAGGGGTTGACAACCTCAACAGACTGGTAGGTTGTAAGATTCCGAAATTTATTGGTGGAGACAAGGTAGAAAGTGTCGCCTGAGTTGATTGTAAACGAGATATTGGCATAAGAGATGGTAGTGGAAATGTTACTAGCATAGTTGCAAGAGCATGTAAGAGGAACAAAGAGGGGCTGGCTTGCAACGAGAGTGGAGTTAGGGGCGGATATGTTGCTGGGTTTTGATATCATTAGGCGGCTGACAGAAAAGAGATCAGCTATGGAGGCCAGGTCAAGGAAGTCGGGCGCTGAGGCTTGGTAGAAGGCGTAGGTTTGGCATGGATTGGCTGTCTGGTTTGTGCAGGTGATACCTGTTGTATTGGGTGCTGGCTGGGCATGTGATGTTTGGAGATGGTGATGGTAGAAGAAGAAGAAGAAGAAGAGCAGAAGAGAAGAACTGTAAAGGGTTCTAGTTTTCATTATGGTTATTCCTTCCAACCCCTGAAATGTTAGCTAGTGAAATCTGCCAGATCCATAATATAGAAGAGAAACTCTGTTTGTGAAGTTCCCAGTCAAGTCAATCCTGTGTTTTCACCTTCTTCTCCCATCAGTTTCACATTGATTGGTCCTACTGGTAAATAATTTCCACGTTATCTTCTGGCCTAAATGGTTGAATTATAAACGTAAACACCAATAGATATTTACAGATTATATTTTGTAATAAAATATATTATCCTAATAGTAGATATCCTCCTAATAACTTCTTGGTGTGAACAATTGGACTTTTCAATGAGGGCACAAAAGCAAGAAACAACAGGCCCTGCCAGCCGCCTTTTGACGTCAGTAATTCAAGCAAGTCTATGCAAAATTTTGAACATCCCATTAAAAGTTTGCCCTTAATCTAGCAAGCAACCAAAATGGCACGGAAATTGGCTTACTTCACATTACCTTAAGCATACGGCAGCAAGGGGAAAACTAGACCTGTAGGTGGGCAAAGGGCAATGGAATATGGAGAAATATCTAGCAGCATGTGGGCCTGTGGCAGTCAAGGTAATCCCAGGAATAGAAAATTTGAACCGAGATCATACGAATGGTTGTAATCTTGTTCTTGGCTTGAGTTTTGCACAATAAAATTCCATGACCTTTGATATCAAAAGTTGAAAGAAGAAACTAGTGGGACCTTGATTCATGGCCTTATCTGCGACATACATACACCTGTGAAATCGAGCTTTAATTAAGGTTGATAATTTTTAACACAATCAATTTAATATAGATCTTATATAAAATTAGCAGGTTAAAGATAAAAGTTCAGGTTCATTTAATTAAATGAATCAAATTATAATTAACCTATATAGTCTTATACCCATGGCTCGAACTTGACGTCTAAGTTAGAATTATCTTATACTCTTAGACACGTAAACACGAATTGCTACCCAGTCTATAGTGCACGACACGTCCATTTATAATTTTCTACTCCACATCCCATACGGTTGTCTGATAACGAGTGCACTACTCAGCATTTTCCAAATCTAAATCCCCTGCAAGACAAACGTGACCAGGAAGTTCATTTTGTCTCGACGTAAGACAAGCAACTCTGACAGTCGACCAAGCTTTGGTTACCGAACAATTCACTGATGCAGTATAATAAAATATAAAGTCCAGCTTCTAGAATCCAAGTAGAGATTGGAAGGTAATTTCACATTTGATGACATGAGAGAAGGTGAATTTATTAATCAAAGTTATCCGATGGTCATGACTTTTGGCACCAGCAAATTCTTTAACATTTCTCCGCTTGTCGTGGTTCCTGACTTTCTCCTTTACTTTGTCTTCTCCAAAGTGACAGAATTAGATAATAAAAGCTTTAATCAATCATGACACACAAACTCCACAATCTCTAAACCAGGGATGAAAGTAAATCTTCAGAAACAGGGCAAAAACATCTTTTGTAAAACCAACCATAGTATCAATCATGGGAACAAATGTTGCTCTTTCACCATGCTGTTTCTCAAAGAGGCATACACTACACATACTTTGCTGAAGCTCTTGAATAAACAAACAGCAGAGACCATGAAAAAAATTACAATGAAAATCGATAAGAGATATTGTTGAAATATGACAAATAGCAGAATTCAGTATACATGGTATATATTAGTATGTAAAGAGAGTAAGAAAATAAAGAGACAGATAGTAAGTAAATCAAAAACATGATTTACACACAAAAATACAAATCTAATCATATATATGAATAAAAGCTGAATCACTCTTTAGATGTAGTCTAGAATTGCGGCATATGGTGTAAACTCATTTTTTTTTAAAGGCTAAACCGATTTTTTAAGAAAAAATTCAAGAATTTTCTATATATAAATTATTCAATAACTAAATATTATTAATTTTTGAATTAAATAAGGAAACAAATAATATAAATCAAATTATTATGTATTAATACGTTTAGTCAATTTAATATATATATTAATACATTTAGGATTCTCAAAAACAAAAAAGACGTCATATATATATAACCAATTTTTTCTTAAAAACCCGGTCATTAATTAGCGCCATTAATTGTGTTAATTATATTTCAATATAATCCACATGTCATTAATTTGCTTTATTAATTGCGTTAACTATATTATGGATCTGGATCCTCATTTGAACTGGAGAATATCCAATTGATGGTCTAAATTTTTTAAAACAGATCTAAGGTGCAAAATCAGCCACATCATCAAACAAGCCAGTTAACAGCATCTAACTGAAATCTTAAACTTTAACGGCAAATCCCTCTTCCATCCAAACCCATATTCCTCAACACTTCCTCTACCGGCAGCGGCTCTTTCTCTGATTGGGTTTTTCCACAGCAACATCCTCTATCGTTGCTCGCTTTTGATGTGCCACTGGCCACAAGATATCAAGTATTGGTTTCTAAATGGAAAAGTGGTATTTGTTTTTCTTCTCACTTTTGTTTGTTTCTCCTCTGTGTCTTGGAAGAATGGTAATAATTGCAAGAACCCAAGAAGGATTAGAGGAATGGGGATATGTTGAAGTCAGACGCAATCAAATACTCAAACATCTTGTGCCCACATGAACCCAAGATGGTTCATAATTGTATAAAGTTTCATTTTTTTTTTTTTTCATTTTAATTTTCTAAATTGAGTGTTGATATTTGCTGAGGAACACCTTACACATAAGCTTGCATGTTTTGGTGGCTCACAGAAGTCCCTACAGAGTTGAGGATGCCTCTAAGCCGAGGAATTAAGAAAGAGATTTTTTAAAACAATTTGAGACCGAGGACTTCGACATGATTGCAAAAGCTGATCTTTTGTTTGTGGCTACCAAAATTCAGCAGACGATGAGGTGGTGGTGGAGAAACCTATTGCCGATACGGGAATCATTTTCGATCCTAGCTCTTTGGGAAGCATCATCGTGTCTAGAAGACTAGATCTCTCTCTTTTTCTCTCAAGCAATGACACTCAAACAAAGAGTCTTCTTCCTTGTTCTTTGTTCATGGTTGAGGAATGCCAAAAGCCAATGACGGAGGAGATGGTGGTGCAAAATTACATCACAAAAAAGGATTTGCTGGAGCCGGAAAAGCCAAGTATGGTGGTTGAGGAAGAGGGGGATTTGGGTTTGGCTGGAAGAGAAGATTAGATGTTAAAGTTAACGTTTTCTTTAGATAACAGAGTTAGAGCCCATCTTTTTTTTTTTTAAACACGTGGCAATGTTTCAACCTTCGATTCTTTTAAAATAATCTGGAACGTGAACTGGATACCCTCCATTTCAAATGAAATGGAGAGGATCCCTTTCCCTATATTATAATCCATGTATTCTTCTTGCTAATTTTTTTTTTCTTTATACTATTCATTTTAAATTATACATACATATAGGAACAAAGATTTAATTTTTATTTTTTTTATTTAAAGAGGTAAGATATATTTTTATACATCTTTTTAACTTATAATAAAAAATGATGTGTTTAAATTTTAATTTTTTCCATCTCTATTTTCACCCTCTTTTTACCATCACAAACAAATTAAACAATGAACTATAAATCAGAAATGTCGTTCCCGTTCTTAAGCAGTTTTGCCTTCACAATTATAACGAGCTGTTAATAATAAATATTGCGATTTTTCTAGATTACTGTAAACTTTTTCTAAAAATAATGGTGTCCATGAATTATTATCTATTAGCTAGAAAAATAAGAGAAATAGAAAATAGAAAATCGAAATTGTTGTTAAGGTGGGTTACAATGTTACTTTCCTTAAGAAATTATTTGTTCCCATCAAAATTGGTATGTAAAGGGTAATAGCACATATTTCTTCAAAAAAAAAAAAAAAATAGCAAATATTTCTCCAAGATACAATAGAGCCCATAAAACTTATATAGTTTAGTTGTTTTTTGCACAAATGAAACTAAACCTAAACGCCCTCAAATTTTCTATTCTATCAAGAAACATAGACTTTAATTTTTTTTAAAAAAAATACACAAGGTCTTTTCAAGAGAACAGATGGGGATAGAATTTTTCATTGTATTTAAAATTGGACTGCAGTAGGCTATTAATAATATTGAAAATAGTAGTTATTAATATATGTAAACCAACTATCACAATGTTTCAAAATCAATTGTTAATCCAATAGTCACTAACTGTTATTCTAATTGTAATAATTTGTCAACATTATTAAATTGCTAATTCACTAATAATAAAATGCTAATTTAACATATACTTAATTTTGACGGTTAGATTTTATTTACAATCAACAACTATTTAACTATAACCGTCATATCGCAATAGTTAGTAATGAGCATTTACTCACAACCGTTGGATCAAAGTTAATTTAATCTTACAGTTGACTTTACTAACGGTTTATTAAATACAACCACTAGATCTACCTATGAAGCATCCTATGGTCAAGATAAAAGCCATTAAATCGAATGATCCTAACCATCCAAAAATTGAATGGTTATGATCAGATCGCTCCAAGCTCCGATGGTTCATGATAAGCGCAAAGTACTCCACAAAAGCACTACTAGTGCCCTATAGTCCATGCTACCATAGTACCATGCATATGCATACTTGCGTAAAACACTCCCAAACCAAAATAAATATATATGCATAATAATTTTGAAAATTATACACCTAAAGTTTTCGGTATCACCTATTAAAAGAAAGTTTAAACTCACATATGAGACAGAGTGTTAAAAGTATTCATTAAATTGTTAAATTTACTTTTTTTTATTGGTTTAAACTTTTTGGACAACTAATAACTAAACAAGGTAGGCATGTTAATAACTTGGCATGCACCAAATTAAGAAAGATTAAAAAAAAAAAGAAAAAGAGATTAGGTTCATCAAATTTTAAGGATTAATTAATATATGTACTTACCTGGAATGCCAATAGCAATTTTTCTTGCTACATGCTGATTTTTTGAGTTGCCAATAATAGAAATCGCAAAGACATAGAAGTGACACGCTTTCAAAACTAAAACCATTAATTATCAAATTTAAGTTTAGCTAATGTGCCCACTTAATTAATTCCTAGACAAGGAAATGTGTGGTTATCAACAATATTGTTTATAGCCAACGACTTCTACTACCTCACAACAAGAGTAATGACGAAGCAAAAAGGGAACTCTCGGTCAATGTCTCATTCTCAATATAAATGGGAATTAATGTTTTTATAATAACCTGTCTAAGAATTGATAAAGAGAAAGAGAGTTTATATTGATTTTTAATAATAATAATAATAATAATAATAATAATAATAATAGGGGAAAATATATTTTACCTTCTGAACTATTCACCAATTTGCATTTTTAATTCTAATATTTTAAAAATGACAATTTACCCTCTCAAACTTCCAAATTGTTGCAATTAAACCATTTTAACTTTTTTGTTCCCAAATAGCCCCCATAAAATTTTTTAAAAAAAAATTAAAAATTAAAGGGTGGCTGTTCTGGGGTGGCCGGCCACCCTTTAATTTTTAATTTTTTTTTTAACTTTTAATTTTAATTTTTTAACTTGGGATGGGGGCATTTTGGGAAAAAAAAAGTCAGAATGGTCGAATTGCAACAATTTGAAAGTTTAAGGGGGTAAAAATGTCATTTTTTAAACATTAGGGTTAAAGTGCAAATGGGTAAATAGTTCAGGGAAATAAAATATATTTTTCACATAATAATATTATTATTATGATTAGACTTTAAGAAATTACCCAAAAGATGGGCTAAACGCATGATGTGAAATGTCAAAATACAAGAAGAATTTGAGGTGGATTACATAAGGTAGGCTACATACGTGAAATGTTAGGCTTCATTCTCCTAACCATCTCCATATATATCTTTTTTAAATTTATCATTGAATATGTAAGACCCATATGTAAACTTACAAATCTAATGATAAATTTAAATCTACTTGAAAAAAAGATGGTTAGGAGATAGGTGTGATAGAATGAGGCCTAGCATTTTTCGCTGACATGCTACTATATACCAAACGAAAACTCCTTATATTACTCAATTTTACCATTGGTTTAAACATGATCAATCCTCCAAGCTTGCAAAAGAAGACATACAAGCATTCATATCCGATTCAATAAATTTTAATTAAATCATAATTAAAGGTGAAAAAAAAAGGTCATGTATCTTAGGTCTACCACTAGGGTCCACAGGAGAAATGTTAGGTTTCATTCTCCTAACTATATATTTTCAAATGGATTTAAATCTACTATTGGATTTGTAGGTTTACACGTGAATCCTATTTATTAAAGGTAGATTTAGGCTCCGTTTACTTCGACGTAAAATAGTTTTCGTCGGAAAATATTTTTAGGGACGTTATTTTTCCTGAAAATATTTTATGCCGAAAACATTTTATGACGCTTACCGAGTGCATGGAAAATCTTTTTTTTTTAAATACTAAAAACCCCCATAGGGTTTGAAGTATTAAATTTTTGCCTTCTACATTTTCACTTCTATCATAGGAGATACCTATGGTTTTCATAAAGACAAGAATGGTACCTCCGTTAAAATTTTATCCAAGACTTAACGGAATGCCACGTTAATACCAATCACATTGCTCCACGTGTCCTATAATTAATTTTTTGATTTTTTTAAATATTAAAAAATTATTTTTTTCAAAAATTAAAAATTAAAATTTCTACCCAATATAGTTATAAAACAAACTCCTCTCCAATAAGACCTTGGATATGTGCCTTCTACCATGACAAGTACTCACAAACGTTGGCTCATTTAATTGTTGTTCAATTGTTCTTCAATAATGGCGATTGATGGTATGGTTGTTACTTCATATCAGCCTCCAACATTCAATGATGATGGAGCATATTACTTACCAAATTTAGTGATGAGGTGACAGTACGATAGAATATATTTTATGGGGTGCAATTTCGAATATTATAAAATATTTTAATTTTTTTGTATTGGATACTACTTAATTTTTAAATGAGATGATTAAAATTTTGATCTAACAAATGGAATTAAAAGGGGATCATAAATTTGTGTCGCAAAAATAATAAAATATAATATCGAAAGGGGGATTGTTAAGAATATTGAGTGACGATTTCTCATCAATGGGTGACTCTCTACAGTTGTATTGAAGTGACAATAGGACATTACTCTCATCTCTTTTTTCTTTGTGGGAACAACTGACAAAGAAATTAAAGCATATCTGTAACGCTCTACGATTGAGTTGAATAGACAACTGGACATTACAATAACTCTTTTTGATTTGGTGGAAAGATGAAATTACTCTGGCTTAACTCCAATACAAGTTGATGCAAACATTACTTCAAGAGTCAACCTTGAAGTCAATTATACCCTTCCTAACAAGTTGATGATAGCCTATCAGGCATATAGTGTCAACCCTTTAATGGTAACATTGATGGAAGATGATGTAGCAGAAGGCCTTAACAACAATTAGAAGCATATGCATCTTTTGACTAAAAGATAAAATAAGAAAGAAAGAAAAAAACTTTGTATAGTATTTGAGATAATTTTTTTGACTCGATAATAATTCAATTATCATACTCGCTCATGAGTGAATCGGTTTTTTCTTAAAAACCGGTCATTAATTAGAATTATTAATTGCGTTAATTATTCTCCAACAGGAACAAAGATGTTACCATATTTTAGTTTATATAAATTAAACTAAATTCAATAGTCTTATGTTTTAATTCATCTGTGAATGATTATGTCATTAAGTTCATATTTAGTACACTTCAAAAAAGTACTACATGTTTAATAATGTACAAATATATAATCTTTAGTATGACTTTTCGTTAAAAGAGGCATGATAAATTTTTTCACGTGAAAAGTAAGATGGGAATGTGTTTAAATTTTAAAATTAAATTATAAAAAAGAATCTTGTAGCATAGTGCAGGTTATGTATTAGTAGTCATAATTTCAGAAACAGATAGTAAGAAAATAAAGAGACAAAATTAAAGCAGAAAAGGGCAGTTTCAACCATATTGATTGCTTTACCCCCAAAACATTAGAATAAGAAGCCATATTTATACCGCGTTTTAACAACCTACCTTAATTAGCGAAAAAAATGTGCCAGTTTAAACAAGCTAAGTGTCACGACCTAATGCATTACCATGTTAATGCTAGTAGGTGTCCACATTGGAGCGAGCAGTCACGTCTAATATAGAGAATTATGACTCACTCAAGAAGTCTTTGAGGAGCAGGCTGACTATGCTACCCTAAAATAAATGAGAACCTTTTTTGATAGTAGACGCACTAGGGCTTCACTGCCTTGAGGAAAACCAAAGATCAGCCCATGTGATGTGATGGTCAGATTGTGGAAGGGATGCTAATTGTGAGCTCACAGGGTGGGGATTGGGATCCCTTCACATTTTGAGGGGAAATATGAGAATCTCATATTGTTAATCTTAGTCGTTTATTTTCATCCAACACCCATATTACGCCACGTATTCCACTTAAATTTATATAATAAAATATTAATTAATTTTTAAAAATAAAATTAAAATTAAAATATTAAAATATTAAAATCAAATAATAAAAAAGTAAAATCAAATAAAATAAAAGCGGGGTGGCCGGCCACCCCATAGGAGGTTGCCGGCCACCTTGGTTTAGCCAAGGGGTGGCTAAACCACCCCCAAGGGCCAAATCCTAAAATTTTCAATTTTTTTTTTTTTTGGCCCTTGGGGTGGCTAAACGACTCCCAATGACCATGGGGTAGCTTCGGCCACCCCCAAGGGCCATATGGTGGCTTCGGCCACCCTTAGGCTCAACTGGGGTGGCCGGCCACCCCAGTTTTATTTATTTATTTGATTTTACTTTTTTATTATTTGATTTTAATATTTTATTATATAAATTTGAATGGGACATATGGCGTGATATATGTTGTTAGATGAAAATGGACAGCTAAAATTAACAATATAAGATTCTCATATTTCCCCTCAAATATGAGGGGATCCGGATCCACAGGTTGGTGGTAGCTGGACAAGGTTTTGGACCCAGTGTAAATGCCCTCCAACACACTTCAGGCATTTATAACTAACTACAAGAATATAGCGACAGCAAGAGACAATTATGTACGCAAGAACTGCAAATCAGGACAAGAGAGATATGAAGATCAAAAGACACATCTGCATCTTTTTTCTTTGGGGGTGGAGGAGAAGACTATGATGGTCCCTAAGGACTTGTTACTGCTATATAATCAGGACCTCCTTGAGACTAATGAACTATCTATCTCGTAGGCAGCAATCCAATGCCACGGCCTTATTTGTTAAACAATTACGCATTCCCTCCCATTACAACACTTCCCTACATTTTATTATATTATTGATTTCATTTTTTTTCAAAAAAAAAAAAATATATCAAATCATTCACTTTTTATATCATATCATTTACTATTCAAATAAAAAAATCATTATAAAATAAATTTTTTCACTTTCTAATATCACTTTTTTATCTTTTCATATTAACCATATATTTTTATTTTTTTAATAGGTAAACAGTAAAAAAAAAAGTGGGAGAACGTGTATATGGGAGAGTGTGTGGGCGATTAACAAACACCACCCACAAGATGCTCTGATGATGTACACTAAGTATACATAAGAAAACCAAGTGGGGAAAGTTTGGTGAACAATTAGGTGTTGAATGATTCAAGCAAACAACTCAAAGAAGAATTTTAAAATGCTAGATGGTTTTAAAGACACGAGTGTTTATCAATTACTTAATGCTTATGAAGGCAAAGAGCTCAAATTGATTGTTTCCAAACTGTCTTTTTTTTCTTTTTCTTTTTACCCTAAACTTGACCAAACCACTACTAATCTTTATCTTTTACAGGAAAGAGGATTTATCCGAATCCCGTGCATACTAAATATGTAGGACTGTCAAACCCAAACTAGGTGGCTTGGCCAAAGCCACCCCTTGCGCTCCTGGTCACCCCAAAAATTTTTAATTTAAAAAATAATAATTTTTTAAAATTTTTAATACTTTTTATTAAAATTAAAAAATTAATTATAAGACATGTAGCACAATGTGATTGGTGCTGACATGGCATTCCATTAAGTTTTGAATGAAATTTTAACCGAAATACCATTTTCGTCTTTATAAAAACCACAAATACCTCCTATGATAAAATGAAAACCTAAAAAGCAAAAAAATAAAGACTTCAAACTCTAGGGGTTTTTAGTATTAACCCTTATTTTTATAGATAAATGAGTGTCAATAATTTTCTTATATTTTTTTATATATATTCTTCTACAAATTTAATAGATTAACTATTAAATTTGTGTCTTTCAAAAAAAAAAAAAAAACTACTAAATTTGTGGAGTCAACTATTAACTTAAGTGAAATCCACATAAGTCTAAAAATTTAATAATTAATAGGATTAACTACTTTATTAGTACCTCAGTTTACACTTTTTTTTTCCTATGTTTGCAAAACAGTAAAATGTGACATTTGACCTATGGAAAAAATGCAAAATCGATACCTCTATTGTTTCCGTCGGTCTAAATTGATGGAATTCCACATCATCTACCACGTGTCACTCCCAAAATATGCCACATGTCTTAAAAATTAAAATTAAAATAATAATAAACCTAAAAAAATTAAAAACTAAAAAAGGCTCTTTCCGGAGGGATCCTGGCCATCCATTTTCATCCAACAACTCACACTATGCCACGTGTCCCACTCAAATTTAAATAATAAAATATTAATTAACTTTAAAAAAATTAAAATAAAAGAAATTAAAATCAAATAATTAAAAAACAGTGGTGGCCGATTTATTATTATTGTTATTTCATTATTTTTAATTTTTAGGACACGTGGCGTATTATGGGAGTTAAATGTAAAATTTCGTTAGTTTAGACTGGCGGAAACTAATGAGGTATCCATTTTGCATTTTCCCATAGGTCAAGTATTACATTTTGCTGTTTTGCAAACATAGGGGGAAAAATGTAAACTGAGTACTAATAAAGTAATTAACTCTAATTAATATATAAGATAGGAATGCTAGATACTCTTTCGGTGTTCTTCTCGTATTTTCTTGATCTTCTATGAAAATTATTTTATAATAAAGAGAAAAGAAAATTACTCTTAATTCTCTCACTTGATTTTTATAAAATAATTTTCACGAAGACACAAAAGAATACTAAGAGAGCACTTGCACCGTAAAAATATGAAATTCAAATAATTTCCCTGTTTTACATGCATACTAGTCTGGGATAGATTGAGCGTGTCATATGGGCCATATCCACCTTTTGGCAATTAAAGTGGGGCTTAAAAGAGCCAATCCTAAGCCGAAGGATAGAATGCAAGCCGATCCATCTCGGCATGGCCAGGTTGCACTGCATCAGTACCTCGTATTGGTGCGTGAACTTTAAGACCAATTTGTTTCGCCCTCCATTCCCTCTTCCTATCTCATCTGGTCGTCTCACTCTTTTAAGACCAACTTCTTTCTTCTCAAGGTGAGTTCTCTCTTCTCTTACCCGGCATTGTGTTAGAATCCGTTTTCTTACTGATACTAAGCTGTTAGTCGTTTTTAATTTGCTGAACAATCTCACAGACTAGTTTCTGGGTATCTATGATCTTTTGTTTTTTGAGCCTTTGCTGAATGCTTTTGTTATTTTTTCAATGGGTTTGATTTAATTTGGTTGTTTCTTTTTGGATGAATTTTATAGTTACTTGTTAATTTGAATGATTGAACTGAGATTGTGAATTGTTGTTTCCGTTTTTTATTTGCTCCGTCATTTTTTGCTCGTCGAATCAGATGATCAGTGTTCAGTACAAGCATCTGAAAGGGATTGTTTGGATTTGGTATTGGAGTAATAGTTCTAAAGTTCAAGCCAGAAAAAGTGTGTATATCTGAGTGTGTATGTGTTGTTGTTGTAATCCTCTAGGAAATCCCACTAGTTAGGATTATTTAAAAATAAAATTTTATGGAAAGAACCCGTTCAATTGAAGTTGGTTCATGTGAAGTACTGAAATATATATACTCTGGAGCCAGCTGATATAGTACAGGTTGGCTTTGGGAGTGTTGAAATTCAATGGTGTAATCCCCTTGTGATTTTGCGAATCTCAAAAGTATATAAAAGTCAATGTACCGAAAGCCAAGAGAATTAGTATTGGAGGTGAATAGATACAAGTATAGCTGGAAAAAAGAGTGACAGATTGACAGGGAAAGAACCTGAACAAAGAAATTCTAGTGTGATAATATTGTTTGTCTGTAATGTATCGACCAAAATAATGAAAATTACGTCGAAGTGAGATTCCAAAAAGTTAAAATCCAAGTTATGGAATTAAAAATGATTGCCTTATGTTATCTGTTATCTTTTAATTTGAGTTCATTTATAGTTTTCAAACCCCTCGCTGCCTTTGCATTCTGAACTTTTTGGGTATATTAATATGCCACTTTTAGGTTATCAATTGAGACATATTTGGTTTGTTAGTTTGGGATATTCTGAGGAAACAAAGGTTAATGTGCTGAATTTTGTTCCAATTCACGTGCACTATATTCTTGTCAAACCTAACCAAAAAAAAAAAAAAAGTGCTATATTCCATTTAAGCAAAGACCTAGTGTGATTGAGTTCATTTCAATCAAAAAGCTTATCAAATAAGTTCTTAACTGTCATTTTCAGCTGTTGTTCTATGTTTCAATTCCTATAAGATTCTCAGTTTCCAATTCTTGAACACAGAAACCCTGCATCACTTTGTTCCATTTCCCACCTCTTTTTTTTTATACATCTCAGTTTTATACATACGAATTACATTATTGATTCATGTGGGAAGGGAAGAGGGTATGAGTGGTGCCATAAGAAGCTTACCATGTTCTTATAGTTTTCCTAGTTTGCTGTTTCTTGTTGTTCTCCGGTTCTGGGTGCTTTTATCCTGCCATCACATTATTCTTACTTTTATCCTGCTTATTATCTTATTATTATTATTTTTTTCCATTTGTTGTAAAAGACTTTCAGCCTCTTTAGCCATGGATGATTCTAAATCTGGCCCAATAAAGGAAATGCCACTGGGATTAGATGCTGCAATGGAGGAAGAATATGCTACACAATCTAAGTTACTTCAAGCGTTTGCTAGTATCTCCAACATTGACAAGGCATGGATTTTCAAGTCCGATGGTGGTATGGCTTCTCATTTTATAGCTTTTTTGTTCTCCAATTTCTGGTACTTCTTTCCTCCAAGCCGACACAGCCAACAGGAATTGCTGGTAATAATATTTGCCCTTAAAACTTTTGCTGCAGGAATAGGTTCTCAGGCAATGTTTTCAATTAGCCAAGCAAATCTTTTGGCAAACAAGAGGAGGAAGTGTATTGTATCTGCTCATATATCTCAAGAAACTAAGGATACAGTAAGCTTTCAATGGGCCCCATTTCCTGTTGAGATGACAGGAGTTTCTACAATTGTTCCATCACCATCAGGTTCAAAGCTTCTTGTACTTCGCAACCCTGAAAATGAGTCTCCTTCGAAATTTGAAATTTGGGGTTCATCTCAGTTGGAAAAGGAGTTTCACATTCCTCAATCTGTTCATGGCTCAGTATATACTGATGGATGGTAACTAAAAATACAAATCTCATTTCTCTGATTGTAAATTTATTTAACATTCGATGTTCACTTTGTTTACTATTGACTTTGTTTGTATATGGCTTTAGTTGTAGAAGCTGTCCAATTTTTGGTAATAATACCACTCATAGCTGTACTAGTAGCAGCAGCAAGTGTACTAGTAGTCATGCTAGTAATTCTTGTAGTTCAAAGATAGTTATTGTTATGATATACCATCCTCACTGACCTAGACTCTTATTGGTGTAGGTTTGAGGGGGTTTCTTGGAATTTTGATGAAACTCTTATTGCTTATGTTGCTGAGGAACCGTCCCCCTCCAAGCCCACATTTAATGACCTTGGCTACAAGAAAGGTGGTTCCACTGATAAGGATTGCAGTAGCTGGAAAGGTCAAGGGGATTGGGAGGAGGACTGGGGAGAAACCTATGCAGGAAAAAGACAGCCTGCACTTTTTGTCATAAATATTAACAGGTTGGGTATCATTGGTTTATAAGTTTATAAGAGCTTTTCTTTTGATGGAAAATGTTACTATGAAATTACCTGTGTTGTGCAGTGGAGAGGTACAGGCTGTTAAAGGAATTGAGAAGTCTTTGAGTGTTGGCCAAGTTGTGTGGGCTCCATCAACTAAAGGCGCATGTCAATATTTGGTTTTTGTTGGGTGGTCGTCAGATACAAGAAAGCTTGGTATAAAGTACTGCTATAACAGGCCCTGTGCATTATATGCAGTTAGGGCACCACTTTTTAAGTCAGATGCCAGTGGACTTGAACTCAAGTGGGTTGCTTTTGTAAAACTATCTTTCTTTTTATTTCACCATTACACCTTTCTTCATGTGAATTATTACATGTTGGAGATGGAGTGCCTTTACTTCAATATATAAAATACTTATGAATTTCTTGTAATGGTCCAGAGATGGCTCAAATGAAGATATGCCTGTTGTTAATCTTACTCAACACATAAGCAGTGCCTTCTTTCCACGGTTCAGGTATGCTACTTATCACACATGCTAGGTTTTATCACTGGGGATCGTAGAAGGAGACTCATTTATTAAATATCTCGGACAACTGTTTTTATTTCTCCTTTGGTGATTAGTTATCATGATTCCCTTATTCTTTTGTCTCCTTCTAGCTTGCTATTTTCTCATGTATACTTCCTGTGTATGTGGGGCGTCTTATTCTTTTAAAGATATCTTTGATCACAATTATAAAAAAAATTGTGTAGGTTTTCAGCAAAGTATTGTGAGTTTCAGCCACTTCAATGCATTTTCGACTGGACTAGTTGTATATCAGCCTATTTTGGTTGTTTTCGATCAAGTTTTGAGGAGTTTCAGCTAGTTTAGTTGTTGTTTCAGCTGGTTACCATTGTTTTTGCTGTGTTTTGTTGAGCCAGAATGGTGTTGTTTCTGCTGATTCATAATTTTTTCGGTTGATTCTATTTGTTTTAGGTCAGTTCAGTTGGTTTTTCGACTGGTTCATTGTTTTTTCAATACCTGTTCAGTTCATTGATTTTGTTCATGACAAATTGTTTGCAACAAGTAGATTTTCTTACTCCCTAAAAGCCCTTTGTCACGGATGTTCCAAGTTGTGATTATATGATAATCTCCAACTTGAGGGGGAGTGTTAGAGGATTTTATCCTTATGTTGTTTTTATCTACTTATCAAAAAAGTTTTTATTAGGTTTGGTGGTAATTCAGTTTGTTTAAGTTTGTTATATTTATCGTTATCTTGAAATGTACTTCTCTTAGAAATAGTTAACATTAGTGTAGGATAAAAATAATATAAGCCCATCATTTATTTTTCTCAACCATTGAAAGTGCATTATCTTTCTTTTTCCAGCCCAGATGGAAATTTCCTAGCGTTTTTAAGCGCAAGAAGTTCTGTGGATTCTGGAGCACATTGCGCTACAGATTCACTTCACAGAATTGATTGGCCAACCGATGTAAAGCTGTGGCCGTCTGCCAAAATTGTTGATGTGGTGAGTGCTTAAATTCCTTGTTGAGCTTGTGCATAAGAACTTGCAACTCAGGGATGCAAACTTATATTATGGCCAACTTCTGGAATTAACACAACTCAAATTGTGGTTTTTGTTTGTGTCTGCTGATTTTGACGGGACAAAATTTTGCTCTATTGCTATACTAGAAGCATTCTATATGACACCTTGACATTTTATGTTGCTATCGTGCACCGTGAGTGCTAAATGACAATGTTTACTAAGACTAAGGTAACTCATATGATTGTTCCAAATGAGTGGAATTAATTGATAGATCCAAATGAGCTCAGACTGAGTTGATGCTTGAAAACTTAATTTGGATTGGTTATTTGAAGCAACCCCCCTCCTATCTGGAATATTGTGTGCAAATTTTCTGGCCCATACTTGAGTGTAAGAATTTTTTGAATGATACTCGTGTAAAATATATCATACATCTTTCTTCTATTATTTTTAATAATTACATACAATAAACGCTTTCTTTAGACTGTAACTATAGAATTAGGACATGCTGTATTAGTTCTATTTTCTGTAATTTTCTTGTAGCTTCACTCATCACTGTTTCCTTCAATATAATTTTTGAAGATTCCTGTTGTGATGTGTGCTGATGATGGTTGCTTCCCGGGGCTGTACTTTTCAAGTGTCCTTAGCAATCCATGGCTTTCTGATGGGTGCACTATGATTATATCTTCCGTATGGGGCAGCAGTCAAGTAATACTTTCTGTGAATGTGTTGAGGTAACTATAATGGCTGGTTAGATATCTTTTTTCTTGCGTTGGCAGACTTTTATAGTGTTGTTTCTATGATGAACTCATGATATCTCCAGTTAAATTACAGTGGGGAAGTGTTACGTATCAGCCCTGCCGATTCGAATTTTTCGTGGAATGTTCTTACACTGGATGGGAACAATATTGTTGCTGGTAACATCAAATGCTGATATTTACCATCACGCCTGGCCTGTAATAGTGTAGAAATTTGGAATACAATTTTTACGTTGTGCTTTATTGTTTGAAGTGTCTAGCAGTCCAGTAGATGTTCCTCAAATCAAGTATGGTTGCATTGTTGAGAAAGCAACTAAGGCTGCTGCATGGAGTTGGTTAGACGTATCAAGTTCCATATTTAAGTGCTCTGAGAAGGTTTACTTAATTTTCTTTTATTGATGTTATCTGAATCCTTTTTGCATATAGAGATTATCCTAAATGCTTGCAATTTTTTGCATGAGTGTCTTATTGCTGCAGGTTAAATCTCTGCTCTCATCTCTTCAGTTCAGCATAATGAAGATACCAGTCAAGGATGTTTCTGATGGCCTCACTAAAGGTATTAGATGCCATTTTGATTTCTTTCTCAAACCTAATCATCCTTGTTGAATACACTAGCTTAATTGCTATGCTGGGGCATCATTGCAGTGGCGTAATGCTTAAAATTTAATTGAGGCTATCATAATATTTATTGATGATTCATAATGACCTTAAAATGCCTATTCTTTGTGATGTTGATCAGGATTTCTTTGATTTGTTGATAGTCTCACAATCTTAGGAGTATTTATCCCTTCTACTTGCTGTTATTTCTTGCCTATAACAAGCCTACGCTGCATCACTTTGGGTGACAAGAAAGATAGTTGCAAAATCTTTTAAGTTTTGAAAAAGACCTTCTACTTCAACCACTCCTACCCTCAATTCTTAATTTTGTGCATGTTTATCTACCGATTTTTCATTGATTTTTTTTATTTTTTGAGTATCAGCCTAATGACATGGAATTTTTTTGTAAGAAAAGCAGGGCTGAACTTACAATTTCATGTAAGTCATTTGCCTTCACAATGTTTTGTATTTTTTTTTTAATAATTTTTATGCGTGATTCTGGTGGGGAATGTGGATCAAGTGTGAATGTTAGGTAGTATCTTAGGGTGTGGGGTTGCCACTTTGCCTGTGAAGTACCTTGGTCTTCCATTGGGGGCTTCCTATAAGGTTAAGCATATTTGGGATGGCGCTATCAAGAAGCTAGAACATTGGTTGGCCAATTGGAAAAGGTTGTATTTGTCAAAGGGTGGTAGGGTCACCCTTATCAAGAGTACCCTTGCTAATTTGCCCACATACTAGTCTCTCTTTCATATTCCAATGAGTGTTGCTAAACACATTGAGAAGTTACAACCCCATTTTTTATGGGGTGGGATAGGTGAAGAGTTCAAGCACCACTTGGTGAATTGGTTGAAGGTTTGCACTCTGATTAATGAGGGAGGGTTAGGTATCAGAAATTTAATGCTGTTTAACCACGCTCTTTTAGGGAAATGGTTGTGGTGCTATGAGATTGAGAGAGATGCTTGGTGGAGAGTTGTGGTAGACTTGAAGTTTGGCAGCTTATGGGGTGGGTGGTGTACTCTTGAGCCTGGAGGAGCTTTTGGGGTGGGGTTGTGGAATAATATCAGGAAAAGGTGGGAGACTCTCAAAGGCTTTACTAGACATGAGGTGGGGGATGGGACTAGGATTAGCTTTTGGCATGATTTGTGGTGTGGAGATATGGTTCTTGAGGTAGCTTTTCCAATTTTATTTGGTATTGCTTGTGTGAAGGATGCCTCAGTTGCGGCTAATCTGGAGTTGTTAGGTGGATCCAATAAGTGGAATGTGAGATTTTCTAGAGAGGCACATGACTGGGAGTTGGAAGTCTTTGCCTCCTTTCTCCAGGTGTTGCATTCAGTCAGAGTGAGACGAGGGTGTAAAGATAGACTGTGGTGGATTTCCTCCAAAAGAGGCCTTTTCAAGGTCAGTTCTTTCTTTACTCCTTGACTTGTAATGAAGGTAGGCACTTTCCAATGGAAGAGTGTGTGGCAGACGCAGGCTTCTCCAATGGTGGTTTTTTTTGTGTGGTTGGCAGCTCTGGGTAAAATCCTGACCTTGGATAATCTCAAAAAGCAGCATGTTATTGTGATGAATTTATGTTGCATGTATAAGAGAAGTGAGGAGACAGTGGACCATCTTCTTCTTCATTGTGAGGTAGATTTTGCTTTGTGGAGTGCCATCTTTAGTTGTTTTGGGATGTCTTGGGTTATGCCTAGGCGGGTTTTCGATTTGTTTGCCTATTGGTGGTCTTCTAGAAGGCGGAGGAGTGTTGCGGTTTGGATGATGGTGCCTACTTGCCTCCTTTGGTGTTTATGGAGGGAAAGGAACAATAGGTGCTTTGAGGACTTGGAAAGGTCCTCAGGGACATTTTCTCCTCTTGTTTTCATACATTGTATCTTTAGATTGTAACATTTGTGTCCCCGTTGTTGATTAGTTATGATGATTTTTTTGTTTGCTTTTCCTTTTGTATATTCCCTGTGTACTTTGAAGCGCTTTACACTTTTGATAAGATTGGCTATTACTGATTTAAAAAAAAATTAAATTTTATGCCTGATGGAGTTAATTCTCTCTTGGGTTGCTCCCTGAAGAATCAACTATCATAAGCTATTTTAGTTAGTACTTGGGACCAGTGCAAGCATCAAATTGTTGTTGAATTAGATACTGGTCAATATTAATAGTTCAGTGGAGATATTTGTGATTTTCAGCTGAATATATCTCGTCTTTCCACCAGCTGACAAAAACATTGTTGGTCAGGGGACTATAATTTTCATAGATCAAAGGAAGGAGCACTTCTGAAAAAAAAAAAAAAAAAGGGAAGAATTAAGAGTTATCTTTCTTTTAAGCCATTTTTCTTGTCTAATACAGCTGATGCAAACTTGCATTTTGCACAAGGTTATCATTGGCATTTATTAAATAGAAAGAAGATGATAAGGAAGAAACTATAGCTGATGCAACTTGTATATAAACTTGAGATTAATGCCGCATCACATTGTCCAGAAGGAGTGAATGATAAACTTTGCAACATTCATGAACCATATTTAAGGAAACAATATATTTTTAATGAAAGAAATCGAGACAGCAGGGTATATGAGAATTTCAGGGTATTATGAATCCTATGCTTTCCTCATACAACTGTTGTCCTTTAGCTGGATATTAGACTGAAACAATTGATGGTTTTTTTTAGTGAATATATATTATAGTTTCCTTGGCCTTTACTAGTAACTGTGTGATGACTTAATCATAATATTATTGCGTTAAAGAGCATTGATTTTGATAGCCTGCACGTGTTTACTTTGTCTTAGGTGCTAGCAAACCTTTTGAAGCAATTTTTGTATCTTCCAACTCCAAGGAAAGTGATGCTTGTAATCCACTAATTGTTATTCTTCATGGAGGCCCGCATTCCGTCTCGATATCAAGCTTTTCAAAGTCCCTGGCATTTCTTTCTTCAATTGGATACAACTTATTGATTGTAAACTATAGGTATGTCATCGTTATTATTATTTGTAGTAGTAATAGTGGTAGTGTTATTGCTTTCCAGAGTCGGTACAGATTTGTATGCTCAACATACATTGCGTTCAGCTATCACATTCTGCATTAATCCAACAGAATCTGATTAATCACGTGGACCCCCTCTCTCTCTCTCATAGAACCTCTTCTTCTGTTAAAGTGGTGTTGCTTGATAAGAACATGGTGGGACTGATTCTGATACCTAATTGACGAGATGGGAATCTGACTATTTAAGATGTTGGAGCAAAATAGAATACAGAAATGAATATTTAACCTCAAACTGGACTAACAATTTTTTTATTTTTATTTTATAAGTAATTTAATCTTATTAGAAAGTGCAGAAGGGCACAACTTAAGTACACAGAAAATATACATGAGAAACCCAATTAGGGAGAACAATTTGACCTTGAACCTTTGTATTTGGAAGGGATCCAACACATTCTATTCTTACCACCTCTGCCCAAACTGAGAGAATACAAAAGATTAAAAAGCCAAGTGACCAACTCTACCTCCCAGTCATCCACTGCCCTAATAAAAGAGACATTCCACTGTTGAGAGTTGTTGGAAAGCTGCACAAGATCCGCCACCAAGGCCTCCATAAAGCAAGCAATTGCAAACAACATCAGAAAAGCTTCCTTCAAGGTATGGTCTTCACACCATACATCGTGCCAAAACCAGACCTTAGACCCATCTCCCACCTTGAACCTTACAAATTTGGAGAACTCCCCCTCAACGCATCCTAATTTTTTTACACACCCCAACCCCAAAGTAACTCACAACCACATTGGAGCTCCACCCACCCCACAAGTTTCTGTATTTAGTTTCCACCACTGATATCAACAAAGCTTCCCTCTTTGTTGGCTCCGGATTCGAGGGCCAAGAATTAGTAATTTGGGCTGTTGGTTTTTATCCAACCATCTAGATTACTCAACTAAAAAATAATTATTAAAAAATTATTTATATTTAAAAATAAATCAAAATCAAAATAATAAAAAATTAATAAAAAGATTTTAAAAGATTTTAACATTTTTTTTGTGGTGGCTGGCCACCCCAGGTGGTGGCCGGCCACCACTATTAGAGGCTAGCTAAAAAATAAATAAATAAATAAAATTTAGGTGGTCCTTGGTCCTTGGGGGTGGCCGAACCACTCCCAAGGGCCAAGGGTGGCTTCGGCCACCCCAGACCGGTGGTCTGAAGCCACCCATAGCCTCTAATAGTGGTGGCTAGCCACCACACCAAAAAAAAAAAATTAAAATCTTTTTAAAGTTTTGTATTAATTTTATTATGACTTTTTTTAAATAAAAGTGATAGTTTATTATTACCATTGGATCAACATCCAGCAGTCCAGATGCATCATTTGAGGGCCTCGAATTCCTAAGGAATTCGAGGGGATCCCCGTCCCTCTGTGTGTCATAGCTCCATAACCACTTCCCCAAGAGATCTCAGTTAAACAAGAGTAGGTTTTGAACCTCCAAACTGCTTGAGGAAATTGGGGTACAAACTTGGACCAACTGACTAGATTGAATTTATACTCCTCTCCGACTCCACCCCACAAGAAATCCCACAAAAGTTTCTCAATATAATTTGTAACTCCTGCAAGAATGGGGAAGATGGATAAATAGGCAGTAGGCAAGTTAGAAGGAGAACTTTTAATCAAAGTGCCTACCACCCTTAGACAGATATAGCCTCTTCCAACCCACAAGGAGATGTTCCAAGTTTTGAAGAATTCCATCCCAAATTGAGTTTGCTTTAAACGTAGCCCCTAATGGAAGATCATTGTACTTCATGGGAAGAGAGGACACCTGCATCCCAAAATACTAGCCAATCCTCCAACATCATCCACATCACCCATGAGAACTAACTCTGACTGAGCCAAACTAATTTTCAGACCCGAGATAGCTTTAAAGCATAATAAGAGACAACACAAGTTATAGAGATGTTCAAAGTTTGCCTTGCAAAAAAAAAAGGTTATCTTCTGCAAATAATAAATGGCACACTAGAAGCTTGTCATTATTCCTGGACCCCCACCGAAAAACATGATAACAAACCCCTATCCACAATGGCTGGCAACATTCTACTCAACGATGAAAAGCATAGGGGATAAAGGGTCCCCTGCCTCAAGCCACGAGAGCTACTAAATAAGTTAGAGGGAGTTCCATTAATCAACACGGAGAAACACACCATAGAAATACAATGAGCAATCCAATCGCACCATTTCTCCCCAAAACCACATCTCCTCAAAAGATTCAACTATAAGCCTCAATTGTTGGACAACTTTTCTTAATCACTAAGAAATTCGGCACCAAATTTTCATTGACACGTCATTTAGAAATGAAATTTCGGCACTCTTAACACCTGGAAAACCATTTTTCGTTCAAACAAAATCCATCTTGTTTGAACAAAATGCTGCAGTTTGTGCACGTGACAATAATTTGGTCATAACTTTTGCTACAAATGTCAGAATTTTGCATATGACCCTAATTCGGAAAGCTCTTTTCGGCGTGCAAGTCTTAGCGGCCAAGTAACACTCAGTGAGCACCATTTTGGGGCCCGAAATCCACAATTTTTACCTCCAAATTTTATGTTATCCCTTGCCGTTTTCTAGGAAATATTCATTTTCTTTGGGCCGACAAGGGTTATATATTTTTCCTGTCCATGATTATCTCCAAATTCTATTTTCCTTTAGCTTTTATTTTTCCTAGATATTACATTCACAGAGAATTCTACAAGCTCGAAAAGAAGAATAAAAGGTCTTTGATCATTAAACTTGAGAGTAAAGGACTAAAAGTTAGTAAAACTGAATAAAATTTGTTATTTGTGGGAGTTTTACTATGTTTTCTTTGTAATTTGCTGAAATTCAAATAGTTTCCTCGGCCTCCTTAGGCTTTTGTCTTATGCCCAAGATCATGATTTAAGATGCCCAGCTTGTGTTATATGGATTAGGTTTTTTTTCTTTTCTTTTTTTCCAAATGAAAATTGAAAATTATCTGTCTTGTGTTATTTTCTTTCCCTTATACATGGTGTAATTGGAAGTGCTTTGCGAATTTCTTTTTGTGTGCTACATTCTGATATTACAGACAATTTCATATTTGTTTGCGTCCTTTAGGATTTTAATCACATGATTGAACAGACTATTTTAAATATCAGATTATATCATCAAATGTCGGGTGTTGATTTTATTTTCTTTATTCTCTAACATGGTAATTTATCTCAGAGGTTCATTGGGATTTGGTGAAGAAGCATTGCAATCTCTTCCAGGGAAAGTTGGGTCTCAGGTACTTATTATCTATTAAGTTTTGTCACACCTGCTAAGGTAGTTTTTCACCCCACCTTAGATAGTAATTGATTCTTTCATTGCTTGTTCAATAAACTAGTTTGGGGATCTCATATAAACCCTAATCTATAAGTTATGTTATGCACAGGATGTCAATGATGTACTCACAGCAATAGATCATGTAATTGACAAGGGACTGGCCAGTCCATCAAAAATAACTGTACTTGGTGGTTCCCATGGTGGCTTTCTGACAACCCACTTGATTGGCCAGGTGCAGTAATTCCACAAATTGTAGTTTTTGTTGCACATATTCTCTGTTATAATTTTGTGTTATCTCTTATGCCTTTCAATTGTTATTCATTCGGAATCTTGCATTTGATTGTTAAAGTTATCTACCACCAGTTGGTGGTTTCCCGTAAGGAGATCTCTTCCATCATGGGATTAGATAGTTGAGAGATTTATGCAAGTCAAACTTAATAAGTGGGCTGCTTGTTGATATATGGACCTGTGCTCAGTGAACAAAAGGACTCACTTGCATCATATTTGTTTTCTAATGCTGCAGGCGCCGGATAAGTTTGTTGCTGCAGCTGTGAGGAATCCTGTCTGTAACATTGCATTGATGGTTGGTACAACAGATATCCCTGATTGGTGCTATGTGGAGGCCTTTGGAAGCAAGGGGAAAGATAGCTTTACTGAGGCCCCTCCAGCTGAACAACTGACTCTCTTTCACAGCAAGTCTCCTATTTCACACCTCTCAAAGGTACGCTTAATGGAGGCTTGATTTTTGCTACTGTACTAAAAAGCATATTTGTCTTTTGATAAAAGCAATTAGAATGGAGAAGAAATCCTTCTCAAAGATTAATGCCAAATAAAACTCAATACAACAAAGCTTGTGTCCATCCACAATGAAATAATTGTGAAAAAAAAATCTCTGCAAGCTTTGCTTTTGTTGTCATTATTTGAAACTAAATAATGTTATTAAACAAATATATTCCGAGAAATCTGAAGCTCCTTGATATTGTAAAGTTCACTTTTTTGTTTGCTCAAAGTGAGAAGGGTTCTAGTAGCATACTTGCCGTAGTGTATGTTGTTGAACTTCTTGTAGTATCAAGTTTACATTTTTCAGTCAGGAACCGTAAAACTTGCACTATTCTCCTTTTAGGGAATAGCTATACTTTCCGCAATTTTATATATTTAGTAGGTTGCTACTTGAAATAATTGTGGTACAATTTACTTTATTTTGACGATGATATCTGCAGGTCAAAACACCAACCCTTTTTCTTTTAGGTGCTCAGGATCTCCGTGTTCCAGTTTCTAATGGATTGCAAGTAAGATATTCTGTTTCTCTTTTAGACGATGAACTAAACTGTTGATATTTTAATTCAGTTTCATGCTAGTGGTCGAAAATCACTCTCTTAAGCTGCAATTCTGGGTCTGTTACTCTTGCTAATTCCGGTTCATGTTTGAAATATGCAGTATGCCCGGGCCCTTAAAGAGAAAGGTGTTGTCGTTAAAGTCATTGTGTTTCCCAATGATGTTCATGGAATTGAAAGGTAAACATAACTCCTACATTCTAGACAATATAGGAAATCTCACGAAGGATGTTGCACAGTATCTTGCAGTCTGATGTATTAATTCTCCTGTTTTTTTGTTTGTTTTTTCCCCCTTGAATTGCAGGCCACAATCTGACTTTGAAAGCTTTCTTAATATTGGGGTTTGGTTCAGGAAGTATTGTAAATGAGCAGGCCTTGCCCAATTGTGTTGTACCTATGGTTTTATGTCCAAATGTGAAGTATTGAATGTTCTAATGACTTAAAAGGGTATGGAATCCACTTATAATTAAATTCTTTGCCTTGATCTTTGGTTCAGAAATGGTATGTTTCTTAAGCTATCATTGTTTGCTTCATGAAATTCTTTTATTGTTTTTAGAAAGTTTGTAGTTAGATCCCTTAAATGAATGACTTTGGCACCTATTTTCTCTCATAGTCTCCATAAGAGATGTTGATGGGCCTTCTTGTACGGTTTCCTGAGCGACCTTTGGAGGTATCAAATGTTGGTAATACTCTTCCATTGATTTGAAATATATTCCAATAAGATGTCTTGTGATGACGAACTACAAACTCTGCGTGGTGGCAAACAAGATTGCATAGTACACGTTTCTAGATGTTGCATTTTTTCCTTTCCTTTTGTTTCTAAATAGTGGATATTGATCCATATTTGTGGTAAAATTATACATATATATGGTTTTTACAAAAGTAAGGGGAAACTATAATTACTCTCTTCGTCTACCATCCAATTTGCAAAGTCTTCTGAAACTTCAAAAAGTTGTAAGGTACCCTACCAATTTACCAAGCCCTTTCATTTAATGCGTCACATGGTGTAAAATATTTGTTATATCCCCCATAAATTTTATAAAAATATAGTTATGAAAATATTTGATATAAAAAAAAGCCTGCAGACCACAATCACATCGACAAACAACACAAAACTTGCTAATTTACTAGGTTACCTAGGTGCTTTTATCTAGTCCCGTTCATAATTTTTATGAACGGGAAAATTTTCAAAATACATCATATAATTTTCTTTAATTATTATAATTTTCTTTTAATCATAAATTATTTTTTGAGTTTAAGCTTATCCTCCTTGCACATGTTTTTTCTTGCAATTCATTATTAGTTGCCACTAACGGAGGAGGTTCAAATTAACCGGAATTCCAAAATCCGCTATTGGGGGTTTGTCAGAATCCTCTGCCAGATGTCACCTCACCAGCAATCATTAATTTTTCATACGATCCAGGCCTCAAAAGATATTTTCAGCTAAAATTCTTGAAAATATTTTTTAACAAAACATTTTTAGTGGAATGTGGAAACAATCGAACCTAAAATGAAAACATTATCCGCTAACGCCTCGTGTAATGGCGCTACCCAGTCCTAGTGTCACGTCGAAATATACCGCCTTTTAAGTTTTTAACTCCTCGAACGTCAACAATTTAAGTGGACTAGCCAATATACTTCGAGACACTGGCCTGAACGAGCACGAGACCATTCCAAGAGGGTGAAACTCATCGCCAATTCCCCAAACTGTTGTTGTTTTGATAATTCCTCAACCTTTTTTTCTTTTTTCAAACAATTGGCGCATTCTTTTTGTGGAAATGCTTGTCAAGTTCCAACATTTAGATGCTAATTACCTCCACATATTGGGTTCCTCAAGGAACTCACCCAGTACAGGAGTCTCAGTTTTTCCACTGGACCAAGTTGAGCTCAATAACAAGAAACACAGAGAACAGATAGTAGTTGAATGCCCCAATGGAGAATTCAAAAGGGTCGGTGGAGTTCACAGACAGTCCCATGATAGAAGAACTGGTGTTGTTCATGAACCTGGAGTGAAGAAACTGAGTGTGGTGAAAAACCCAGATAGAAAACAGAGAGGGAGCACTTGGGATAGCGGTAGAATCGTGAAAAGGAGGAATTTTGAGGTTGAGCTCGGGTCAGGGAGTGAGAATGGATTATTGGAGAAAGTGCATTCTAGATGTTTGACGAAATGGGTCAATTACGGTGGATGTATACCGGCTATATTGAAAGCATTGGATACGGTTGAGGATTTGGATGAGGCTTTGAGGCCGTGGGAAGACAAGATTGGTAACAAGGAAAGGAGCATAATTTTAAAGGAGCAGCTGAGTTGGGAGAGGGCCTTGGAGATTTTTGAGTGGTTCAAGAGAAAGGGTTGTTATGAATTGAATGTGATTCACTATAACATTATGCTTCGGATTCTTGGGAAAGCACAAAAGTGGAGCCATGCTGAGAGTTTGTGGGATGAGATGAATGTTAAAGAAATTGCACCAATAAATTCTACCTACGGAACTCTAATTGATGTTTATAGCAAAGGCGGGCTCAAGGAACAAGCACTTCTTTGGCTTGAGAGAATGAGCAACCAAGGGATGGAACCCGATGAGGTTACTATGGGGACTGTTATGCAGTTGTATAAGAAGGCAGGAGAGTTTCGAAAAGCTGAGGACTTTTTCAAGAAGTGGTCATTTAGTGAATCTTTGAGGCATGAGAATGCTAGTGCTACAACTACTGCTGAAGTGGGTAGTGCTTTGCAACCTCGTGCTACTTTGAGCTCACATACGTATAATACATTGATAGACACATTTGGGAAGGCTGGGCAACTTAAAGAAGCATCTGAAACTTTTGCGCAGATGCTCAAGGAAGGTATAGCTCCAAACACAGTGACTTTCAATACAATTATTCACATTTGTGGCAACCATGGCCAACTAGATGAGGTGGCTTCACTGATTCAGAAAATGGAGGAGGTCCGATGCCCACCTGACACAAGAACATATAATATTCTCATTTTCCTCTGTGCTAGGCATGATAATATAAACATGGCAGCAAACTACTTTGCAAAGATGAAGGAGGCCTGCCTCAAGCCAGACCTTGTGAGTTACCGCACCCTCTTGTATGCATACTCCATAAGGCATATGGTTCGCCAAGCTGAAGATCTGATATCAGAGATGGATGGAAGGGATCTTGAGATTGATGAGTACACCCAATCAGCTCTGACTAGAATGTATATAGAAGCTGGAATGCTTGAGAAGTCATGGTTATGGTTCAGGAGGTTTCATCTTTCTGGGAGAATGAGTTCTGAGTGCTATTCTGCTAATATTGATGCATATGGGGAGCGTGGCCATATTTTGGAAGCTGAAAAGGTTTTCATTTGTTGCCAAGAACAGAAGAAGCTGACTGTCCTTCTGTTCAATGTGATGATTAAAGCTTATGGGATAGGGAAGTGCTATGATAAAGCATGTCAATTGTTTGATGGTATGGGTGGTTATGGTTTAGTTCCAGACAAATGTAGCTATAATTCTTTGATACAAATTTTGGCTAGCAGCGACATGCCACACATAGCAAAACCCTATCTGAGGAGGATGCAGAAGGCAGGACTGGTAAGTGATTGCATCCCGTATTGTTCCGTGATATCAGGCTTTGTAAAGTTAGGTCAATTGGAAATTGCAGAGGAACTATACCAGGAGATGATCAGATTTAATGTGCAGCCCGATGTTATTGTCTATGGGGTACTGATAAATGCTTTTGCCGATGCTGGAAGTGCCAAAGAAGCTATCAGTTATGTTAATGCAATGGAAAGGGCAGGTTTGCCTGGAAATACGGTTATATATAACTCCCTCATCAAGCTTTATACTAAAGTTGGCTACTTGAAAGAAGCAGAAGAAACATACAAAATGCTTCAATCATTAGAGGAGGGTCCGGCTATATATTCTTCGAATTGTATGATTCATCTTTATAGTGAGCGATCTATGGTTAAACAAGCAGAAGAGATTTTTAACAGCTTGAAGAGAAAGAGGGATGCAAATGAATTTACTTATTCAATGATGTTGTGCATGTATAAGAGAATTGGGAGGTTTGAGGAAGCCATTGAAATTGCAAAACAGATGAGAGAACTGGGAGTTCTAACCGATTTGTTGAGTTATAATAATGTGCTTGGGTTGTATGCAATGGATGGCAGATTCAAGGAGGCAGTGGAAACTTTCAATGAAATGATAAAAGCTGCTATTCATCCTGACAATTGTACATTCAAATTACTTGGAGTTGTTCTGGTGAAGTGTGGGGTTCCAAAGCAAGCTGTTGGCAAGCTGGAAGTAACTATGAAGAAGGATGCTCAGAGTGGTTTGCAGGCATGGATGTCAACTCTCTCATCTGTGGTTGGAGTGGATGATTATGATGACTTATAAATATTTTCTCTTAGCAACCAGAGTTTTTACTATGACCTATCTGTTTTAAGGTTGCAAGATAAAGTTCATTGATGAAATTCACATGCTTACCTGGTTGAGAGCTTCTTGACTGTAATTCTTCACAACTGTAAGGCTGAGAAATCAATGTGAAGTTGAAAATGTCCATCATCCTGTATTCAACATATATTTTGCAGATTTACCTGAAGGTACTAGAAGGACCAGAAAGAAGTCCGACAAGAACATGCGCTGAGGATGTGAGGAAAAACACAGGGCCCTTTGTTTGTAGAACTAATGGCCTCGTATAGAGTTGATCGCCTGAACAGTGTGTATAGCAAACCCGAGTAGTTAGAATGTGGCCTCGTCGAGTCGAATTGAACATTATGTAAATTCACTTGTATGAGAAGCCTGCGTGACAGGGATAATTAAGAATGCCAGTGATGTCTTCAACTGTTGTAATATTCTCTTTTAAACATTTTGCCAGTGATGGTCTTTTGACCTGTCTCTCCTAGTCTCCTTGCATGCATTTTTGGTGCAGAAGTTTCTCTGAGTTTGTATGAATGTGACCAACTTTCTCTGAAAATGGCCTGGAAATAGGGTTTTTATCTCTATTTTGCCCATCTTCAAGCTTTAGGATCTTCTCCATTATTCTGTAGCTGATATGAGCACGATTTCAGTGATTTACCCTAAGCTGTTAATTATGCCATTGACATGGGAATTGGTAATTTATCTAAATCAGCTGTGCTTTGTAGCTTCCGCGGTGGGGTTTGATAACCCCTTTTAAAAAGTATTATTCTGAAAAATCAGAAAGTCAAGGTGGGGGTTTGATTAATGATAACCCCTTTTAAGAAGTAAATTTTGTGCTCTGATTGAAAAAATATTTTGATATAACGTAAAATTAAAAGGAATTTTTAAGCCCATTCTATATGTAAATCCTGGTAGCTTTTGGCCTTTTGCGGCTGCATTTATGAAACTGGATTCTGCAGATTTCATCTTTACGTGTAAATTCTGAATTGTGCAGCAGCAGAAGTAAAATAATCAGTGAGGAATATCTTCTCTCTGCAGACTGCTGTGCACAGGATCTTTGGCTTTGCATTCCTCCCCTTTCAAATGGATTGCAAGTAAGAATTATAAGAACAGATTATGCAATTTTGTAGGCAATGACTGCTGCACGTACATGGATTTACGTTTCTCTGATTGATCAAAAGAAAAAGGCTTCAACATTTAACACAAAAGTGAACGACCAAGGAACAAGGAAAAGTCACTACTATAATTATCCTAAAACTAACTCCTGATTTTCATGTACAATGATGAAACTCCGTGTTTTTCCATCCCGTCATACAGAGCAAACTGCAAATGAATCGCACCCAGGCCTGTCCAGAAATCAACCGTCTCCGCCATTGCTAACCGCCTCGTTGCCGTGGCAAGCAAGCAAAATGTCCTGAAGGCCATCCTTGAAATCCCCCCATTGATTGAGCTCCTCAAACTCCACCCCGCCCTCCACCACCCTAACCTCTACCAACACCAATCCTTGCGCAATCTCCCAAACGCCGACCCACATAACCACCTTCCCTTTCCCCAACCCCACTACGCTACTCTTCCCACCCTTCCCTTCCTCCACTCTGTACCCCAATTTCCCTCCCACCTCCCTCACTCTCTCCATCACTCTATCCCCCGATGCCCTCGTCGTAAACCGCTTCTCCTTCCTCTCGCACGCCGTCGTTTCGAACAGCCCCGACAGGTCCAGCCCCGACGACAACGATATTATGTCGAATGCGGTCATGCTTTTCAACATATCGTCTTTGCTGCAATCAGTCGCTAAACGGAACAAACTCTTGTCGTTTTCAGCCTTTTCTTGCAGAGACTTCTTGAACCACGCGTGTTGCATCAGCGCCTCAATGCTCATTCTCGTACTGGGGTTCGGATCCATGAGCTGAAAGATCACGTGACGCGCTGGCTTGGAGACCCAAGCTGGAAACTGATAGTCCCGGCGGTGAATCTTCTTGTACATGGCTACGAGATTGCTATCATCGAACGGGAGGTACCCTGCGAGAAACACGTAGAGGATGACCCCGCAGGACCAGGCGTCGGCTTTGGAGCCGTCGTATCCGCCACGCCGGCAGACGACCTCGGGCGCCGTGTAAGCCGGCGTCCCGCACGCCGTGTGTAGCAAGCCGTTTTCGAGCTGCTCCGGGAGCGCCGAGAGCCCGAAGTCCGAGACCTTGAGGTTACCGTCCTTGTCCAAGAGCAGGTTCTGGGGCTTGACGTCGCGGTGCGCGACGCCATTTTGGTGGCAGAAGCGCAGCGCCGAGACCAGCTGCTGGAAGTAGCGGCGCGCGGAGGGCTCGGGAAGCTTGCCGCGGCGGCAGATCTTGGAGAAGAGCTCGCCCCCCGTGGCGAGCTCGACGACGAGGTGGATCTTCGTCTTGGTGGCCATGACTTCGTGGATTTTGAGGATGTTTGGATGGTCCTCGAGGCGGCGCATGGCCATGACTTCTCGGATTATCCGAGGCTCCATGGCCGCATCGACAGTTTTGGACTTGTCGATGATCTTCACTGCCACGGCCGTGTCGTCGACCATAGACCTGCCTGATAGACCTTGGCGAAGCTGCCCCGGCCCAGTAGACGACCCAACTGGTACTTACCAAGGATGGTGGTGGTGGGTGGCGGCGGCGGCGGCGGTGGGACCCCTGCTTCCATGGCTCTCGATTCTCGAGGGTTGTTAGGGAGAGAGGAAGGGAGACCACACGGGGGCAGCGGGTTTGAAGCCTAGAGATTTTGGGTTTTATAGCATATTAAAGTCGTTGGAGAAGGACCCGGCTGTGATCTGTTCAAGTACAGGTGGATGCTTTTAATCCACTTCCGAAATTACCCTTTCCCTTTTTTTTTTTTTTTTGAATTCTTATAAATCACACGCGCGTAAAATTCTCTCTAATAAATTTATACTTAACTTTTAAAGAAAGAAAACCTAATCAATTTTTTCTCAATAATTGGTAAAAATCTCCTTCTCACGTAGATATTATGTCAGCGTCAACACCTATCAGTGGTTAGGTAGATGATTAATAATGGTTATATTAATCTATCTTATTTCAAATAAACAAAAAACTTTTTCTTTATTTGAAAGTAAAATTTATATAACCCACCTAAATCTTTTTATTTTTGTAATTATACTCTAGTAATTTTTATCTACAAAGAAATTTCAAGGTAAATTAATATTACACGTTGTGCCCATCATTTTACTTGAAAATCAAATAAAAAATAATTTTATTAAACTCGCAAGTCGGCAGCACATAAGCAAAGTGCAAGACAACTTGCAAAAGGTAGATTGGCACTACTAACAATGAGCTAAGAGTATAATTTACTTGATAAAAAAATAATTAAGACTATAATGCCAAGTTTATTTACTCTTTTAGAAAAGTAAAAGGTGCACGAATCTTCTTCGTTAATGAGTGGAATTTGCAAAGCATCTGCATCTCAATTTCAAAGGATTAACTGGCTATCACTGAAACCTGGGCCCTGGCCCACGATTCAGTCAAATCAGCAGCCTCTTTATGAAACACTTTTCTCCAGTTGCGTGGGTCAAACATCCCGAGCCATCAAATAAAAGCTGCTTTCAGTCATTTCGAGCGAGGGCTGCTACGTAATTTTGCGCTGCCCACGTGGCTATGTTGGAGTTCGCAACTCACAAGGCGTTACATACGGGGTTTCTGTTTGTGCTTGTATAGGAGAGGCTGTTCATTGTTGTGTCTCAATTGGACTGAGTTAACGGTAGGGAAGTTGCCACCTGGACAACCAACTAATTTGTTAGGGACCGGGTCTACCGTGGTAGACGGTTCTGTGAACTCTAATAAAGTGTAAGCGAGCATGCTCTACGCACGTATGAAAAAACAATAATTTAGTGGTGGGAACTGGGAAGGTCGGAGAGAGAGAGAGAGGTTGTGGTTGTGGTTGTGGTTGAAAACTGTTTTTTTTTTTTTGTTATATAATTTGTATTATTGGAGACAATTATAAAATTTAGGGTCAATATTGAATTTTTATTTGATTAATTTATAATAGTGATTACGTCATTTACTTTACTCTCAAAATTAATAACATAATGTAGAGTTAACTTAACTATGAAAAAAAAAAAATTTAAAAAATCTAAATATCACAAACCTCCTATTTTGATGGATGTCACTTGATTTTCTTAGTCGAGGTGGTAGATTAAGATGATCCGTATATTGAGGCTAATCGCAACAACCATATAAAAATAGCTAAAAAGAAACAAAATCTTTGCTCCATAGTTAATGATGGGTCAGTTTAGATTTTGCCACAGGTGAGTATTAAAGATCTAGAATCGAATCGTCTAGTCTTGATGAATCTAACTTAACTATTCTCTCTTTTTCTTGCTTCTTTTTATTTATTTATTTATAGTTTTTTTAAGATAACGTCTATATCATCACAATTATATCACAATTATATAACAGTCTAGTATGATATTACTGTATTAGATGAAAAATGTTAGGTGCTCTCTTAAATTATGATTTGACTAGAGGATCCATATATCTAATACATAGAGTGCTAGGTATTCTTCTGATACTATTCTCGTGTTTTCTTGATCATATCTAAAAATTAGTTTATAACAAATGTTATAAACTAATTTTTAGATAAAATCGAGGAGACATGAGAATAATACTAAAATAGCACCTAATATTTTTTATATTAGATATATGGATTCTGCCATTGAATCCTAAACCATATAAACTTGATTTAACGGAATTATTGGCTCCTTGCACATAAATATAAATATAAGAAGTTATCTTTAAGGCATAAAGTTCGTTAATAACTGGTAAATGGGCCATTTATTCCACTAGCAATAAGGAATTAGATTTGACCTCGATGTCATTTACTTGTTTTTTATTTGGGTTGTTCCACCACCAACCATTTTGGCAGAAAGGGGTGCTCAATCACCCCTTGTTCTAGTATTTTTATAATATATGTTTTATAATAGACAAAGGCGGATCTAAAAATTTATTAAGGAAGAGCGGAATTAAAATAATAATTTAAAAAAATAATTGGAGGAGCAGGAGCAAGGATTAGGGTAAATAAAAAAAAACCCTTAGAAAAAAAAAATCAAAAACTTCTGGAGGGGCGGGTGATTCACCTCTGATTATAGATGACGTGTGTTATAATATAATTTGTGTTGGTATGACATTTGACGGTTTTCGTAAAATAAAAATTATACAAAAGTTGGGTACATGAATGGATTTGTTATTTTTAGCTACCGCAAGAAGTTGTCAAATCATTTTTATGCTACGAAGTACGAAAGCTTATTTTTAACTGTTTTTTTTTTTTCCCCTTTTTTTAGATGAGTAGGAAAAAGAATATGTTTAGGTAACAAATAATTAACTCAATGCCATCAAAAGATGAATACCAACATTTTTCTTTTCTTTTCTGAGCACCAATAACATTAATAGGTAACCCTAATCACATATATGTTTGGTAAACTATGCTGAAAAGGTTGGCAGGGTTGAGGTTCCTGTAGAAGCATATACCATCCATGGTGTTTGGATATTCTGATTAATTAATTGCCGACCAATGATTTCTCTTCCACTAGTCAGATCAAGAAAGCAAATTAAACTCTAATTTAGTGATTTATAAATAAATAAATAAAAATAGATAAAGTTATTGTTTACCTAATGAAAATGATGTTATTACGGTAAAAATATATCAAGTTCCTAAGAAGTAATTCAATCAGTTAGAACTATGTCTAATTAAGCTGAAATTATTAGTTCGAATTCTCCTCTCTTTATCTGGACATGTCAAATATATATATATATCAAATCAGTTGATTATCGTAAAATACAAGCGAGAATTTTATATTCTAATTATTTGAGTCATAGACCTCATCGTTTTGGTTGGATTGATTGGACGTGATTATCAATTTGGACCAATAATAGCACACTATCAGATGTTAATGCAAGCATGTAAGATTAAATATATGTGCTAATTTTGTATAACAAGACAAGCAAAAGTGGTAACACCGTTTGCTGCAGAGTATAAGATAACTTAATTCCAACTCTAAATATCTTGGGGGCAAATAAAAAATAGCGAGATTAATATGGATGATGTAACAGATGAGTACATTATATGATGTTGGTTCAGCTATTCCTAACTTGCAAAATGAGGGTAGTTCAATCATTTTAAGGGCCAAATAAAAAAAAATATATATATATATATATATATTTGGCATTTGAGGGTGACAGAACCATTTCAAGGCTCTTAGGAACGGCCGAACCACTCCCATATGTTATGAGGGTGGTTTGGCCACTCTCTGGCTGGCCATTGAAGGTGGCTCAAGCCATCTCTTACCTAAAATAGCCACGGCCACCTCCTATGGCAAAATATGAAGTGGCCAATCACCTCATTCTTGTTTTTATATTTTGTTTTGGGTAAAGTTTATATTCACTCATTAAATTATTACTCAATTGACAATGTCTCATCCAAATTTTCAATTGTGACAATGTCCCCACTCCCCAAACTATCAAAACATTGTTAATGTCCCCCCTAAGACTAGCAAAATGATTAAAATGCCCCTATATATTTATCAATATGACAAAAATACTTTTATAAACTCAAAAAATTATTTAAAAAAGGAAAAATTTTAATTTAAAAAGAACGATTTTTAAAAAAATATTTATTTTTAAACGAATTTTTTTAAACAAAACTTTTAAAATGATTTTTTTAACTGAAATTTTTATTTAACAGATTTTTTTTTCTTTTTTTTTTAGAAAACGAAAATTTTTATTTTCTTACATGGAAATTGTTATTTTTTTAAAAACGGATATTTTTATTAAAAAAGTTATAAAACAAACAAAAAAAATCAATTTTATAAAAAAAATTGAAATTAATTCATTTTTTTCTTATACAAAGGATTTGTTTTTTAATTTTCCACCATTTGGATTTTTTAATTTTTTTTTTTGAAATTTTATGTATTTTTTTAGAAATTTTAGTATTTTTGAAATATTGACAATATTTTAATAATTTGATAGAAACATTGTCACAACTAAAAGTTTAAGGGACATTTGATAGGAGTTTAAGGTGGGTTTATAGACTTTCCCTTTTGTTTTTAATTTAATACTCTCTGTTCATTCCAAATCCATAATAATGAATTATATTGTACTCCATAAATATGAGGCCATGTCTTTATGACCCAATTGGGCAACTAACCGGAGGGAATTAGATTTGACGTCGATATCATATCACTTCTTTGATTTGGAAAATAAAGTACGTTTATGCATCAAATAATCAACTCCAAGTCTCCAACCTTCTCAAGGAGCCAAGTGAATGATTGCTACCTTAATACCTTTGATAAATTAAGGATACTGTTTCTTTTTCTTTTTTATCAGCAAAGGATATATAGTGGTTCTTTTATGGGCGACTTAAAAAAATCTTTCCTTTTGGCGTCTTTCGTAATTAAAAGGGGATTACTAGTATATATATACATAATACATATATATATGTATATATATATTGATATAATTTGACGTGAAATGAAGAATATATCGGCGGTGAATAGCATGAAGACCGACCATGTAATATAAACAATCTGACAAAGTGAAGCTCTGTTGAAGTGGTTGGCAGGTTCCTATATGATGGAACATGTCCCATCTCAAGAAAAATAGAAAGAAATTATTTAATAATTTTGTTATATTTAACGGTCTACTATCCATATTTGTTGTATAACAAAATCACGAGATGGCCAATGATTCCACTTCTACTAGTGGCCAATTAGCTAGATCAAGGAAGCAAATTAAAGTATAATTTTGTTTGAAAAGCAAATTAAAGTATAATTGTTTGATAGAGAAGAGATGTTTTTGGAAGTGATTGGCCATCTCGTGACAACTTAATTATTATGCTAAAAATATCAGAAATAGTATATGAATGAAAATAAAGTGGGAATTTTATATTCTAATGTGAGCCATAGCCTATACATGGAGGTTGAAGCTAAAAAAAAAAAAAAAAAACCCCTTTTGCTGCAAGATTCATGTGTGGTTTGATGGGATGTTTTTAGATTTTTGGGAAGGGAAGCTAGCTAGCTCTACCATCTACGTCTCTTTTGATAATCGAAGGGTGCTGCGATCCTCATAAACTGACCCCTTTATTCAATCACAAATCACAACACATTTGTCCTGCCCTATTTGGGTTCCCCTAATACTACTCTCAAAATGGACCCTGCGTTCCCAAGCCCAATGGCTGTGTTTGTGAATGGAATAGAATAGTACTGTTCATAGGATCTACTTTATTCTTAAAAAAAATTTCTTAAATTAATTTCAATATTCTTACTTTTTACATCAAATCAACCACTTTTTATCACTTTTCAAATAAAAAAATCACTATGATTTTTTTTTTTTTTTTTTTTTTCATATCAATCAAATCTGTTACAGTATCATTCCACTTTCAAATCTCATTCCAATCACAAACATAGCTATTGAATCTATGTAGGTCAACTTTAAAGGTCAATAATTTGACATGTGAAGATGTCGGTTGATCGCACACTGAGTTGTGGCTAGTGGGTCAATTGTACTTGTAAAGTAAGGGGAAGAGAAAGATCAAGTGATTTGTTTTCAGTCTGGTGGAGGGTTACTTTGACGCTTAAGTTGGTGAATGATTTTGAGAAGGAAAGTAAGCAAGGAGAATAAAAGCGTTTGGGAAGGAAAATGAACATACCTCTCAATGTCAATGATTCAGCCCCTTTCATTTTGTAAAGCATTTTTTGTGCAAAGTAGATTGATCTGAGTTGTGACTAGTGGGTCAATTGTACTTGTAAAGTAAGGGGAAGAGAAATATCGAAGTGATTTGTTTGCAGTCTAGCGGAGGGTTACTTTGACGCTTAAGTTGGTGAATGATTTTGTAAAGGAAAGTAAGCAAAGAGAGTAAAGCGTTTGGAAAGGAAAATGAACATACCTCTCAATGTCAATGATTCAGCCCCTTTCATTTAAAAAAGCATTTTTTCTGTGCAGAGTAGATTGATGGAGAGGCTTGGGGCTAATAGAATTTGATTATGTGACACCCACTATCTTAGATAAGGCTTTCTAAGTGGTCAGGATTAGGATACTGTGTGCGCAATTTCTCTTTGTGCCTCAATGAGCATTGGCCGATCTAATTGAGTTAGGCATGGCAGACCTAATATAAGTAATTTTCATTTGCTAGTGGGCATAATTCAAAGGTCTTATCAAAGGTGAGTCGATTTAATGATTAGGAAAAGCTTGCTCCCAAGGACTGTAATCCTTTCCGATCCATTTGAACCGAGATGATCCAAATACGCTCCCAAGGGGGTTTACTATATGGCACACCAACATGGATCAGAACAAAATATCTTGAGTTCGTTTGAACTTGGCTCTACAAATTTATGGTTATTTCAATAAAGATATTAAATTTTAAATTTTTGGGGAATAACCCCATAAACTTGGAATGGCCGAGTTCTTAAGCTAGCCCACCTAAAAGTCAGCCCACAACTTTTGAAGCCTAGGTAGATATGTTGTTGGGCCTTCTCAGCTGGCCCAGTTTCATAATTACACTCGTAACAATCCGAAGCTCCCACGTTTCAAAGGTATCGTCTCCATCCTCAGAGCCACAAAAACCCGCAGGTCTCTCTATTTCTCTCTAGGACATTTTTGTTGGGTAATTTTCGAAATAATAAAATTTGAGTTGGGGAAGGAAGAATGTCGTCTGTGGGAACATCTAAAGGAGTCTTGGAGATCGCGAAGTTCGGGCTCTATGTGAGCGTTCCCATCGTTCTCATGTACGCCTTCGCTAACAATACGAAGAATCTCCAGAGATTCATGGGAAACGTAACCCTCTCTCTCTGTCTCTCTATCTCTCTCTGTTCGTTTTTTGCATATGGGTTTGCTTTTCTGGAAGTCCCCTTTCCGGTTTATGGATCAGAATTTATTTAATTTTGTTGGGATTTTTTTCACGCGTTTGGAAGTTGGTGTTGTCATAGATTTGGAATAGTATTAGGGAATTGATGGTAGATGGAACTGTTTTGGTTTTCCAAATTAACAATTTCTGTTTTGGGTTTTCCAAGAATTTGATTTAAAGTGCAATGTAATGCACATCTTTTGTGAATTTTGTGTTATTTGCAGTTTGTGGAGTTTGTTCATGATTAGCTTTGAGTTAATATTACTAGAAAAAAGTACAGTTTTTTGTGACATTTCAGAAAGAGGCTAGAGGGTTATACTCATTGAGCTAATGAGCTTATTACTTTAATTCCCCAACTAAGCTTTTGTTTATGCTTTGCAAAGAATACCAATTTTCAACATCTTGGGATGGTAGGGGATATTGCAGTACCCCAGCTGCCCCTTAAGATGTTGGCTCATGTGTTGCCATGTTGGAATTGTTTTGAACCAGTTCTCTTCGTTATGCCTAATACATTATCTGATCCTTGTGAATATGACTTCAAATCTTTTTGTGCTAAATTACTATGTTATATATTGAAGTTTTGCTTTTACCTTCTCTTTTGGGTGTGGTGGGATCATTGTCTTGATCTAAGGTTGTTGCATTTTCTTTTGGTGTGAAGCGTTCTTATGTAGTGTATCCCCCAGAGGGGCCAAGGCCTCCATCACCCGAAGAAATGAGGGAGATGGCTAGGGAACTAGCCCGCAAGAAGAACAGCAGCCAGTGATGTTCTTTTGGATTGTAAGTGAATGTTGTAGCTTTGCAGTTGAATTTACCAGTGCCTGTGAGAAATCAAGAGATGTGTATTATCTATTATGCAGAATGTGAACATCTCCAAATGGATTTCCAAAATCAAATAACTTGGTTGGGTTGGCTAATGTATATACATCTGTTTTCTGTCCTGTTTTTGGCTTGGCTTGGGAGATGCATATCTATTTATGTAGTAAAGCTAACGGAGTTGAATGCTTCTTCAATAATGCAATGATGTTTGCAGATATTTATATACAGTTCCACTCGAAAGAATATATATATATTTTTTAAAAGGGTAACAAATTCCATTACACAGAAATATCATCAATTACAGATTTTCGGACACAAAAGGGGTAGTCCTCTCTCCATAATCTCTTCTCACCCAAAGACAAAGCCAACTTTGCAAGCGTGTGGCTGCCACATTTCCTGCTTGTTTCACATGACAAACACTGCATTGATGAACACTTTGTAAAAGCAGCTTTGCATCACTAATCAGAGCACCTACCGGTGAAAAGGCGGTGGCAGTTAGCGGTTAGTGGCTAAAACCGTTAACCGCAACCGCCTAGGTGGTTAGTAAATTTCACTAACCGCCTCCGCTAACTGTTAGGTGGTTAACCACATCTTACTAACTGTTTGTTTTACTAACCTTTTTTTTTTTTTTAGGCTTTTTTGTTGGGTTCTTTTTTGGCCGGTTATTTTGGTTTTAGGCTCACTTTAAACCTCTCTTTTTTTTCATGGCCATTTTAGCATTAAAAATTGCTATATACCAAATTACTTGTTGGTCATCTTTTACATAATATATAATATAAATAAAATTACAACAAAATCATCACGTCACTTGTAGTTTTGTACACAACATACAAATAAAACACAAAAAATTTCATAAACTTACATTCAATATTTTCATAAAAATTCAATCAAACAAAAAAAACTCATTTCAACTAATATCATCATAGAGCAATCCTCAAATAAAAAAAAAAAAAAAAAAAAAAGGTATTATTATAGATCACTTCTTAATATATATATATATATATATATATATATTTTAAAAAAAAAGTGGTTAGCGGTTATAAAAGCAATTAGCGTTTTTAAACTTTCACCCCTAAGAATACCATATCGGCCCCACATACACTTCTCCTTGCGCAAAGCTTGAATAACTTCCAAAGAATCAGCTTCTTCAATACTGCAATGATGTTTGCGTATATTTATATACATTTCCGCTTGGAAGAATTACTATCAAAGTTACAACATTGAAGAAGCATAAACTAAAAATACCTTGTTTGGAACCTGTGAACCTATGTGTGCACGTCAATAACGTTATTTAATAGACTATTATTTGATGATGATATGATTGTGCGAATTCTTTTTTTTTTTTTAATGATGATTTAAAGGTTGATTTTTACGCTATATTATCAAATTGTATGACAATCTTATGTCAATCTACTAAATTCAATTACTATTTTTTTTTTTGGTTTCTCCTATGTCTTGAAGCTGTGATTGATCATTAAACATCGAACGAATGGTGGGCCTTTCTATTATACCATCCTTGAAGTATTCTTAGTACTTTTTTTTTTTCCCTAATTAAAAAAGGTTGAAGGGGGAGGTTAATTGTAGCTATCTACTTGGATATGACCATAGTAGCACCAACCCGTGGGGCATTGCTCATGAAGAGTCTAAATGGTAGAAACCATAGACGCTTCCTTAAAATCGACCGAGTCAAATAAATGACATACCTATTAAAGTGTGTTAGCCAAATAAAATGCTGATAAAATCCCAATTATTAGAAGCAATTCCATAAAAATCTCAGTGTTACAAAAGGTCAATACAATGCAATGCCTTTTTTATTTTGTTTTTTGAGAGTGATATCTCCATAAATTCGGGTATTAAATTTGAACCAAATGAAAAACAGAACTCCAAAATATTTTACAACGAACAAATGAATTTATTTATTATAATTATTTTCAAAAAGGAGTGAAATATCCTTATGTGCTTAGAGCATCTCCAAAAGAGTAGTTAAATGGCTCAAAATAATTAGATTTGACAATCTGACTATTTTGAGTCATTTTTGGTCTCCAACAAAATAGCCAAATGAAAAATCTTTGGTCTCCAACAAAATAGCCAATTTGTAGATTTTTCATCTAATATGAACAGTGAATAGGCTAATCTATTTAGTGTTCACATATTAGAGAATAAAAAATTGAGGAAAAATAATGGTTCCTTTCTTTATTATATCCCTCTTTCTCTCAGCGATCCTTTAAATAAACAAATGGCCTTCAAGTATTCAATCTATGTTATCCTCTTTCTCTCTACGTTTTTTATTTTTTTTGTTTTTTTAAATATTTTCGTTCAGTTTCCTTCTTCTTCTTCTTCTTCTTCTTCTTCTTCTTTTTTCATTGTTGTTTTATGTTGCTTTGTTTTGATGCTTATTGTTGATCAGACTTATGGCTTTGTATTTGTTAGTTTAATGAGGTTGTTTGTTTACATGATCGTCCATTAATCACACATTTTGTTTTTTTGTGTTTTTTGTTTTTTGTTAAAGGCATGTGTGACAATCCTAAATTCCTTTAGGATATTTTTAGTTGGCTTCTAAGTTTTAAAAAGAATTGGCTTAAGTTAACAGTGAGAATGGACGAATAAATATATAATAATAATAATATTAAGTAATTAATAAAGTAATAGTAATAATAAAATAAAGTAGGATATACAATGAAAAAAAACCCTAAACGCCGTCCACCCTTTGAAAACCCTCTTCCGTGATTTTCTTTTGTTCAGCCTATTTAAGTATAAGACAAACCTTAGAGCAGACTCTCATATTCTTTTGCGCCTCTCTCTATACTTCACATACACCAAGTCTAGGTGCTCTCCTTCCTCAACGTGCGTGGCAGCCAAGTATTACTCCTTGGACTCACAACCTTCTTTTCTCCTTCTCACATATATTCATTCGAGAAATGCTCTTTTTTGCATTCTACAAACCATCTCCCCGCCATCTTCTCTCTCTTGTGGGGAAGATGGGTCCCACGTGAGTTCATGCCGGAAAGGAAATGGTAAGGAGAAAGATGGGTGGAGATGGTTTGTAGAATGCATTGTAGGTCAAAGCTTTCTTGGTTGCCATGTTGTCTAATAGTGGGAAAGTGAGATTGTTTTCTTTTATTTTTTTTTATTCTTCACTGCAACCATGTCTCACACCTATTTTGTCTCTTGTGTGAATAAAAACTAATATATATTGAACCTTTGTAAGTAATACTCTTTCACCTTTAATCCGAGCCTTGAATCTTCTAATTAAGTTGATTTATTATGTCGAATGTCTAGTGTTGGTACATATAAAGCCAATTTTATAGTTATATTATCAAAAACATCATGAACTTTTTAAAGTCTAAAATAGAATATAAAGTAGTTATAAATATAAATATATATATATATATATGTAATACTTTAAAATATAAAAATATAACTACACTGAATTGATGTAATTATAAACATATATACATATATGTATATGGGAAACCATCAACGCATATATGGAGTCAAGTTGTTTTATATATATAGACGAATATAAGACATATATTGTATGGAATAATCTAGTGTGTGTGTATATATATATATATATATATGAGTAATATGAAAGAGAATAATTTCTGAAAATTTATTGGGAAGTATACCTAAATATCTAAATAAGTTCATTCTCAATTGTTTAGCAAGCCAACTCATAGAAGTAATAGAATACATTACTATGTCATGTATGAGGGTAGTAACGTGTCTATATTTCCTTCAGGAGATTAGTTAGCAGTTAGAGGAAATTTTTTAGTTGCAGTCAAGAGGTAAGTGAATTTACTATCCATTCCAGAAAAATTATCATGCCATGCTTTTGTTTCAAATTGCAAATGATCATTTTATTTATATTACCCAGTTATGTTACATATATAATAAGTTTGAGAAAAAGTAATGTTGAGAAAATAATGATGTCTTTAAGAAATTTTGAAAAATGATGATAAACCTCTTACATGATACCCTACGATGTATCTAAAGAAGTATTAAGAGAAGTATAAGAAATGAGAAAAAGTTTTACAATGAGGGCACATGTATGGAGGAGAGTATTTTTGGCCCAAGAGAAACAAGAAAGAAGCTCGATACCGATGCTAAGGATGGAAGTGCAATCGTTGAAAGAGGCTCTGCCAGAAGGTGGTTCCATCACAGTTTCATTTTGTCATGTTGAGTGCACCCAGAGTTAATCGGCTGGCTAGGGGACGGGGCTACGACCATAGTATCTCGTCCCAGGTCGAAAGGATTGCGCAACCCTAGTATGAAAGGGTAACAATATACATGGGTCCTAGTATGAGACAAAGATCATCAATAATTTTACTGATGATAATGTTTTATTGTGCTTTATGTTTCTTATGCTATTTTATTATTTAAAAATATACTAGGAACATATGTAGTTATGAGTTCTATTTTTAAAACGGGACAAGGAGTAAAATTGCCTATGGTTGTGGATTTCACTTATTGGGCCTCCTTTGGGCTCATCAGTTTTATTTTTTGTTTCAGGTAATGATCAAGTTGCTTTAAGAGGACAAAATGGGGGCGGACGTATTTAGGAATTTCTTATGATTTCACATTAGTTAAGCTAATAAGTGTGTTGACACAGTTTCTTTTAGAGATTGATGAATTTATTTTAATAAGAAACGTTATTATTGTTTGTGAGACACATTTTTGTTAAGCAGGAATATTTCAGTTTATTTTTAAGGACATGATATTCTAGAATTTCATGTATTCATTTTATACTAGTCTTTTATTAATTGATAAACCTTATGGAATCTTTGCAAATAAGAAAAAGGATTAACAAACCTAACTTTTTTGGGCTAGGGATGTTACGGCATGTAAATAATGGCAATTGAATACTTGAAATTGATTCAACACTTTTTAATATAATATTTGGCAAGAATAATTTATTGACTTCAATGTCACTGTATACTTAAAAAAAGAATATGACATTTAAATGCGATGATATAATGTTAATTTAATAATTTTAATTAAGTGTTGACAGTAATATAATAAAAAATAAAAAATAAAATTTAAATACAAGTAGTAAAAGAAATATAAAATCCATTAGAGAGAATAAAAAAAAAAAAATATGTAAAGTAAATGGATCAGGATCCCCGACAATTATGAAGGTATTGCCCATCAGTTTTTCTTCAAATTCTAACCATTTGTTTCATCTAACGGACCCAAATCTGTCACGTGTCCCACTTAATATAAAATAATAAAATATTATTTTTATTTAACAAAAAAATATAAAATAAAATAATTAAAAAATTAAAATTTTTAAAAATATGGGGTGGTTCGACCACCCCATTTTCCTAGGGGTGGCCACCACCTCAGACCATGGTGGCCACCCCAAGGCCGGATTAGCCCAAAAAAAAAAAAAAAAGGTTTGGCTTAGGGGGTGGCCGAACCACCCCTTGAGGCCCTAGGGGTGGCTTCGGCCACCTCCAAATGGGTCTTTGGGGGTGGCCGAACTACCCCCTGAGGCCCCAAGGAGCCACCCCCTAGGCCAAACTTTTTTTTGCCACCCCCATGGCTGGACTGAGGTGGCCGGCCATCCCCTCGGGGGAAAATGAGGTGGCCGCACCACCCCATATTTTTTTAAAATTTAATTTATTTTTTTATTATTTTATTTTATATTTTTTTGCTAAATAAAATAATATTTTATTATTTTATATTAAGTAGGACATGTGACAAATTTGGGTTGTTGATTGAAACAAATAGTTAAGATTTAAAGAAAAACTGATAGAGAATACCTTCATAATTATCGGAAATCCTGATCCAAAGTAAATAATTGTAGCTATTCTAGATACTTATTGTCGTGGATGTTCTTATGTAATTTCGATCCCGTAATCCGACCAAAAAAAAAAAAAAATCCCTTGAAACAAAGAATAACTAACGGTCAAATCAACCGTCTCTGCCAAAACCCGTATAAAACGAAAAGAAGCAAAAAATTAAAAAAATATTTTGCCGGAGAAAACCTGAGAATGGACAAAAGAAGTCACCGTAGGCGTAGGGGAGGCCGCATATCAATTTCTCAGAAACATCCCTACACATTCTTCTCATTTTGTTTTTCCACACCGCGTGCGTAAAAATAGTAGACATAATTACAGGCTTCTCTCTCTCTCTCTCTCTATATATATATATATGTATTTGTATTAGTCTTGGGGTTTCCCGTTAGAGCCTTGACTTGCTCAAGTCGTCTCCCTCCGTACACAAAGTGGCAGAGATAAAAAAACGAAACGAGGATTTGAAGCGCCTTGAGAGGTAAATTTTCTCACTCACGTTTTAGCTTCCTTAAAGGAATTGAAGATAGTTAAGTGTGGACTTTGTTGGGTTTTTCTTTTACGTAAAATTGGTGAAGGTTACGCTCTGTTTGCCTGCCGAGAAACCTGAGGGAAAGAATTGAAAATCCAGTTCTCGTGTTGTTTTTGTTTCTTGGAAATGGAAGGTTCAAAAGGCCAAAATGGTTGGATTGATTATGGACTTTATAACACTTTAATTTCTTCTGAAGTCTATTAGACCCTTTCTCATGAACCAAACGGAGCATTATGATTTTCCTATAGTTACGTTTTATTTGAAATCTAAAAGGTCTAGTTATGTCATCTAGTTGACTCGCTTTTTTTTTTTTTTGGTACCTATTTAATTTGAAAGGAGGATATACAGTGTGATTTATTTGGCCGTTGGGTTTTTTCCTTTTTAATTTTTCACTTAGCCCTTCCTTGAGTTGTGGTTGTTTAATTTTCAATTTTGTTGTTGTAACTTGTTATGCTAATATTATAAAGGGGTTGATGCTAATTCTCTTCCCCTGAAATTTCCAGGGAAATAGGTTTGTGGAGGTTTATGTCCAGCTTGCTGGGTGCATTAATTTCATTTTTTTGAAATTGGGTTTTCTGGAGAATATCATCATTTCCTCCTGAATTTTGTACCAATATGTGAAAACACAGTGAACACTGCTGGAACTTTTATTTCCGATTGACAATGTCCTCAGTTCATAAGTTGCACATAATTTATGTATTTTGGTTTTCAAAGAATGGCATCTAGCTCTATTGGTTTTGTTAAATTGATATTCGTTTTAGTTCTTTACTTCTTCTTTTTCCTTTAATTTATTTCCCCCTTTTCTGAGTCAAGGCTTCTTCTAGGTCCCCTTTTTTTAAAAAAATTATTTTTATTATTATTTTTTATAGTTGAATAGGTAAACAAGGACTAGTTCTGATGCAGGAGGAGGGACGAAATGGAGGAAGTTGCTTGAAGGGGAAGGATCGGTACCATGCGATCTGATCTTCAACTTTGAGGCCATGGACGCAAGTTACATTCTTCGGTTTTGATGGAGGATCTGGCATAGACTTAATATGGCTATGGAGCTTATACCTGTAGGCACCATCTTAGCCGTACTAACAAACCAGGTCATCAAAACAGCTCATGCGGCAAAGGATGTTGTCATTGAGAAGGAGAGTTTCAAGGTCCTGTCAAAGCACTTGTTTGACATTGAACCAGTCCTAAAGGAATTGCAACTTCAAGAATTAAATGATTCTCAAGCTGCGAGGCTTGCTTTGGAATCTCTTGAAGCAGATGTTAAAAAGGCTAATAATTTGGTCGATAAGTATAAAAACCGAGCCCGCTTCTATTTGCTGGTGAAGTGCCGCTACATTGTCAAGGAGGTACAAGACGTCACAAGGGATATTGGAAGGTCTTTGGCTGCATTATCCCTTGCAAATACAGAAGTTCTATCTAGGATATCTGATCAGGTGAATAGGTTACATAATGAGATGCAAAGAGTGGAATTTGAGACTTCCAATTCTCGGCTCCAAATTGTTGACAAGTTAAACCAAGGTCTTAAGGACCAGAAACTTGACCATGGTTTTGCAAATGACATGCTTGAAGAAATAGCAAGGGCAGTTGGAGTGCCTGTTGAGCCCTCTGAGATAAGCAAAGAGCTAGCGAGCTTCAGAAGGGAAAAAGAAGAAGCTGCCAACCGGAAAGAAAGGGCTGAAGTTCTCTTCTTGGAGCAGATTATTGAGCTACTCTCTCGAGCTGATGCTGCAAGGGATTATGAAGAAGTCAAGAAGCAGTATCTCCAAAGGGTTCAGGTCATAGAGCGATATGATGAGAAGGAAGAGTATATCCAACCACTTAATTCTTTTCTTTGTCGGATCTGCAGAAATGTGATGGTTGATCCTGTCAGCCTTTGCACTGGTACTACATGTGAGCGAGCTGCCATTGAAGCTTGGTTAGACAATGGGGCAAGAACTGACCCTGAAACAGGTGAGGTTCTTGAAGATACTTCTCTAAGGTCTAACCTTCCACTGAGACAATCAATAGAGGAGTGGCGAGAACTTAATTACTGCCTCAATATACGATCTTCCAATGCAAAGTTGTTGTCAGGTGTGGACTCTTCTGTGGAAGAGGCCCTGAGCCAAATGCAGGGTCTCATGAGAGAGAATTCTATTAACAAGGACTGGATTTCCATTGGAGGGCTCACTGATATCATTATCTCTATCCTAGGGAGCTCACACAACAAAGATGTGAAGAGAAAGATTTTAATTACATTGAAGGATGTTGTAGAAGGGCATGCAAGAAATAAGGTACTTTCATAAATCTAGAGAATCGAAAAGGAAACATAAAAACAAACAAAGGGAAATAAGTATTTCATAGTGCACAAAGAGGTAAGAAGAGGTTTTTTATTTTATTTTATTCTATAAAAATCACTGTTAAGATTTAAATTTTCCAATGTTCGACCAATCAATCGTTTAGGGCAATAGAAAAGATGCTCTTGATTACTTTCATTTTTTATTGTCTTTTTTATTTATTTTTTGTTATCGAGTAGAGCATGCAGTCTAGTTTCTCAAATCTAGATAAGTTATGTCCTCAAAGAGTAGCTCAATCGGTTGGAAACTATGCCTTATGAAGTGGAGGTTACTAGTTCGAATCCCTCTCCCCTCTTTCCCCTTGTGCGGACATGTCAAAAAAAATCTATTGAGTTCTATATCCAATGCCTTCTATTAATTCACGTAGCAAAAAATTTGTACAACATATATGGATAGAATCTCTATATGTGAGTAAAGTTTTCTTTACAGCTTGTAATGCACTGTTAATTGTATATTTTGACAACTCTTGGTGTTTGGTTAATGAATATTAATATGAATTTGCTAGCTTTGGATCTATGATATACTTCTTTTTGAGTTTTATTAACTCTCATTCTGTGTTACATATGTCAAGTGAAAAAAATTGAATTTCCTACTAACTGCATAGATTTTTGATCCTGTGCAAGTCAAATTTGTTGTTATTTTACCCTTCATGAAATACTGCTTAATTTTAAAAACAAGACACAGAGAAAGTGAATTACAAAAATACTTCAATTCATTCTAAATTGAACAATTGGATCAAATTCATAGGAAAGAGTGATCGAATCGAAGGGATGGGATCACATTATCCGTTGCTTGGGCCGTGACTCAAGCACTTCAAAGGCTGCAGTTGAATTGCTACATGAGTTGTTGCAAGAGAGATCTGGTTGGAACGTGTCTGTTTGCAGGAAACTCTCTCAGCAATGCAGTGCAATTCTTTTCCTTGTTACCCTGTTAAAGGGTGCGCTGATAGAGTCAGCTGAGACTGCAGAAAATCATGATGAAGCTATTTGAGATAGATGAGGAGAACATTTCTCATGCTGCTAAGTCTGGTTGGTATAAACCACTTATTGATCGCATAATCCAAGGTAAGAGGATCTATTTCCTTTAGGCTTAGAGATAACATTTTATTGTTTATGTTAAATTGCCACTTATCCCAAAAACTTAAGTTAATCGGAAAAAGTAAATTTATCATTTATTTAATATTTTAATACTCATCCTCACGTGTGGGTTCGAACTCCTCCTCAGTAAGTAAGGCCTAACGTCAAATATTTAATTGCAATGGAAAGTGAATTTTGAAGACAAATTTCGAATTTAAAACTTTTATTCTAATACCATGTTAAGTCACCACTTATCTTAAAAGCTTAAGCTGATAGAAATTGATAAATTTCATCATATAATTAATATTTTAACATTTTATTACTTTATCAAAAAGAAAGAGCTTTGTAATGTCAAGTTCTTTGTTGTTGACTATATAAAAAAAAAAAGCTTTGTGATTCGTTCTTGTAATGATTCAATTAGTTGTGTAAAGAAATAATAGAGAATGTGTCATTAGAATCAGCAGATTACCACATAATCCTTGCAATATTATTCATCGTTCTCAATGCATTTAGTGGTAATCAATCCTCACAACATTGTTTCATAATTCACATAGCATCAAGTACCATTCCATGTCCTGATATGCAAGTAAGAAGGCACTGCACAAATATGATATAGAGTATAAATGCCTGCTTTGAAATCCTATGCCGGACACTGTTGATTGATTGCATTATCATGAAACATCCGGATATGCCACTTGTTGTCTTATTCTTTGTATGTATAGATAAATGGTTTGACCATTGTGTCATTCTCTATACGAGATGTTCTGTGTTCTATTCAGCTGTCTTCACAATAAAGCTACTTTGCCTAATTTACTGTAATCCTTTGAGTGCAAGGTTAGACATCTAATTTGATCATTCTAATTTTTTCAGGGTCGCAGTCTTCAAGGATAACAATGGTGAGAACAATTGTTAATATGCAATTAGTTGATTTGAACTTGAAGCTCTTTGGTGAGGAAGGGGTTATACCTCCTTTGCTTGAGATGGTATCTGGGAATGTTGATTCCAGTGACTTATCCCTATCAGCTCTGGTTAAATTATCAGGTTGCCATGCCAATAAAGAGCTCATTGCTGCTGCTGGTGGAGTTCCACTTGTTCTAAAACTAATGTTCTCTCCCCAAGTGCACACATTTACTGTTGTCAAATGCTCTGAAATCCTTGAGAAACTTTCTGAAGATGATGGAATTAAATTCTTTGTTGATGAAGATGGTGCCCAACTTGAGTTAGAACCGATCATCACCAATTTGTTAGCTTTGCAACAGAAACCTAACTCAGGCCAGAATGTCCGGAGGCCTGCCTTGCATGCAATTCTTGGTCTTTGCAGGTTTGAAGCAGGGTTGGTTAAGAAGGCGGTTCTCACTGCTAATGGTGTATCGCTAGTGCTTCCGCTTCTTGATGATTCTGACTCTGAAATCAGGGAGACTGCTATCAGTTTGCTCTTCCTATTCTCGCAGCATGAGCCACAAGGAGTTGTGGAATACCTTCTCAAGCCAAGAAGGCTGGAGGCCTTAGTGGGGTTTCTTGAGAATGATGAAAAGGGTGATGTACAGATGGCTGCCGCTGGTTTATTAGCCAACCTACCAAAATCAGAGAGAGCACTCACCATGAAGTTGATTGAATTGAATGGAATTGATGCAATTTTAAACATTTTACGAAATGGGAGGACCATGGAAGCAAAAGAAAATGCTCTAAGTGCACTCTTCAGGTTCTCAGATCCCACAAATCTCGAGTCGCAGCGTATTTTGGTTGAAGGAGGAGCATACCCTTTGCTTGTAAACTTTCTCAGGGCTGGTTCAGTACCAGCAAAGGCAAGAGCAGCAGCACTCATTGGTAATCTTTCAACGAGCAGCCCAAAGCTCACTGTTGTCTCCAAATCAGCTAGTTGCTGGTGCTTCCGGCCATCACGTGCTCCTTTATGCTTAGCACACGGTGGTATCTGTAGCGTGGCTACTACATTCTGTCTATTGCAGGCAAATGCTTTGCCTGACTTGGTAAAGCTTTTACATGGAGAGGTTCATGCTACTGCTTATGAAGCAATTCAGACGCTTTCCACTCTTCTGGAAGGGTCTCCTCCTCAGAGAGGGGCCAATGTCTTGCATGGGGCTGATGCCATAAAACCAATATTAGATACTTTGACGTGGGGAACAGATTCGTTGAAGGAGGAGGCTTTGGGACTCTTGGAGAAAGTTTTTGTGTCGAAAGAAATGGTTGAGCACTATGGAACAGCGGCCAGATTGCTTCTTGTTGGTTTGACTGGCAGGGCTGTTCATGAGAATGGCCATGTTGGGAGGAAGGCTGCCAAAGTCTTGGCCCTACTTGAACGCTATTCAAGATCGTCGACATCTCTTCTTCCAGGACAATATGGGTGAAAATTTTGGTTATTGGGAGCTTGCTTCAATTGTGTCTGCCATGGCTTTAAGTGCTCATAACTCTTTGACATGGCAGTGAAAATCATCATTGGATGAAATAAAAAATTAAAATATTTAATTTAGTATTTAATGATGATTTTTATTGCCGCATCCTGCACTTGAGAGTGTAACATTTTTCTTTCTAAAATTATTATGGCGCATGTTACTTGCATGTCGCCTTTGGTTCAATTATGGGTCCGCATGCTCCTAATTTGTCCTCAAATATTTAGTAACAAAATATTTGAACGCTGAATAGCATCAATTTCTAAAACCTAACGATCTCCTAACGATTTCCAACAACATCAAATAACAAACAAAAGTACAAGGAAAAACATTTAATTACAATTTCACCCTAATCTAACAAGCCACTACTCGACTACGGCTGATCGAACATAAAAATGTACTTGTTTTCTGAACACAACAACAAACTCGTTACAAGGATTGAGATTTGCAAATATCCAACCAACGTGATAATTGTGTCCTTATTTCCGAGAGCAGCTGTGATGTGGTTGTTGGCACCATTGTCAACATATCATGGTTGCTCTTGGGTTTGTTTTGGCTACCCACAGCAGCCAGCTGATCGAGCAGGAGGGTGTCATCATCTGAAAATAGTCAAGAGCTTGATGTCCTTTAATTATTTCGCTCAAATCTAACACGAAGATCTTGCAAAATGGTTGCAATTTCGTTTTTGGGTTTACAAGCATACAATGCAAAGTTACCTGTTTCTCAGGGCATGGCACGGTGCCGTCAATAATGACCATCTAGCTTGTGGCTCTTAATTAAGAAGAGAAAGGAATTGGGAAAACCAATTCAAATAGTTGTTTTCGTGCAATATGATATGATGGATTTAAATTTTAAAGTATGTAATGCTTGGTAAAGAAAGAGCAGGAGAGGAGTAAGAAGAAAATGCGATAGAAGTAGAGGAAAACATTTGATTTTTTTTTTTTTTACATGTCTGTATAAGATGAGAGAGAGGAGATTCAAACTAGCGATCACCGCTTCATTAAGCGTGGTCCCAACCGATTAAGCAAACTCTTGGGGACGAGAGAAACATTTGAATTAATAGATGGTGTTAGCCTTGAAGGCTTTGATGATACCATAAAATAATATGTATTTCCAATAAAATCTTACATTGATGCCAGGGGCGGAACTAGACAATTAAGAGTGGGGGAGAAAATGTATAAATTTAGTTTCTGGGGGGATATTTTATAAAAACCCATAAATTTTAAGAGTAAAATTTTAAATTTTAAAGGTACTTTTAAAATTTTAGGGGGACAAGAACCTATTTAGGTCCGCCCTAATTGATGCAATATACATGATTATAAAAGTAGAATATTGATTCAGAAAAAATTTCGGTTCTTTAAAATGTTTTTATTAAAAAATTATTATTATTATTTAAAACTAAAAACTACCTTAGGGGCCAAAAAAGTGAGCATTTGAAAGTATTGGCTATGTTGAGTCATATCAGACACAGATCTGGAGGACATCGACTGCAATATCATGGCCTCAAGCTTGTGAAAATGGGCTTCAACCATAGAATCTTTTGCTACCATCTGAGCATTTTGTTCTTGAAATTTAAATTTATAATAAAAAAATTTAAATGGCAAACTAAGTATTTTGAATACTTGAAATTTAAATTTATAATAAAAAAATTAAATTAATACAAAATAAAATAAATTAAATATAAGAGCCAACTTGCAAACTGGCTCGACTCGGCTCAACTTATAATTATGAGTTCGAGCTTGGCCTCGATTTTTTGGTTCGTCCTTAAACTCAACTCGAGCTCAAGCTTGAGTAAAATTTAAACAAACCGAGCCCAAACAAGGGAAGCTCACTCAAGCTCGGCTCGTTTACACCCCTAGTTGTGGTAGTTGCACTGTCACCTTAGACTCTTTGTTGTTGTGGCCACCACCTTTCTGCCTAATTATGATGACTAAGCGAGGGCTTTTTTTTTTTTTGCAGACCAGCGTGATCATTTTTTGTTTTTTTGGAGACCAGCGTCAATCTTTCTTTTTTAAAAAAAAAAACGGATTTTTAAGTTTTTACATTCTATATGTTTGATGAAATTTCCATGAGAAAGAGAAAATGTTTTAGATTGTATTTTGAGATATTCGATTGATATTAGCTAAATTTTCATGAACTAATATTTGGGTTTTAATGCCTCAAAACTCATTTATAGATTCAAAACTAAAACCTAAGGGTAAAAAGTTAACCCTTTAGGGATGATATCAACCTAAAGGAATTCAATCATCTTAAATTTTTATGAGTTAATATTTGAGTTATAATGCTTCAAAACTTATTTATGGATTCGAAACTAAAACCTAGGATGAAATATTATCCTTTTAGGGATGGTATAACTTTAAAGGGATTTGGTCATCCTAAATTTGGTACTAATGCTCCAAAACGCTATCTCAATTTTATATAGTTTTGCTAATACTAATTTATGATCAGTAATTTGTGGAGGTCAGTGAATTTGATATATAATTTAATTAATTTCTAATAAATAATTCTCGATTTTAAATTTGGCAGTTCTTCCCCCTTTAACCTCTTTCTTCTTCAATTTTTTTTTTTTTATAAAAAAAATAAAAAATAAATAAATAAACGGAATTTAAGAGATGGAAGATGCTAGGTTGCCTCTTGGCAGCCGGAAATCTTTACTCCACAATCCCCTTTGATCAAGACAAAAGTGGCCGTGCGGCCATGTACCCCTTTGCTTCACTGTGGGTGGCCACATGTCCAATGTTTCTTTTAATTTTTAAAGTTAAAATTTAGCATCTACCCCTTGCAAAAATTAACAACGTTTTGTCAAAATATTGTTTGTTAATGATTTTGAAAAAAAGTGTGTTTTTTTAATTTTTGAAAACATAAAAGTGTTTTCAAAATATTGCCCAAATTAATCATATCACACATGTTCTAAAATTTATTTTCTTACTAATGCACAATATATTGTATGCTGATTAACTATATGGGTATATATGTAGCAAGAAACATTTGAAATTAGAGAATTGATAGCAACAAATATTAAAAAATAATATTCACATAAGATCAGGAGTATGTGTACGTATGTTAGTTCCGGTTAATGTGCAGAAAATGGTATCTGTCAATGTTTAATTTCTTGAAAATTTAATCCATTTAAGAGAGGGAATTGAATATTCCGAATATATGTCTGTTAGTTCCAAGTTAAAACAGTTACTGATGTTATGATTATAATCTACAAGAATAATGCAGGGACAAATAGTACTGAGAGTTTTAGAGTTGTGTGGCAGTAGATCTATGGTGCAGCAGTTGTTCTATTTCAATAGATTTTTATTATTAATGGTCGTTTGATGTCGATAATTAAGGAGTTTATCTCGAAAGGCCAGCTGTTGTAGTTTTCCTATTAAAGGGTGGAACTACGTACATTTCTTTAAATATTTTGAATATCAGCAAACCAATGAAGGAGATCCAGAAGCTAAGTTGGACTTTCCTGGCTTGATATCTGCAAACCAATGAAAGGAGAGAAGCTTCCCATGGTTGCACTTGCTACTTGCTAGCTAACCAACAGATCATCTAATTAACCCTGTCTTAATTTCACGACCAAACAAAGAACATCGAAATCGACTACCATCTATTCAGAGAAATAAATAAATAAATAAATAAATACAGAAAGATCAATTCTAAACAAATTAATCAGCAATAACCCTCACAACTGTTTACAAAAGCACTTGCAATTTTACCCTTTTTCTCATCATGCATGTTGCGTGTCATTAATATCCAATATTAATCCAACTTGAATGGAAATGTTGGGAAGAGTACTAAACCCAATATGGAAAGAAGCATCACGTACACCAAACCGGCCAGAGAGTTGCTACAGCACATTCTCCTCACCATCTCTTCACCATCTTCCCTCTTAATTTCAACATCTTGATTTTTTCAAAAATAAATAAATACAAGAGAGAGGAGATGGTTTGGAGATGGTGAGGAGAATGAAAAAGAGCATTTCTCAATCGGCTAGGATCAAAAAACCATCAAACACTTACCACCAATCCGCCGCCTACTGTGGCTGATGATTGGTTCTCATTTGTGTAAATTCCCAAATTGATTCGTGGATAATTTGTGTATAAATTAATGTTGATCATCATCTAGTAGAGTTGATCTTTTCACCTCTTTCAATTCATTCTCTATCTCTGACGCCCTTTATATATGTAGTACCCTATGCCAAACAAAACGCAGCAATTTATACCAACACTTTCAAGCATATATATATATATCAACCTTTAGAATAATAGACTAGCTAGTGTTTTCTTCTATTTTGAATTCTCATGAGCAAGATGATGATCCCATTCAATTAATTAATTAATAAATTAAAGAAACAGGCTGTAAGATTTCCTAGCTAGAGTGGGTAGGACAAACTTGTTATCAAATGTTAAAGAAGTCGATCCCTCAATTGCTTATAGATCATGTGAAGTGTTAACACAGAAATATAATCCATTAATATTCCAATTGGTAAGACTCAACCGTCAATGAGTAGGACAAACAACTAAACCTGAAGGTCCCCATAAAATTGACCACACACAATAAAAAGAGAAAGAGACGATCGAGTAAGGAGGGTTTCGTGTGTCTGGCGTAACTTAATTTTTCTTGTCTACCATTGTCCAACTCAATTATAGTACGTACGTGGGTCAAAATCTTATATGTTTTCTTGCACGCTGCTGATCTATTACGTAGCTGCCAATTGATATTCAATTTCTGGGGCATGTGATGGGCCGGTTCGAACCCAAAAAAAAAACAAAACACGAACCGGAACCAGACCCGGGTATGAGCTAAGAGCCTATCTGTTGGAAATTTGGTTGGAAGTTTAAGCATTCAATAGAGAGAGGGAGAGGGTGGCTGGGTGAGGGCAGTTGAATGAACGTATCATTTAACATAAAAAAGTAAATGCCTCGAACTTAACGCATTCCTTATTTGACCCTCTTTAAATGTTACGACTTCTTTGAAAGGTCAAACTTAGCCTTAACTTTTTGCATACCTGTCACCAGCCACGATGACAATTGACACGTACCCCGGTGGTAGGTTTCTACAGGCTGCATTCACACGGTGGTTCTGAAATTCCAGAAATTCCGCGCACTGTCTGTTTAATTACAGAAATGCCATCCCAAGGCTTTTTCTTCCCTTACCCACAACCAAAAGAGAGAGAGGGAGAGATTTTCTACTTGTTTTTTGGCGAATTATTTTCAGCCACTTGCAAAATTAATTTTATGGGTACGTAGCCCATAAACAACAAACAAATTAGGATATATATTTGAAGTGCTTAATTAGCATAAAAATAATACGAAAATAGTGTAATTAGAATAATATATTATTAGATTGATTGTACGTAATTAACTATCTCATATCTTTAAATCTGTATTGTAATTGATTATATCTGGATTATGGGCAAGATATACTGATATATAATCCTTTGAACTCTTTCTTATCAGGAGTTGGTGTCCCTTGTATTTTGCGTTGGTGGCTTCTTGTGGGGTATACTCCGGTCCTATGCTGTCGTGGTTCTTTTTAACTCAACCACTATCATGTCACCAAGTAAAGGCTGGCAACGTACACCCTTGATTCAGGGTGGGGCTACCCTTCCTCCTGCAAATCCGGCAATTTCTGAACCTGTCTTTTCTCTCAATAAATTCTATATAATTACCCCTCAATTTGTTGCTTAATTTGTAATGTCTTTTTAATCTTTTAATTAGTTTAATGTCTCATGCCAATCTATTAAAGGAGTTGTAAGGTTCGCCTATTATCTAAGCAGGGAGATGGCCTGATCATGTATTTTGGAAGACTATTTGTGCCTAAAATGTTTAGGTGGAGAGCTTGTCAAAATCTTTTACCTACCAAAATGAATTTATTGCGAAGAATAGTTGGTTAAGATGCACAATGCCCAGTTTGTGGGAGGGATGAAGAAATGGTCAATGAAATGGTCAAACACATTCTATTGAGTTGTCCATCTACTAAGGATGTTTGGAGTTGTGGCCCAAAACAATGGCAAAAAAGCATTAGTGAGGGGCTTAATTTTTTTTTGTGTGGTAAAGGAGATGATGGCAAGATGTGAATTGGCAAAACCTGAGCTCATGACAGATAGCACGGAAAATATGGTTTTAAAGGAATAATTTATGCGGGTGAATTCTCTCATCCAAATCAAGTATTTCGTGGTGCTATTCTCTCTCTTGATAAATTCCAAAAGGTGAAC